>CM060932.1:861907395-862224895 GCA_030765085.1 Allium cepa | reverse complement strand
CATAGCTTCACTACTTCCTTTGTAAAAATATGAGAAGAGAATGTAGGGTTAGGCCTGAATTTATAGGTGCTAGAATCAACCAGAACTGTTCGATCGAGGTATATTAAATCCGGGCTATTGTGGCCTAGGTTTATTGGTGCCCCAAGGTTACCACCGATCGACCGCCCTTGGATGATCGATCAACCACTAGGGGTTGACCGTTCCCAATAATGGGTCGGCCTATGGGCCCAAGCAGTTTATGTAAAGCATTAATTTCTTCTTATTTATTTATTTTCGTTTTGAATTCATTTTTTGTCTGTAACGTCTTCGTTTGGGTTCCGACCACAGAACTCCAAATATGAAAGTTGTTCAGAATTTCACCCCGAACACAGTGGTGTATATTACGTGGTCAAATTCCACTGTTTGCACAAATTCAATTTTTGGAGCCTAATTAATCAACTAACTAACCAATTGAATAATTAACGCTAAATAATGGGTGTTATAGTTTTCCCCCTTGAAAAGAACTTCATCCCTGAAATTTCACCAAAGACTAAATCGAGGTTTTGGCTCCTAATTATGCTAAACTACACAATATTGAGTGTACAACCAATTTTTGCAACCAAACGCTATAAGTGCAAAGTGTATTACTGTATCTCCTACCGAAAATATGTATGCAGAACGATTCTAAATCAGATCCACCTATATAAATGCATTTATTTTGAAAACATGATGCAAACAACCTACATATATACTGGCAGTACAACATGTATGCAGCTTTTCGAAAAAAAATTCAACCAAACCCCCATACTCCTACAAATAGAAGTATGAAGCGGCTGATTTTGCATCCAATTCCTATCATCCAATAATATAACGCATTAAAAATCGCTTCCTATACTTTACTCTTAGGCCAGATAGAGGAATTGAGGTGGAGAATTTAACATTTTTATCAAATCTTCATATTTCTACAGTACAATGGAAATTTCTTCATTTCCTCGGAGTTACTCCAAATTTTCCACACACAAAATGCATAAGAAGGCTTATTTCAAGCTCTAAAACAGAATTAAGTCCAAAAATAGACTTGCGTGCAACGTCGAGAAGGTATGGAAATAGAAATTTCAAGGCTAAACAACTTTTCCCTTATTATCGCTTGTACCGCATTGTCGACCCTAATGCACCGCTAAATTCACAAACTCTAACATCGTTTGCTCTTCGTATGCCTACATATTGCCATCAAAATCAACGTTTTCACAAAAAAATCTTTCTCACTTTTCAAATTTGTACGCCATTTGGAAAATAAAATCCTAAAATATTATACGCATATTTTCCCTTAAAATAAAATTTTGAACAAACTTAAGAGTCAAAATAGCTAAAACACAAAACTTTTTTCTTATATTTTCTTTAAAGGGAACTTTTAAAATCGAGGGGAAATTTTCAATATATTTTCCTTCTCGAAAAATTTGATAAATCAAACCACAATTTCAACGTAGTCGGAAGTCGGTTATCGCAGAATGCGTAAACCAAATTCCAATATTCTACAACTAACCTTTACCCAAAAATTTAACATTTTATTTAAAATTCAATGCATCTATTATACAAAAAATTGAGATTTTAAGAAACATGAGTAATGACCCGTGCTATCGAAACAACTTTATCATGTCCTTTGCAAAAAAAATTAACTATTTTAAACTTCTACTCTTACATTGCATTTACTGTTAGTTAAGTGCCTTGATGAGATTCTTATATTTATATTATTTCTCTACTATGCATATATATATATAAGTGGTTCACATATCCAGAAACAATAACACATAAAAAGAAAAAAAACTCATAATATCATGCTTGACTTTTATAAAAGACAACTAACAATTCAACAACCTAACAATCCAAAGGAAAAGAACAAATGCTGGAAATTAAAGATATAACAACCCTAAATAAAACACCACCTAAGAACTGTGAGAAGGTCTAGCTCCGCAGTTGGAGCTCAAGCCATTGTTGTGACTGTAGAATGGTCATAGCATGGCGACTATGCATCCAATCTCACATCCTTGGCACTACTACTCCATCCTAATCTCTTAGAACTCTGTCTGAACCTAACAGATAGCAATAAGCTTAGGACTCGTGTATCCCTCGATGCCCTATGATATCCAATGTTGATAGTGTTGCGGCTCTGATGGTGGTACAAGTGGTGCAGTAGATGGTAAAGGAATATTCATCCTCTAAATGGTGGTTCGGTCGACGGTGGGAGGGACCTTCCTCACAATTGGCTCTTCGCTTAAATTTAACCCATAATGTCTGACACTCGAGTGGGCAAGTGACGCTATGAAAAATGATTCCTCGGGGTACCAACTCCTTGATCGACCATATGGAGCATCATTATAGCATATGCGCCTTTCGAACTAAGATGAAGATCCGGTCAAGGATCCCCGTCTTCGGAATGATGTTATGCTGATGCACACGACGAGATAGGCCACCAGTCGCAAATTATCGATCCTCCAATCACTGACATTCCCAGAAAAGATCCACTGTAGAATCTTAGGATTAGTCATCTCTATGTTTTCCAAATTTGCACCTACTGCAGATATCTCTAAAATTCCAGCGATATCATCATCTGAATCTGAATCCGAGCTCTCTTTATAGCGGACTCAATGTAGCTGTTGCCATTATAACGCCATCTATGCATCGAAAAGACGGATTCAGCATGGGTAATATTCCCGCTTGTAAGTCTTAAAGCGGAGGATCGGCGCAAGTCCCACCACGATGAAAAACTCTTCAAGCCTAAGATCGGCGGAATCTTCAAACTTCACTAGTCGCCCATGAAGAAAATAAAAGTCCGCCATTTTGATATAGGTGGTGATCTTCAGCTCACTCCGATCAAGCCAAGCGGCTTCTTTCGGAATGACGCTAGGATGATGAGAGGAAGAGCCGTTGGTGCATGTCGATGCCATGGGCTAAGAGGCGGTTGAAAAATGGGATAAAAGAGTTTAGAATAGGAGTTATGGAAGGGCAAGATTTGACGTGCAAGGATTTTGGCACCGGTTGGTGGAAGAATGGAGGAGAGAGGCCTTGGTTAAGCGAAGGAAAGGGAAGATGGAAATGAGTTGGGCTAAAAAAATTGAAGAGGATAAAGAGAGTGAGGGGTGTGGCAGCTGAAGGTTTGAACACAACTTATAGGTGCATTCCAGGTTCAGGTTCGGCCCGAACCTCCTAGCGGTCGACCGCTATTAGGTCTAACGATCGACCGATACGGTCGACCACCAGCCCAGATTTGGACAAGGCTAGAATTTGGACCTAATAGGGCCTGTTAAATTAATTAATATTCTAATGACAGTTCTACACACCATCTTCAGCATAACCCACCTAGAAAATTCCTTCATCCAAACGACGTTATCCGTCTTACCATGTAGACCTTTCTTTTGCAAGATTGCAATAGCCTCAGCAAAACTATTGCGACCAACAACACTTCCAAAACCCGAAAATATTCTAGCTGTTATTCCCTTCCTACTTTGCACAGAAATATTTCTTCCAAAAGCTGTGGATTTAACAACATTTCAAACTACATAACCCAATAAAGTTGAAAATCATTCCTATTTGGTCTGTACCTTAAAGAGACATAATATAAAAACACTCGGTTTTATAAACTGAAAAATCATTGGGCTAAATATATGCTCCTTTATACTTTTTCCTAAATAACAGAATCCATTTCGTACCAAAACTTCCTCTTAAAATAAACTTATATATATATATATATATATATATTTCAGGGTTTTCAAAAACCTTTTTAAAACAAAAATTTCTCAAATTGAAAAACTATTTTCTTGCCAAAGATAAATTATCATATACATCTAAATATTTAAATATTTAAAGAATTAATCTTTTATAAACCAAAAATTTCTTAACACGGCCAATTTTATGGTATAAGTGTTTCTTTGAAAATTAAAATTTTAAAAATTTCCCAAATTTTATTTTCAAAATTAATCTTTAGGAAAGAAATCCTTTGAAAACCCATTTTTCAAAATCTAACACATTACCAAAACATACTATAAAAATTCACTTGCGGGTTTCAGACTAAGGAATTAACATTAATTATTAAAATAAAAATCCGATTTTCCATCAAAGGGGTGATCAATAAATGCACCCTAGCAAAGACTTGCTTTTGGATAATTGCCACATACAGAATCTAATTTCACATCCATCTGGAATAATCATCTGTCTCGGTTTGGAACTTAAAATCCAAAACCATAAGGTAGCCAAAATCTTAACCATCAAGTCAAACATGTCTACTCTCTGGGATTTAGTCATATGTCGTATTCATGCTATTCATCAACGGCGCTTTACACATCGCCAGCACTCTATGGGGTACTACGAATTCGGCATGAAAATCTTAGCTCTAAGATATTTCCAGCTTATGGTTGCTTTGCTTATTCCTTCAGAGTGGAACTACAACCACTTCTATAGTCGAAACTCATAGAATCTAGCGTAGAAATATAATATGACTAGATAGAAAAGTACTAATATGTTCTCTTAGTTTATCCTAATCCTTCTGATCTACTAACCTAGTGCTATAATACCAAATGTAACAACCCACACAATAATGGGCCCACATTTCAAAAAAATCGAAACCCAAGTTCATCAAAGCACAGATCGTTGGATTTGGTACCTGTAAATAAGCATGGCCATTATCATAGATCGGTAGAAATTTAAACTCATAATGGAAACAATTATAGGATAAGAATACTGACTATGACTACTACCTTGGAATTAATGGTATTCCTTGGATAGCAGATTTTCACATCAGGTCGAGCATAAGAGAAAGAAGAATCTCTAATAACAAAGCACATCCAACTCCAGTGTCCTGTTCCTCTAAAATCTATCATGTGGGTTGCAATGAGGAAGGGTCAGAACAACGTTCTGGTAACTGAAAAAATACGAACTGTCCATGACATTAACTATACCGATATGTTTCCATTTAATTGTTATGTCCATTAAGATTAGAAATTCTAATCTAACCTTGCATTGCACATACGATTACATACTTGCCCCTTCCCAAGGTACGAAATACGAACAAAGCCATATCAACTACACAATACTTCTAAACCCATTAGCCATTTAGTACTTCTGAATATGAAGCGGGCTTATAGAATACTTTTAAAAGAGAAATAGAAAAACTCTTCCATTTATGACCTTAACTGAGGAGACCCCATCATTTAAGAACTTTTTCCAAGGTGATGTCCTATCAATGTTGTCAATGGTCAGTGGGTCCTAACTACAAGACCTATAACTACTATTAAAGGCTTCTGACATTTAATGTCCAACTATTAGCGTATCTATCGTCGATAAAATCGTAGTCATGTAATACACAGTATCTAAGCCACTTAATACCCTTTATTAGAAAATAGGCAGACTTCGGTCATTTAAGACCTTAACTAAGGCAGACCTCATAATTTAGAACCTATCCCCAAGGCATGTGCTTAAATAGTATTATTATTGTTTCTTTGGCAATGTAAGAGGCTGTATCCAAGCCACTTAATAATTCCCCGTGGAAAATAGGCAGACTTTGTCATTTAAGACCAACTTCCAGAAGTGTGCTTCTCAATGGTATTATCCAGCTGTCATTGCTTGGAAATTTCATTGGGCTACTTAGTTCCACTTTTATAGGAAAGAGGAGGACTTTATTTCACTTATGACCCTAAATTTGAAGCAAACTCTGCTCGAGATATCCACTTTTACTCTTTAATTATAAATATGCAATCTCATTAGGTTACTTAGTTGATAGGGTGGTGGACCCTTCAGCCACTTAAGACCTCAGTACTGAAGTAAACCCTTTTTAGAGACATCCATATTTATTTATTTGGAATCTCACTAGGTTACTTAATACTTCCATTTAGGATTAAACCAGAAGTGAACCTCTAACGAGATATCCCTCACCGCTCCTAATTCTAATTTGGACCATTTAATACTATCAAATCAATAAAGCAAGCCCAATCTCTCACGCCGTCAGTGGTCATTGAATTAGTGATATCTAACATTAGTAGTAAGTACACCCGATTATTGGTAGCCTCAAAGTGAAGTGCAGTCTTCCGCCGAGTGACTCCAATGACCTTGCATCACTAACCCACTAATTCCAAATAACAATCCTAATTCTTTATTTATATTATCTTAGGTAGACATTGGACTTAGCTTACTAATTCCCTTTTTTATTTAAGGCAATAAGATTTACCTTAAATATTTATCTATTAATAAATCCCTCTTTTATTCTTATGAATGTTAATTTGTTAATAAAATACTAACGGACATTTTCCAAGACATTTATGTATAATTACTAATTTCAAAATAGTAATATTTTATATTTATTCCATTTTTGTCAGTATCATTAATCCATTTATCCTATCAATTTATTGCAACTCCAATATTTATTACCATTTATTGGTGTTACAACCTTTTAAAAAAATTCACTAGTTAATTATCCTTAACGTGAATATTATATGCAAGCATTGTTATTAGCTTGTTATTTAATTACTATAAGTGTAATGATTATGTACAAATATTTACTTTTATCAAATATCTTCTTATATATCTTCACTAGAATATACTTTTCCATATTAAATTGTTAGAATCGTATCTAAAAAGATTATCCAATATAATTTCCATAAATCAGTCCAAAGCAAAAGATTTAACTTTAAAAAATAAAAAATTAAATCACTCGATATTACAAGAAATAATTATTTCTTTTTATTACTAAAATAGACAATGTAAACTATAATGAATTCATACTTTATACATCTCTTTCTCTTTCTATTTGTATCTATTCCTTGTCAGATTATTTGCTATATCTTTCTAAAAGGGAAAGAAATCAAATCAATTTACAAATATTAAACGAATCTAAATTCCAACAATTCCAAATATATAAAAGTTTATATTCTAACAAGATTATGGTAATAATCCAAATTTATAACATTATTATTCAACCTATTTCAGATCTAGAATAAATTACTTTCGAATTAATATTCTAAATCCATACTTTGGGTCTGATTTCCAGATCAGTTTGTAAACAATGCTAAATCAATTCATAAACAAGAATATATAGGCGATATTTATTATATTCTGATCATTTTCAATTCATTGCCTATAACTCATATACAATTATCCAATTCGGCATAAAAATCAATTGAACACAAATGAGATAATTTTCGTATTGTAATAATCTATAAATTTTTCACTTACCTATTAAAAGCGATCCAAATCTCCAGATCTGAAGTAGAACCTTTGATTCATCTTCGAATCCTTTTTAATCCAAGATATATGTATCAAAAGGGTGTATATACATTATAATTATAAATCTAAGAAAGGATTTAAGATTGTAAGAGAAAATAGATACAAATATATATATATATACATATAAATTACCTCACATACGCATATGGTTGATTCTCTTTTGTTCTCCTTCTTATTAGATTTATACTCTTCTATGACTTGTATGAATATAGATGCAAATATATCATCTGTATAATTTAGAAAGAAAGTGGAGAAGAAGAAATGGAAAAGCTTTGCTACTGTCTCCATAAAAATATGAGAAGAGATGGGTGGGTTTAGCTTGAATTTAAGACGCTAGAATCAACTAGAACCGTTAGATCAAGATATATAAAATATGGGTCGTGGCATAGGTTTATTGGAGTTGCCAGGTCACTATCGGTCAACCGCCCTTGGGTGATCGGTCGACCACTAGGGGTCGACCGTCCCTAATAATGGGTCGGCCTATGGGCTTGAGCAATTAATATAAATTGTTAATGTCTTCTTATTTGATTATTTTCGTTCCGAGTTAGTTTTTCGTCAGTAAATTCTTTATTTGGGCTCCGATTGCAAAATTCCAAATATGAAAGTTGCTTAGAGTTTTGGACGAACACAATAGTGTAAGTTTCATGGTCGAATTTCATCGTTTGCAAAAATTCCATTTTCGGGGCCTAAATAATTAACTAACTAATGCCAAATTACGTAATGTTACAATATTAGTTCATTTATACTGTCATATATTTGAATGTATGATGATGCATTCTTAATAAAACATTTAATTGAAATGTTTTCATTTTATTTAACAAATTGTTAATCCAATCAAGATAGAGAAATGAAAGTTTCGCTCTCCAATCATTGTTGTTTATTCCATTTATTAATTGCATAATTATTAGAGAAGGAAACAAAAGGTTTCCTTCTCAAAATTAATTTTATGAAGAAACTGCCATATAGACCAGTGTATTTGATACATTCATTCATAAGGATAACACTAACGCAAAATTTTATTTGCAAATTAAATAAAATAAAGATTTTATTTAAAAGAAAATTTAGATAAGATCTAAATGAATTGGATTTCATAGGACCCATCAAGATCCAATAAAGGAAATTATTTAAAATTTACCTTTTTAACTCTGCTACTTACTGGCTTAGTTCCAACAACGCCAACCATTCTTTATAATAAGGGGTAAAAGAAAATAAAAGCCACATCAAACCGTGTTCTGAAGTAAGGGAGATATACCCCTCCAGGGGAATATGAATATGTCACGTAGTTGTAGGGATCCTGAACCTGTAACCCTCAATTCCAAACTTAATTAATATTTCTTCAACCTAAGTTTCCTTACAGATGGTCTAAGCTAGATTTAAAAAGGATGAATCACAGCCAACCATTCTTTATAATAAGGGGTAAAAGAATCATATGGACGAGCACTACGCTATGGAATTGGATTGGAGTCGTTTGGAGTTAGTGAGAATTTCGAGTAAAATTAAACGTCCGTTTAATTTTATTCGAAATAAATCGCTAAAACGAAATTGAAATCAAGGTGAGAACTTCTCACTAAATCGAATCGGTCTCGATTTTATTTTAAATAGTTATATTTAAAATATTTGAATGCATGTTTGAATGATGATTGTTATCTATTGATTGTTAAAATAGACATTATGCGCCGTTAGTAAGCGGATGTTATTTATTAAAAACATATACCGCGAATATTTCATAAACAGTGAAATTGGTATTATATATAATTGCAATATATATATATTGGCATATGTATATATTGCAGCTGTTGATTTCCCGCATTGTATAGCGGATGAGACCCTATTGCGCCGCCTATTAAGCGGATAATATTTTAAATCCCATATACCGCGATAATTTCGTACTGGAACGGAATTGGTATTGTGCTAACATCTTTGGATGCAGGAAAATAGGTTGGAGGGATCCAACTGGATTCCTCAACAGTATTTATTTGATTATGGATATTTTGATATTCGTTGATTACCATATACGATATATGATGTCGTTGTTGTCGTGATTGACTATTTGGTAAGTAGCATCATTGCGCCAAATTTTGGAATTTTAAAATGATTTTTAAAGTGATTTTTGAAAATATACTATATTTTTGGAATTGATTCATTTTAAATAAATAAACGATATAATTTTAATGTTATAAAAATTATGATTTTTGAGAAATATAGTTAAAAGTTGATTTTTGAAAATATGGGGTTAGTGATTTTATAAAATAATTTAAATTGGGATTTTTGAATTTATTATACAAAGTTTAAAAATAGGATTTCTAAAATTTGATTATTTTATAAATAAAAACGGTGAAATTATAAAGGAGTTTAAAGACGTTTTAAAATAATAATAATATGAATTGATTTATATAAGGGATTTATAAATTGTTAATTTATAAATTAAAATATTGGAATTATAAAACGAGTTTTTATAAGTGTTAGAATGAATTGTGAATGAATTTCATAAATGAATGAAATTTGTAGAATTATAAACGGTGAAGTTATAAATGGAATTTTATAAGCAGTAGGTTTATAAAATTTGTAAAGTTATTAAAAGAAGATTTTTGGGTAAATAAATAAATCTTATAAGTTATAAGATTTATAATTTGGGAAGTTAAAAGAACGATTTTTGTAAACAAATAAATTATAAGTGTTTAACTTATAATGTGAACTTTTGGTTTATAATTGAGTTATAAATCGATCAGGTTAATAAAGGAGATTTATAAAGGAAGTAGTTATAAAACAAATAGAAATAGAATTTATAAACGTTGTTTTATAAATTCGCAAACGACTTATTTTGATAAGTTAATTTTTATAACTTATTTATGGAGTTATATTCACGTTTTATACAGTGAATAATCCTTTAAAATAAAATGAATAGAAAGGATGAAATTGGTTAGCAAGGTATATTCACGTTTTTGAATAGTGAATAATATGTTAAAGAAAATGTTTAGGATGTGATATTTTAAACAGAATTAAAACGATCTAACGATGTTTTAAATGTGTTGAGATTCGAAACCATAGATTTCAACATTCATTGTTGAATTAGACGTTTTCGAGAAATAAAAGGAGATGGTGGACTATAACACTGTTGTTATAGTAAATGATTTCCGAAAGGAAATGTTTTGTTTAGTATTGGGATTTATATATCTATTTTAATTTCGAATCCATATACTAGTGATTTTGGGTTGTCGTAACGATGTTTTACGCAACATTCGTTTTGGGCCCAAATAAATATGTTTAAGAGAATGATTTCCTTAAAGAATGAAATATATGCTTAATTTCGATTTAAGTATATTGAATATTTTCCAAAGGTTGAAAATAAATAAGATTTGTGAATTACTTATGAATAAATAAGTATGGAAATGTTTTTCCAATGTGAAATGAAACGTTTTGAGAATTTATATTTTTGAAGATAATTTAAATGAATAATTGAAATCGTATATGCATGGATATTTTGGAATGTAAATTCATTATGGAATTTATAAAAGAAAGGGGAATTTGTTTAAAAATAAATATTGATTTATTTTTGAAGCATTGAAATTATATATCTTGTAAAGATATTTTTGGGAAATAAATAATTTGGAAAATTATTTGGAATCTGGTGATGTTGTGCATATCCATTGATAGTTCAATAACCGACTATCAATATTTACCTTTGAATAGGTATTTGTTGTGATTTGTTTGAATTTTAATGCCACACTTATTTTTAAATTATTGCGCTCGTTATTCGGATTACCCATTCCGAATAGTGATACGACGTAATGGATAGCATTGATGACCGGTGTTGAAGACCGGGTATTTGCGAGAGCGATAGGATGACCTGTCGATTGACTCTGCACCGAGTTGCTCCGGTATAGAGTTCTCCATATGTGATGGGGAATCCGAGCAGGATTGTGGATATCCGGATTGCAAGGACTTCTTTGTAAGTGCCTTCGGTTCTGTTCGAGCCCGGAATAGACTTGTATGGATTGTATGTCTGACATTACAAATTGAGATATAAGGCAGATTTCTTTCAAATATATTTCTGTTGGTGGCGGAGGATATATTCTCTTAGCTTAACACCCTTCTCTGAGACGTACGAGCTCAGAGGTTATATAGCTGAAGGTTATCAGCGATATATTCCCAATTTGGTAATGTGACATGCTGAGTGTTGCTGTGAAATGATCATTGTGTTGATCATTTGTGATAGGATCATTTTTTTGATCGTTTATCTTTGTGATCATTTCTATGATCATTTGTTGACCCAAAGCACAGCTTTTGTATAAAGCGTTGGCTTTGTGGACGAGACTTCGTCGAGCCTCACACCCCGGAATGGTCAAAACAGGAAAGATGCAGCAAGGTTATGAGGGGTAGCTCCCTTTAGGGTATGTGCATTTCCTTCTGAAAAAGGGTGGTATCATGGTATGGAGCCCAGATACTTACTCATGTTGAAACACTTTATTTATGATTGTGTGATGTTGATGACGAGCGCTCGGTTAAAGGTCCCAAAGGACCGGGGGGATGGCATACTCGTGTCAGTAGTTACCCAGTTAGGGGTAACCCGGCCTTGTGTTGGCAGAGATCCGGTTTGGTTCTCGGGGACGTACTTCCAGAGGCGTTCTCATGTGGCAATGGGAAGTTCCTTGGCCTGACCATTTGTTGGAAATCCAAAGAAACAATACGATCTTGTACGGTTTTAGTTGTAGAACCTGCTTCCTCAGGAGGTAGCTATAGTAAGCATAATATAATGGTACCTATGCTGGCTAAGATTTATATTCTACTTTCGAAATGATTTTCCCTACACTATGCACTAATAATAATATCAAATGTTTCTTTTTAATGCGTATCAAGCATCTTTGACTATCATAAGGAGAAATCTCCTCCAAGTCTGCGTTTGCATTGTGTGTGTGGTGGGAGGTCTTATGGTAGTCTCATTTTTAAAAGCATTGCGAATTGACTTTAAAAATATTCCTCTATTTTGATTTTAAAGATAAATAAACTGTTTTGAGTTCTCACACCAGTCACATGACTGACTCGGAGTTTATTGTTTTCCTTCCTAAACTCTGGGTGCCCACCAATTTCCACACGGGCAGTCAAGAGTTAGGTTTATCAGGATATTCTGGAGTTGCTGGAGGCAAGATGGATGGCATGGCGTATTACTAGTATATAGTATTTCTTTTCCGCTGTTTGATGTTGTTTGTTGTTGTACACTCTGATGATGATGTAATGAAATGTAATGTGATGTAATGTAATAACTGATATAGTTCTTTTTTTAAAGATTATTCATTTATCTATTATATGTTGTTCCGCTGCGATTGTGAGATTCTGATATTGTTCTGTTGTTTTCTTTCTGTTTTGTTCTATTTTCTTTCTCTCTATTTTCTATCTTTTTCTCTCTCCTTCTACCTCTTTCTTTTTATTAAACATTGAGAATTCGTATTTCTGTTCATCTTGAATTAATCAATGGAGATTAGTGTATATTCAAGGAGTACGGATTTGCGGGTCCTCACAATATGCTTAACCCAACCTTCTCAACGTATCATTATATATGCATATGCCTATATCCAATTTATCTAAACATTTTTCTACCCAAAAACCATGGCTACTTAATACTTCTTAAATAGGGAGGAGGCAGACCCACGGCCATTACTGCCTCAAGTCCTCAAAGCGGTCCCTTTGATACTTCAATTCTAGTTAATCGTTCCTATCTAGAGAATTAGACGATCCTATATACGACTCTATAATATAATATATAATTTAATCATCGTACTACTAACTCATCTCAAATACTCATCTAAGGGTTAATTAGCCCACCTCCGATAAACTAATTTTTTACCAAATCATCCACCTTAAGGTCTATACATCTCCTATACAGATTCTATACTAGTAGGAAGCGAAATCCATCAGGGCATAACCCGAGTCTTTGGTACCCTCGCTCATGATCGCTGGTGGTCATAGTCTATATGCCTGACCTACTACTAAATACCGGTACTAAAATACTGACATGACCCGTCGACCTTTCATAAACTAGCATCTCGTTTAGACTAACCTAAGTAAGTCAAGGAAAAATGCTCCTTTTAGTTACTTACTACCTCTTATTGAAATTGAAGCAGGCCCTATGTTGACGCCAAAATTGGATCAATACCGAAAGCTATGTCAAAGGGAACATTTGAGACCTAGATCTTGTAGATAATAGAAAAATAAAAGGAAAAGAACAGCAAGATGCAATATTTTTATAGCGTTTTAGAAATCTCTGGCGTACGTCCACTTTGTTGTTTTAACGATTGTGAGTTTTAGAGAGGGTTAAATTCACCAGTGCAGGAATTGATAGGTTCCTATGCTTGGAACTGCTAATAGTATTTACCTAGATGACTTCTGTGTCGGAGATGTAGGAAATGAAGAAGGACAAAAGTCTAAGATCCTTTTCTTGTTGTAGTAGGCATTAGAACCTCGAATTTGATGTTTTGATTGTGAAAACTATATAAGTAAATATTATATGAACTAACCAAATTTGCAATAGAAGAAATCATTAGAGAGATAATCATAAACATACGAAGGACTAGTTCCAAATTGTACCTACATTGTATTGTTAAGTATAGAGTCTGAGAGTAGAAGTATAGATATGTTAAAATTTCTTCGAAGTGTTATACACATACACACAAAATATAAGATTCATTAAAACAAAGAATACTGCTCAAAATAGCACATTCAACTGTCTGAATGTTGTGCACTTGCATAAAAAATTTACAATATTCAGCCAGTTGAAGTATCATATTCAGCCAGTTGAAGTATCATATTCAGACAGTTGAATAAGGGATATTTCATACTATTTCCTTGTTGTCTTGATTTTCATTCGATTCAGCTGGCTGAAACGTTTAGTTTAGACTATCGAATATCTATAACGGCTAGTTTTTAAAAAGGTGCTTCTCTTTTATGAATAGAAACAACTCCCGATTCAAGAGTAGCTTCCATATCTCTTCATGGCTAATCTTCAAGAATGTATATAATTTTTAGCCTCCATAAATAGCAAAGAATTTCAATGTCTTGAAAACAATTTCTTATTCTTAATTCTGTCTATTCTTGCTATTTGAACTCTAAAGCATTCTATACATAAAAACTCTATTTTGATCACTTATATATTCAAGTTACTACACTTGTGATCAGATAAACTTCCTTTCTTTCCTAACTACACAATATACCACAAAGGAGAAGAATATTGGAAGGGTGTACTTTATTGACTTATCAGTGCTATTCAAAAGCATACTCGGTCAGAAACATTTCTACTATTTGTATTGGAAGTCCTGTTGTAGTACCCTCAGGAAGTTGAAGTCCTGTTCGATTGTCTAGGCAGTTGAAGTCACGTTCGATTGCTCAAGGGTGTAATACCTATTCCTTCGGGTTAAGTGAGAGTTTTCATTAAATCCAGAAGGAGTTTGGGACTGGACGTAAAATGGGAAGTTCGAACCAGTATAAAAATCTCTAATGTCATTTACTTTACTGCTTTTACTTTTATATTTATATTATGCACAAATAAATAATTTAGTTAATTTCCATATTACACGATCCTTAGTCACTTTCACTTGGTATCAGAGAAGGTCATCATATAACCGTAACACGGTTGTTTGATATTCAAGTAATATGGATAATAACACTAGCATAAGTTTGTTGAAGGTCAATACACTGCACGACCACCACTGTTTAATAGGTTAAACTATAATTATTGGTCAACTAGAATGGGAATTTACATGAAAGCAAATGGATATGGTACTTGGAATATCATTCAGGATGAATACATTGTACCTATTATACCATATTCACGTTGGTCTAACATACAAAAATTAGATGTTGCTGCAAATTCTAAAGCAATGAATATGTTATTTTGTTCACTAAACAAAAATGAGTTTAACAGAGTTAGTATGCATAATTCTGCATATAAATTTGGCGTACACTTAAAGTTACACATGAAGGTACTAAGAAAGTTCAACAAAGCAAGATTTTCATGCTCAAGAATCAGTTCCAGAACTTTAGAATAAAGCAATGTGAAATAATAAATGAAATGTATTCTAGGTTTCAATATATATATATATATATATGTGTATATATATATATATATATATATATATATATATATATATATATATATCATTCACTTTAGGCATTAGAAGAAAAATACACAAATTTTGATATCATTTCAAAAGTCCTCAACTCTTTAACGGATGAATGGCAACGAAAAGTCTTAGCAATTGAAGAAGCTAATGACATTTCAACTTTAAAACCAAAAGAGTTGATAGGGAATTTAATGTCATATAAAGTTAATTTGTAGGAAAAACGTATTTAGGCACAAGATAAAAAGACAATTGCATTCCAGGGTGAAAAAGAAGAGTCAAATTCAGATGATATGCCGTTTATAGCTAAAAATTTCAAAAAGCTTTTGAAATTTAGGAAAAGCAATAAGTTTGGAAATAACAAGAACAGTAACAAACCATCAGCTTCAACTCTCGAATGTTATGAATGTCACAAAAGGATCACAAGAATAAAGATTGCCCTAACCGTAAGAAAGACAAA
Source organism: Allium cepa (assembly GCA_030765085.1). Lineage (NCBI taxonomy): Eukaryota > Viridiplantae > Streptophyta > Magnoliopsida > Asparagales > Amaryllidaceae > Allium > Allium cepa. Next base: position 862,209,073 of record CM060932.1, on the reverse strand, counting down.
TACAACTATAGGAACAAAAAAGACAGATATAAGAAGAAGCAAGCATTTTATGTTACATGGGATGATTCATATTCGTCTTCCTCGTTGGACAGTGAAAATGATAGTGATACTGAACATGCCAAGGTATGCTTTATGGCCTCCAATGACAATGTAAGTGATATCTCTTTCGATGATTTAGTAGATATAAACTCAGAATTACAAGATAACCTAAAGAATCTCAAATGAAAATATAAAGATTATCTAGAAAAATTAAAAAGAAAAGAAATTGAAGTTGATATACTAAGAGATGAGAAGAAAATTTTAGAAGAAGAACTCGTAAATATACAAGAATCCTGTGCCAATATTACTTCCATCTTACTGTCTTAGGTAGTAAAATAGAAACTCAAAAAGAAAAGAATGACATACTATCAACTGAGAAACATGGGTTAAAATCTAGTGTTAAAATTTCAGAATTAGGTATTAAAACAAAATTAGAAAATATTATAGAAAATGTTTCTAATTTTAATAAAGGAAGAGAAAATCTTTCTAGAATTATAGAAAATTCATAGGTTATCTCAAATAAAAAGGGTTTAAAATACAAGAATATGACAAAAACTAATTCTAAACATGATTCCTTACTAACTTTAAAAAGAAAGAAATTTCTTTTGTGAAACCAGTTTTAAAAGGTATTATGCAACCAAAATCTATTAAAATTTGGGTTCCAAAGACAAACAATCATTCAATGAGAAATAAGTATATAAATATTTTTATAGACATAGTTCATAAAAATAAAAAATTTACTTATAAAGAGAATTCTAAACCCTATTGGGATTGGCTTCCTAAGGCGTAGCTCTTAGGACCCTAACAATAAGTAGGTACCAACGTCATTTCTATAACTTTTGCAGGTACCAATTAAGAAAAGAGGAAAGCGAATACTTAATAGTGGTTGCTCAAAGCACATGATAGAAAACAAAGACATGCTGACTAACATTATCTACTTAGAAGAAGGATCCGTAACATTTGGAGATAACTTCGAAGGATATATCATCGGCAAAAGCGATGTGAGCAATGACGGTACATCTAGCTTACCTCTTACTACAAATGTTTTATAGTTAAAAATTTAAAGCATAATTTGCTTAGTATAAGTCAACTTTGCGATAAAGGATTTAATATATCATTTTCAAGAAAATAAATGCAGTATATTTGATCCAAATAAAAAGCTTATTTTTTGAAGGGATTAGAGAAAGAAATATATGTGTGTTAAATATGAAAATTAATCATAACACGAATATGTGTCTAATAGCCAAAGAAAATGATCCTTGGTTATGTCACAAGAGATTTTGTCACATAAATTTCAAAGCTGTAAGCAAATTATCTAAAAGTAATTTAGTAAAAGGTTTACCGAAGATGAACTTTAAGTAAATGGTATTTGTGATGCATGTCAGTTAGGAAATTAACTAAATCATCCTTTAAATTAAAGAAAAATATTTCTACATTACAGCCACTTGGGCTATTACATTTGGATCTATTTGAACCAACTCAAGTTCAATCTATAAACCATAATAAATATGTTTTTGTAATTGTACATGATTTTTCAAAATATACTTGGATAATATTTATGAAAAATAAAAGTGATACTTTTGAAAATTTTAAAAACTTTGCTAAAAGGATACAAATATTAAAAATATAAAAATTAAAAACATTAGAAGCGATCATGGAGGTGAATTTGATAATGATATTTTTGAAATATATTGTAATAAGAAAGGTATTTTTCGAAAAAAATCATTTTCTAGAGCTCCACAAAAAAACGGAGTTGTAGAAAGGAAAAATAGAACACTTCAAGAATGCGCTAGAACCTTATTAAATGGAAGCACTCTACCTAAATATTTCTACGCAGAAGCTGTAGCTCCTGCTTATTATGTTTTAAATTAAGTCTCCATTAGAGCTTTGAAGAAACATACTCCATATGAATTTTTTAATGGAAGAAAACCCAACATATCATATTTTAAAATTTTTGGTTTAAAATATTTTCTATTAAATACAAAAGACCAACTTGGTAAATTCGATCCAAAATATGATGAACGAATATTTATAGGATACTCAAAATGAAGAAAGGCATATAGAATTTATAATAAAAGAACTAAAGTAATCGAAGAAACACTTCATGTGTCATTCGATGAAAATTTCAAACTTACTAATAAAGATGAAGATAAAGATATAATTTCAAAACCGAATGTCACAGAAGATCATAATATTGAAAATAATACTGAAATTGAAAACAACTTTCCTAATGAAAATGAAATACAATCCCCAACTAGATTATTAAGAAATCACCCGATGGAGAATATTACTGGAGAAATAAATTCTAATGTAAGAACAAGAAATCAGTTAAATCAAATGGGTCATGTAGTTTTACTATCTAATATTGAACCTAAAATGCTAAAGAAACCTCAACTGATGACTATTGAATTATAGCTATGCAAGAAGAGCTAAACCAATTTGAACAAAACAAAGTTTGGGACTTAGTTCCTAGACATAGTGATCAAATAGTCATTGGTACTAAATATGTTTACAAAAATAAAGCCGATGAGCAAGGAAATATCACTCGAAACAAAGCTAGTTAGTCGCTCAAGGCTACAATTTAGAAGAAGGAATAAACTATAAAGAAACATTTGCTCCTGTCGCCCGACTAGAAGCAGTACGTATCTTATTAGCTTTTGTGTGTTTTCATAACTTTAAGTTATATCAAATGGATGTAAAAAGTGCTTTTTTAAATGGTTTCTAAAAGAAAATGTATATGTAGAATAACCACCCTTATTTATACATGAAAAATTTCCAAACCATGTCTATAAACTAAAGAAAGCTTTATATATTTTGAAACAAACACCTCGTGCTTGGTATGATCGTCTTAAAAATTATCTTATAAATTTAGGATTTGAAATTGGTAAAGCAGATCAAACACTTTTACTAAGCAAGATAAAAAGGACATTTTAATATTCCAAATTTGTGTTAATGATATCTTTTGGATCTACTAATGAGAAACTATGAAAAAAATTCAAATATTATGAAAAGTGGATTCGAGATGTCACATATAGGAGAACTCTTATGCTTTCTTGGATTACAAATTAAGCAATTAAAAAATAGGATTTTTGTTAATCAAGAAAAATATTGTAATAAATTAATAAAATGTTTTGGTATGGAAAATACTTCTGCCAAACCGACTCCTATGAGTACTACTATTTATCTTGATCGAGATGAAGATGGCAAAGTATTGACCAAAAACTTTGCAAAAGTATGATCGATTCTCTATTATATTTAGCTGCCAGTTGTCCATATATTATGATGAGTGTTTGTTTGTGTGCATGATTTCAAGCCACTCCCAAAGAAATCTATAAAATGTATTTTACGTTACTTAAGTAAAACTAAAGACTACGGACTTTTTTACCCAAACAAATGTCCTTTTGAGTTGGTGTCATATAGTGACGCTGACTATGGAGGATATCGAACGGATTGTAAACGTACACGTGGTACATGTCACTTCATTGGACAGTCTTTAGTATTATGGTTTAGTAGGAAAAAAAATTGTGTTTCACCTTCGATTCGTGAAGCAAAATATATCTCTACTGCTTTGGCATGTACTCAAATAATCTACATGCAGCAAACACTTCAAGATTTTGGTATAAAATTGACTAAATAAACAATTTATTATGATAATACAGGTGCTATAAATTTATCTAAGAATCCGATAAACCACTCAAGAAAGAAACTTATTGACATTTGACATCATTTTCTACGAGATAGCACAACAAAAGATTTGACTTCACTAAATTTTGTCTCTTCCGAAAATCATATAGCTGTTGTTTTTACAAAGCCGTTGAATGAAAATATTTTTCTAACATTAAGACGTGAACTCAGTATTATGTCATTACATGATTTATAAGTTTATAATAAAGTATATATAATTAAAAGTTTATAAAATGATAAAAGTTGAACAAAACAAAAGGAGCTGATGGCACTCGATCTGAGCACTCTTGGGAGACAGGCATGTGACTTTCCATTTTTCTATTTCAACTTTCACATTTGAACCTCTCCTCTTGTCTATTTTATATACGGCTATATTCATAACTTTTATTCTTACCTTAGAATCATATTAACTAATTGTAACATAGAGGTAAATTAAAGTTTGGCCTATGTTTACGGATTAATAATAACTAGGAAACTCTATTTCAAAAATAGCTAAATGAAATATATAGATATATTAATAAAAAGGTTTTTTTATTCATATTAAACAAACTAATAACTACTTAAATTCTTATAAAAATGTCATCTCAAGAAAATTCTAACTACTCGTTAATTGTATACGGCACATCGACTTCGAATTCGTCTAACCAATCTACTACATTTTACGACCTTGTGAAAATTACTCCATCTCCAAATCACCATACCGGATACACACCGAAGGGAAAAAGATATAGAAGAAACACAAAATTTGGATTACCTTCTACTAAGGAGAAGAACTAGAAGAAACACAAAATTTGGATTACCTTCTACCAGGGAGAAAATCGATGACATTCATCACTACCAGCGTGAAACCTTAAGTATACACGTGAGATGTATTACAAGAAAAAACACCATGGAAGACGTTTTAATTTTCTCGAAGAATTTTCTCTAAAATTCTATGGACCTACCCCTAAAAAGGTTGTGCACAATCCATCTCCTCAATGATCTCACGTATCTCCAAATTCTTGGGATCAAGGTGCTATAAATATATCTCCTATTCGATGTAATACTTGATCTCCTATTAATCCATTAAAGGATGACATCCAAGTTGAAACAAACTCGTTCAAAAAAAAATTCTTCAGACGAATCCAAGACCTCTGAAAATAGATAAATTTTACATTTTCATAAAGTTGTGCTTATAATATTGATGTTGTAATTTACATATATAATAAGTTTGTTGAAATAAAAATTAAATAAAGTTATTTAATATGAGAATAAAGCTAACATATTAACACATGTCTGAACTATAATGTTTAAAAAAAATTTAAAATATACTATGAAAAGGCTAACCCATAAAAAGTCAACAGATTTAACCGACTGAAATACCCCATATAGATAGCTGAATCTTCAAAATGAATATTTGTTCCACTCAGATTTCAACAGCTAAAACCCGAATTCAGATGACTGAATCATGGCAAAAATTAACTGTTTACTTGCTGGTTGCAAATTTTTCAATTCAGCCGGCTGCCTTGCTAGATTCAGTAGGTTACCTGGCCGAAATTTTGTTTTTTTTAAATACACTTGCACATTTCTCTAAGCATAAATCAACATTCAAAACAATACTTGTTCTCAAAACCTACCTGTTCATTCTTTATCTACCTCTACACTCTCCTGAAATAACAAAAGAAACCCTAAATTCTCTTAATAAAAAAACCAACCTTTCTTCATTCCTCAAAAAAATGCCTCCTAGACAAAAAAGAACGAGGGAATCTTCTGCTGATCCATGTCAAAGCCAAATTAAGGCATGGATCCATAACGACACGGGTGTTAATTGTTTTAATAGCATAAAGAACTCCAAGTATTTTGAAGGGGATTTCATGAAGTTTTCAGATTTTAATGGATATGCAAATAGAGAATTAGCAGAAGCACATGGATTCGACTCTCTTATTGGATATGATGTAAATAACATTAAGATTTATCCTCTCTTGATTAAGTTTTTATGCAAAAATGAACCTAGACCACAAAAATCCTTAAAACAAAACTGATTGCATTTGGACTTTGGTATGTGGATTTAAAATTATTTACCTTTACAAAGATTAGGACCTATTTTAAAATGTGCATCCAAAGGCTTAGACATTGAAATGGTTGACGTTGATATGTACCAATGTGATGAAGTGTCATATAGATTTTGTCGGATGATCTAACCGAGCTAAAATCTAGTGCCTCACATCCTAACGAAAGAATCATTCATCATGCTCTCATTCACTCTCTTCAACCAAGAACCTATAGCTAAGCGGATGTTAGGCGGTAAGCATGGATTAGGGATTAATCGTCTAGGCGGGGACTAATTGGGGATTAATCGAAGCTAGACATTTTGGATAAACTTATGGATTTTAGATAAAATATTAGTATTTTGTTTAGTATTAACTGATCCATAATGTGATATCATGGATTTAGATTGTTTTTGAAGCAACTGTGGAGAAAGTTTTCTTAAAACAAACATTTTAATGCTTATAAGAGGCATCAAGCCTAAATTAGTGTATAAATGGTGGATTAGTCAAACTCGTAGATGGTAAGGCTAGCCTAGCGCCTACGTGAAAGCCTAGAAGGATTTTACAACACCGCCGGTAGCTATGAAAAAGTTTATAAACATAATTTCCAAGCCCTATATGTTATTTATTCATCTCAACATGTTAATTGGGGAAATTTATATTGGATGAATTTCAAAGTGTTAACAATAGGAGGAGTTATAAAACCATTCATTGTGGAGCTTATAACATGAGGATATTACAAAACTTTGGAGTTACTTTGCCCATTTCTAAGTTCATGATAATAAGTGAACTTAACTCCAAAACCCTTAGTCTTATGGGTCTTCCAAAGCGTCCCATGAATCAACAAATTATTAGTTTACTAGAATAGGTCACTAATTGCAATCAAGGCATTCCACAACCTCGAGACACAAATATTGCCTATTCCTCTCAACAACTCCAACGAGAAGAAGATGATGATGAACTCCATGAATTAAATGTTGATGTGCCTCCTAAACAAGCTCTCGACACATTATATCGAAATCAAAGCAAGCTTAATCTCCGTTTAGCTAACGTCAATGTTTCCAAGACAAACAAAAAGCTAAACTCAATAAAAGGTTTTTTGAACAAGATTTGAGAAAAAGTGTCTTGCTCCGCATCCACATCAACGGAAATTCTTGAAAATTCGACACCGTTTTCTTGGACATCTTCGAAGGAAGAAGGAGAGGAAGAAGAAGAGGAAGAAGGAAGGGAAGATTGATTTTGTATGTTTTTATTTATTATCTAGATATAACTCTATCTTTTCTACTACTTATTATGTGTGACTTATGTGTAATGTCTATGCATGGTTATGTGTTATTTTTGTTATATGTTCTCGTGCATAGTTTGTGATGTTTGTGATGTTTATGTGTAATGTCTATGTTTGTGTTAGCATACTATATGAAGTAGATATTTACCAGTTTATGATAGTTCTCTTATCGAATAATTGTTTCCATTTTATCGATGATAAAGGGGGAGAGTAAGGTAGTTGTATCGATAAAGGGAGTAACGAGTCAAAGGGAGAATAATAGAATCTTTATATTTAATTCTTACATAGTTGTCATCATCAAAAGGGGGAGAATGTTAAAACCTTGAATTTTGATGTTTTGAATGTAACAACTATATAAGTAAATATTATATGAACTTACCGAATTTGCAGGAGAAGAAATCATTAGAGAGATAATCACAAACATATGAAGACCAGTTTCCAGATTATACCTACATTGTATTGTTAAGTATAGAGTCTGTGTCTAGGAGTAAAAATGTGTTAAAATCTCTCCAAATTGGTATACACATACATACAAAATATAAGATTCATCAAAACATAGAATACTGCTCAAAATAGTGCATTCAGCCAGCTGAACGTGCACTTTCAACTGTCTGAATGTTGTGCACTTGCATAAAAATTTTACAATATTCAGCCAGCTGAAGTATCATATTCAAACGGCTAAATGAGGGCCATTTTGTACTATTTCCTTGCTGTCTCGATTTTCACTCGATTAAGTTATATGAAACGTTTAGTGCAGATGGCTGAATATTTATAACAGCTAGTTTTTGAAAAGGTACTTCTCTTTCATGAACAGAAATAACTTCTGATTCCAGAGTAGCTTCCATATCTCTTCATGGCCAATCTTCATGAACGTATATAACTTTTAATCTCTAGAAATAGCAAAGAATTTCAACGTCTTAAAAAAATTTCTTACCCTTAATTCTATCTATTCTTGCTATTTTAACTGTAAAGCTTATACACATAAAAACTCTATATTGGTCACTTGTATATTTAAGTTTACTACTCTTATGATCAAATAAACTTCCTTTCTTCATGAACTACACAATATACCATAAAAGAGAAGATTATATGAAGGGTATACTTTATCGACTTATCGGTGTTATTCAATGAATACCTAGTCATAAACATTTCTACTATTTGTATTGGATGTCCTATTGTAATATCCTCGGGCAGTTGAAATACTATTCGGTTTTCTAGTTATTTGAAGTCATGTTCGGTTGCTCAGACGGTGTAATACCTATTCCTTCGGGTTAAGTGAAGGTTTCTATTAAATCTAGAAATAGTCTAGGATTGGACATAGAACGGGAGTTTGAACCAGTATAAAAATCTCTGGTGTCATTTACTTTAATGCTTTTTCTTTTATATTTATGTTACACATAAATAAATAATTTAGTTAATATACATACTACATGATCCTTAGTCACTTTTAGTAGGGCTGATATTTATTGAGAAACAAGTGTATAGGCTTAGAAGCCTCTTGTACTGAAGTCCAAAGCACCCATTAACGCACAAGTGAAAAGGTAGGGCCTAGGATAATGACCCAGAATTTTATCACTACTTTTATGAATATTTAATTATATTTTAAATAATAAATGAATGAATTTTTATTAACAAATAAAACTATTTTAAATAATAACTATTGATGATAAAATCGTTTTCAAGTTTTATTTACTAATATACATAGTTCTGGGAAATAGAAATGCGACCGGAATTCATTTTCCAAAATTTTAATTTTTCATTGGTTAAAGTTACTTAAAATGTCGTAGCACTATTGTAAGCAAAATTAATACACATGACAAACTATTTTAACATGATAAATACAAGTATATATGCATGTATATACTTTCTCTTTAAAACATGTGTGTGTGTATGTATAAAGTTAAGAGAAAGTCTTTTCATAAAGAAAAGTGTGTATATTTTATTATATAAAAATGTTCTTTCAACACATAGTACGTGAGATCATGGCTTGAATAGTTGCAGGAGAGGTGGGGAGTACGAGGAGAGGGTGGATCATGGGGGAAATGTATGGAGTGCATGCATGTGTGTATATTTAATTCTAATCACTTTACATATTTTAATAAAAAATTTAAGCCTATATATACCACTTCCCTTTCATAATTTTCATTTGACAATCTGCATCTTCATTTCTAATTTCCTAATAGCTTGAGAATACATCCATCGCTTCTCTTCATAAATTATGAAGTGAGAAAAATCACTTATTTTTTGCTTCAAATCTCTTCTAAAGTGCACTAAAACACTTCTACAAACTATTCTCCACCTCACTTATAAAATCTAATCACCGACTGTGACGACCCGACTTTCTCTCTCCAGAAAAGTCGTATCATCATGAAGAAAGAAAGGGATAGAAAAGAGAAAAGAAAGAGAAGAAATAAGAACACAACATCAGAATCTCAACAGCGGAACGAATAAATTATATTAATAACATAAAATATTACATAGTTTACAACCACTATCAGAGTACACAGATATACAACACATACTAGACAGTTATAAACACCTGTCTAGTATTTACAACATAATACAACTCAGAGACAATCACAGATCACACAGCGGAATACTATATATCTAACGCAGAAGCCTCCTGCTCCATAACTCCTCCAATATTCGTCAAAGCTAACCTGAATCCCTTGGCTACTCGTAAAAATTTGAGTACCCAAGACTTTAAGAAAACAAAAGATAAACTCGGGGTCAGACATGGGTCTGGTGTGAGTACCAGGTTAAAGTTGCTTAATTTTGAAAATCCTTTTGAAAGAAAGGTATCACGTAAGACTTCACACACATAAACATGGAAAAGTTTTTACCTTACGCTAACCAAAACATTTGATAGGAAATCCAGTGATATTATAATAGTGTCTAGGGTTTTCAAAATAAAATACAGAAATAGCTGGAATGCATACATCTCACGTTCCAACATAGTTGGGCACAATCAAAACCGTACAGGCACTTATTAGATTATGGATTCCATCAATGGCAGGGCTACTAGGGTACCGCCCGTCACAGTACGTGGCCTAGATCAACGTACCGAGGAGTACGCTCGCTCCCTTGCAACACAAAGCCGGACTCATTCCTTACTGAACAGTTCCGAACAAGACAACTGCGCAGTTGGTGTACACTAACAATAGCCCACTAAGCCGAATACAAAGGGACCTCTAGACAGGGATCAATCTTGCTCTCCAGTGGGTGCTACCAACGAAGCCTTGCTGCACCTCCCCTGTTTTAGCCATTCCCGGTTGATGAGGCTTGAGGCTACGATTACCTTTAGAGGACACATCTCTTCGAATGCTCATCGTCCACCTGACGATGTTCTGAAAGCATTCAATCCATATAAGTTCGTTTCGGGTTCAAACGAAACCAAAGGCATTATCTCGTTACACTCATTACGGAATCACCCACAGAGTTAACGACGATAACCCTTGCACTCTAAATCACCATCTCGAATCTATAAGTACTATTCCGTCAAACTCATTACGGAATCACCCACAGAGTTATACTAACGTATAGCCCTTACACCTCGAGGCTTCACTCTTCACAAAAGATTCACGACCTATCATTAATTTGGATCGATGTGGTTTTCGGATATCCAAATATGGAAAACCGATCCCGGTCTCATCGAAATCCAAAGCGTGTCTTTTAAGGCCAAGTTGTTTTAAAGGTTTAAAACAATACAATTATCTATATACACAGATAGATAAATCACATATCTACATCAGATAATCAATATTATCATCATATCAAATAAACCATATTATCATTATCCAAAAAGATAATCTATATCAACATCACCATGCAACCAATGCGTCCAAATCACTCAACATTATCTATCTCATATCTGAGATTCTAACCATCCAAAGCAAACAACACTATCCAATCCATATAAGCCATGATTTAATATCACACCAAATATAATTAATTTAAAATGAATTAAATTAATTACATCATTCCATTAATTTAAAGTAAATTAAATTAATTACTTTACCAATATCAACTTGCTCATATTACTATTGATAATTTATCAATCAATTAATTAATCATCATCCAATGATTCATTTTAATTAATCATCCCTGATTAATTAACCCTTAATTATATTCAAGTAATTATCCATTAATTAATTTCTCAAATTAATTATATTTAACCAAATACAGTAATTAACCTTTAATTACTTCCTTAATTAATTACCTAAAATTAATTACCTTTAACCACTTATTATTGATTAATTAATCTTAATTAATCAATCTTAATTACATCATTAATTATAATAATTAATGATCTTCTAATTACATTTTCAAATTAAATTAATTACATTAAGTAATTTAATCTTTATTTAAATCATAACTGTTAATCACCCTTGATTAACTCCATTCAGTAATTATCTACCCTTAATTACTTCACCAAATAAATTAATTACTCATTAATTAATTATCTCTAATTAATTCCTTGATTAATTTACAAGTAATTATACTCAAATTACTTTTATCAACAAATCACCTTCAATTAATTACATATAGTAATTACTCATTAATTACTTTCCTAAGTAACTTCTCTTCATTTAATTACATTAAGTAATTATACTTCACAAATCATCAAATGATTAATTTAAATTAATTAAACTAAATTAATTAACTTAAACTAATCAAATCTAAACTCAATTAATAAGTAATTAATTCCTTAATTACTTCCATAAGTAATTATATTTATTAATTTACACAATTGATTATCTTTAAATTAATTAATCTAATTAATAATTAAAATTAATCACATTAATTAATTATTAAATAATCCTTAGTTAATGATCTTCATTAACTATTAACAATTGATTAATTATTTTCTAAAATAATTAACTTATTTTAATCATTATTAATTACAAATTAATTAATCATTAATTAACCATTAATTAATCCCTAATTAATTAAATAATTAAGTGTTAATTAAAACTTAATTAATCCATTATTACTTGCTAAATTAATTATTAATCATTAATTAAAAACTAATTTAATTTAATTAATTATTCTTAATTACAAGTTAATTATTCAATGAATAATTAATCCTAAACCCTTAAGATTAACCCTTAATTACTTTAAGTAATTATTTATTTCATTAATTTATTAAATAAATTAATTATTCGTTTAATTACCCTAATAATTAAATGAAATACAAACATTAAATTGTTATTTAACTTTACAAGTTTAAATTCAATTTAAAACCTTTAATTGCTAGATAATACTTTTATTATAAAAGAAATTTTACAAAAGTTAAAACAAATTTCTTCTTAAATTAAAACCATTTAGATTTTACATTATTATTCAAATTTGTTTTAAGCACTTAAATTTATAAAACTAAAATTTAATTTGAAACAAAGATTCAAATCCAAATTTGAATCAAATTTTACATTTTGATTAAAAATTACTTCATATTTTCAATTTAAATTCAATTTCAAATTCTTTAAACCATTTTAAACAATAAACTCTTTTAAAGTTATTTTTAAGAAAATTTGAATTTAAATACCTAATCATTTCTAACTTTAAGATTCAATTCAACTTGAATCCATAATTTAAATTAGATTTAAAACTTAATTTAAATCTTTGCTTTATATTTCAAATTTCAATTTAAAATTTGAAACAAGACAATTTCTAAACTTCAATAACTAATTCGAACTGACTCAAGCAACTCGAGTAACTCGAGAATCATCATATTTTTCATTTTGAAATTTACTAAATTAAGAAACAACTCAGGTTTCACAAACCTGTAACGGTTTTACCCGCCCAAGCCTAATCAACATCTACTCCGAGTCCCTAACCCCAAAACTTTGAGACCATCATCAAACTGCTTCGAGCTTACCACAAACCTACCCGATACAACACGAGTAACTCATCTTCCCTAAACCACTGATACTCCATTACCACCGTACACCTGCACACCCACGGCCATCTCCTCTGGCCACTCGCGATCCCCTACGCAAGTCACAAATCCTCTCCAAACACCAAATCAACTCTCAATTAAATATAGAAACCCTAAATCAAAATCAAGCATTCGAACTCGAATCTGGTACAAAATGGGTTGACTGCAAACACCTCAACCTCCAAACTCCGGCCATCTGAGAGGTACCACCTCCGGCTACAACCTCCTCCATACCCCATTTATCTTTAAATCGAACTAGAGAGAACTCGATCACTTAATTTGATCACAGTGATCAAATCTCTTGAACACAGTAAAACTAGGGTTATATAAATTAATCCCTAGTCACTACTTCCCCACTGCATTGATTCATCATCCAGTATTTTTCCCTACACCCTAGTTCCTAAATCCATCACCAGAATCAAAATTAGCTACTCCGGTCTCCTAGTTTGATGATTCAAACCCAAAGTAAGTTTTCTGCTTAAACTAGAATTTTCCAATCAATCTTAATCTAAAAATTCAAATTTTAGTTTTAGAATTCACATCTTTGATCTTGTAACTTGTTCATATACTTAAATTACAAAAATCCAGATGGTTTGATTTTTACTTATATAAGAATTTTCTGCAATCTCTGAATTTACAGATAGTTATTACAGAAATTTCATACTAAATAAAATTTTAAACTTAGCTTATGTATCTCCACCATATTGTTTTTGAACTTAAATCTTAACACATACTAAATCACCTGAAATGAAATTTTAATTCAAATCTAGAACCTGAATCAAAGAAACAGAATACAAATTCCCTACAGCATACATTACAACAGACATGCATTTATATTCACCAGCATAAGCTTCCAAAAGGCAGACATGCATTTAATTTCTAGAGTGGATTAGCAACTAGATTCCTACTTAAGTTCATTTAGTATAAATTGTTACTCACAGGTTTATAAAAGCAGAGCATCCATTGTTAGATGAAAAGCTTCAAATTTGCTCCTGTTTTAGCTTATGAATTGAACTTCAGATTGCCTTTTTAAAACTGCAAATGCTTTTAAAATTTCCATCTTGCTTACTGTAATGCTTTCAGATTTACATGCATGCTTGTTTCCAGGTGAACACATACAGGCTTCCAGAGAGAAGATGCATGCAAGTTTGGATGTTGATTTCAAACAGAGGACTGCATGCTTTAGTTGATTTAGAAAAGAACTGCAGGTATTTGAGTTGAGACTTGAAGTTGCAGATGAACTTCAGGTGCATGAAGGTTTGTATATATATTTTTTAAAACAGAAAAGAATTTGCAGAATTGGATTGCAAATTTGATTTATTTTGGTTAGAGGAAACATGGGGTTTTTTAGATTTGTTTGTGAGGGGAATTTGCAGATTTAGTTTAGAACAGAATTTGTTTGAATGTAGAAGAATTCAGATTTTAGAATCTGAAAATTTCTCTTAAGTTTGAAGAAAAGAAGAATAAGATGAGGAGATGTGTTTTATATAAGAAATATTTTTGAAAAATAAAAATAAAATAAACACTTGGTTTAAATTTAACACTTGTCTTCTTAGTATACTCTATGTTTAACACTTGTCAATTTGGGTGTTAATAAACTTACATATGTAATTTAAGTATTTAAATTTTAATTCTAAATTGTTTATAAATCTTTAAGCCTTTAAATCTTATTTTATTTCTTAAGTAATATAAATGAATTTATCTCTTTTTCAATTGAAAAGAAATGAAAACAAACAAATTAAAAATATAGCTTATTCAAAAATATTGAAGTATTTATTCTATTAAATTTCAAAACATCAAATTCAAATTTAAAATTAATTTATCAAATCAAAATTTTAATAATCAAGTTACGTATATAAATGCATATATAGTTCTATTAAAATTAAAAACAACAATTTTATTCCTTACAAAATCTATTTATGTTCATAAGAACTTAAGTATTATAATTTTTATTTAAAAATAACAAATTAAGCAATATCAAATAATTTGTTAAAAGAGATTATAACAAACTAAGATCATTTGTAATTTACATTATAAATTCTTATATATATAAATCCCAAGTAATATAAAATAAAACTTAGCTTTTATATTTATCTAATTTTAAATTCATATATTTTAAAGTTAAATAAAATTTCAAAACAAATAAGATTTATCATAGTATAAATCATAACATTATTTATTGGATTGTGTTGAAAAGTTAAATGTCAAATTTAAATCAAATTTCCAATTTATCAAATATAAATTAGAGTTAGAAAATTAATTCATTTACTAAATTCAAAATCAAAGTTTATCAATTTACAATATATAAAATTATATATTATAAACAGAAAACAATTTATTTATTTAAAAAGATAAAATCTTCTAATTTAAATATTTATTAAAACATGATTATTAAATCAAATCCCAAATCTGTTATTAAAATTATCAAATCAAATTAAATTTATAACACAGATTATTAAATTTATATTGCCTAAATTTCTGGGATATCACATTCCTTCCCCCTTAAAAGAATTTTGTCCCCGAAATTTAAAAGCAAAGGTAATTTAATAATCTATCTTAAGATTTTATTTTAAAACACAAGCATATATTATCAAACATATGCTAACAACCATAACAACCAATTCAAACAAAACAAATTTAATTATCCAGAATAATTCTGGATAAAATTTTCACGAGTTTCCCCGGTATAAATATCGGAATACCCGCTCTATATAATCTAAACAATCAATACTATTAAGCTATAGAGCTCCTATCCAACTATAACTACCAACAAAACAATATGTCAGACTACAGACGAGTCTGAATCAACAATCACATCCTCATGAACTGCTGGTTCCACAACCACAGATAAACCATACACGTTCTCCCTCAGAGATACGTAAAACACATCGAATCCCAGTTATCCAAACTGACACTTCAACCCTGAAAACCAAACACCAATCCTCACAAGAACACAGAAAAGGTCCAAAACATCTCGGAGCTGACTTACCCAGTCTTACTCAATCTTATAGCCCTTTAGATCGGAGAGAACTTATTCAAGATCAAATCTCCGACTCCGGAATCCAAATTCCTTTATCTCTTATCCACTAAACACTCTTGACGATCCTGGGCTGCCTTCAACTCTCTTGATCAGCTCAACCTTTGCTGATGTCCCTAGAAACACACAGAACCAAAAACAATCCAACAAAATGATCTCCTCAAGATCAATACCAAACCAAGAACACCAACTCTACTCCACAAATATCAGAAGACTAACTTACTTCTCCTACCCAGAAAAGATAAAACAAAAGCACTTCTAATCTTCTTCCGCTGCACAACTCTGATCTGAAGCAGAAGATAAACTCGAGCACAAACTGGATAACACATCACTGAAATATGGTACAACAATTCCATAAAAGAAAACTCAGATTCCCCATCTGATCCAAAGCTGCTTCATTAAACCTTCGATATAACTCCTAGAATCCAGTCGATAAGAAAACTCAACCTCCAAATATGGACAAACTTCCCATAGCTCAAGAGAACACTCAAACTATCGCAAGTCACTTTTCCGATCAACCAGTCCAATATCCAAAGAAAACTGTTCTCTCTTTACCAATCAGAACAGCATACGCTTAACTAGCCAATCCATCGTAAAAATGGAATCTTCTCTGCTACTTCTGAACTCCTTCAGAAAAACTGCTAACCAGAAGACTTTCTTGCCAGCACCCAGAATACTCCGAACTGCACTGCTGACACCGACGCCAAAGACTTCCTAATCCAAAACTCTTTGAGAAACTCGGACCTCACCAGACAGAAACATCCTACTGAATCCAGCCACAACATCGAAGCAGACTCGCCTCCTTAACTTGTTCCAAAGAAAACTTCTTCGAGAACGTCCATAGTCACTGCATCTCATCATGCAGCGACTACTCCCTGAGATATCAAGATACCGTCATTATCTCTTCTACCTAGCCGATAGATCCAAATTCAACTCATCCAACTTCAAAGATAAACTCTGAACCTTTACAGGTTATCTTCAGAGATCTATGAAATTCTATACTCCGCACAACTCACTCGAGACGGTATTAGGTCTACAGTCTCGACAAATACACTACCAATCTCAACATTCAAACTCCAACCAAAAGTAGTAGTTGTGTTACACACCCACTACCTTATCTACCTTTATAGCCTATATGGGAAAACCCGAACAGGTAACCCAACAAATAGGTAGAATTAATTATATATATATATATATATATAATAAAACTACAAATACGCTCTCTCAAGATAGTCACCACTCCAGAGCCTAGGTATTCACTCAACCTAATGCTCTGATACCACCTGTGACGACCCGACTTTTTCTCTCCAGAAAAGTCGTATCATCATGAAGAAACAAAGGGATAGAAAAGAGAAGAATGAAGGACACAACATCAGAATCTCAACAGCGGAACGAATAAATTATATTAATAACATAAAATATTACATAGTTTACAACCACTATCAGAGTACACCGATATACAACACATACTAGACAGTTATAAACACCTGTCTAGTATTTACAACATAATACAACTCAGAGACAATCACAGATCACACAGCGGAATACTATATATCTAACGCAGAAGCCTCCTGCTCCATAACTCCTCCAATATTCGTCAAAGCTAACCTGAATCCCTTGGCTACTCGTAAAAATTTGAGTACCCAAGAGTTTAAGAAAACAAAAGATAAACTCCGGGTCAGACATGGGTCTGGTGTGAGTAACAGGTTAAAGTTGCTTAATTTTGAATATCCTTTTGAAAAGAAAGGCATCACGTAAGACTTCCCACACATAAACATGGAAAAGTTTTTACCTTACGCTAACCACAACATTTGATAGGAAATCCAGTGATATTATAATAGTGTCTAGGGTTTTCAAAATAAAATACAGAAATAGCTGGAATGCTTACATCTCACGTTCCAACATAGTTGGTCACAATCAAAACCGTACGACACTTATTGGATTATGGATTCCATCAATGGCAGGGCTACTGGGGTACCGCCCGTCACAGTACGTGGCCTAGATCAACGTACCGAGTAGTACGCCCGCTCCCCTGCAACACAAAGCCGGACCCATTCCTTACTGAACAGTACCGAACAAGACAACCCAGCAGTTGGTGTACACTAACAACTGCCCACTAAGCCAAATAAAAAGGGACCTCTAGACAAGGATCAATCTTACTCTCCACTGGGTGCTACCCACGAAGCCTTGCTGCACCTCCCCTGTTTTAGCCATTCCCGGTTGATGAGGCTTGAGGCTACGATTACCTTTAGAGGACACATCTCTTCGAATGCTCATCGTCCACCTGACGATGTTCTGAAAGCATTCAATCCATACAAGTTCGTTCCGGGTTCGAACGAAACTGAAGGCATTATCTCGTTACACTCATTACGGAATCACCCACAGAGTTAACGACGATAACCCTTGCACTCTAAATCACCATCTCGAATCTATAAGTACTATTCCGTCAAACTCATTACGGAATCACCCACAGAGTTATACTGACGTATAGCCCTTACACCTCGAGTCTTCACTCTTCACAAAAGATTCACGACCTATCGTTAATTTGGATCGATGTGGTTTTCGGATATCCAAATATGGAAACCCGATCCCGGTTTCATCGAAATCCAAAGCGTGTCTTTTAAGGCCAAGTTGTTTTAAAGGTTTAAAACAATTCAATTATCTATATACATAGATAGATAAATCACAGATCTACATCAGATAATCAATATCATCATCATGTCAGATAAACCATATTATCATTACCCAAAAAGATAATCTATATCAACATCACCATGCAACCAATGCATCCAAATCACTCAACATTATCTATCTCATATCTGAGATTCTAACCATCCAAAGCAAACAACACTATCCAATCCATATAAGCCATGATTTAATATCACACCAAATATAATTAATTTAAAATGAATTAAATTAATTACATCATTCCATTAATTTAAAGTAAACTAAATTAATTACTTCACCAATATCAACTTGCTCATATTACTATTGATAATTTATCAATCAATTAATTAATCATCATCCAATGATTCATTTTAATTAATCATCCCTGATTAATTAACCCTTAATTATATTCAAGTAATTATCCATTAATTAATTTCTCAAATTAATTATATTTAACCAAATACAGTAATTAACCTTTAATTACTTCCTTAATTAATTACCTAAAATTAATTACCTTTAATCACTTATTATTGATTAATTAATCTTATTTAATCAATCTTAATTACATCATTAATTATAATAATTAATGATCTTCTAATTACATTTTCAAATTAAATTAATTACATTAAGTAATTTAATCTTTATTTAAATCATAACTGTTAATCACCCTTGATTAACTCCATTCAGTAATTATCTACCCTTAATTACTTCACCAAATAAATTAATTACTCATTAATTAATTATCTCTAATTAATTCCTTGATTAATTTACAAGTAATTATACTCAAATTACTTTTATCAACAAATAACCTTCAATTAATTACATATAGTAATTACTCATTAATTACTTTCCTAAGTAACTTCTCTTCATTTAATTACATTAAGTAATTATACTTCACAAATCATCAAATGATTAATTTAAATTAATTAAACTAAATTAATTAACTTAAACTAATCAAATCTAAACTCAATTAATAAGTAATTAATTCCTTAATTACTTCCATAAGTAATTATACTTAATAACTTACATAATTGATTATCTTTAAATTAATTAATCTGATTAATAATTAAAATTAATCACATTAATTAATTATTAAATAATCCTTAGTTAATGATCTTCATTAACTATTAACAACTGATTAATTATTTTCTAAAATAATTAACTTATTTTAATCATTATTAATTACAAATTAATTAATCATTAATTAACCATTAATTAATCCCTAATTAATTAAATAATTAAGTGTTAATTAAAACTTAATTAACCCATTATTACTTGATAAATTAATTATTAATCATTAATTAAAAACTAATTTAATTTAATTAATTATTCTTAATTACAAGTTAATTATTCAATGAATAATTAATCCTAAACCCTTAAGATTAACCCTTAATTACTTTAAGTAATTATTTATTTCATTAATTTATTAAATAAATTAATTATTCGTTTAATTACCCTAATAATTAAATGAAATACAAACATTAAATTGTTATTTAACTTTACAAGTTTAAATTCAATTTAAAACCTTTAATTGCTAAATAATACTTTTATTATAAAAGAAATTTTACAAAAGTTAAAACAAATTTCTTCTTAAATTAAAACCATTTAGATTTTACATTATTATTCAAATTTGTTTTAAGCACTTAAATTTATAAAACTAAAATTTAATTTGAAACAAAGATTCAAATCCAAATTTGAATCAAATTTTACATTTTGATTAAACATTACTTCATATTTTCAATTTCAAATTCAATTTCAAATTCTTTAAAAACATTTTAAACAATAAACTCTTTTAAAGTTATTTTTAAGAAAATTTGAATTTAAATACCTAATTATTTCCAACTTTAAGATTCAATTCAACTTGAATCCATAATTTAAATTAGATTTAAAACTTAATTTAAATCTTTGCATTGTATTTCAAATTCCAATTTAAAATTTGAAACAAGACAATTTCTAAACTTCAATAACTAGTTCGAACTGACTCAAGCAACTCGAGTAACTCGAGAATCATCATATTTTTCATTTTGCAATTTATTAAATTAAGAAACAACTCAGGTTTCACAAACCTGTAACAGTTTTACCCACCCGAGCCTAATCAACATCTACTCCGAGTCCCTAACCCCAAAACTTCGAGACCATCATCAAACTACTTCGAGCTTACCACAAAGCTACCCGATACAACACGAGTAACTCATCTTCCCTAAACCACTGATACTCCATTACCACCGTACACCTGCACACCCACGGCCATCTCCTCCGGCCACTCGCGATCCCCTACGCAAGTCACAAATCCTCTCCAAACACCAAATCAACTCTCAATTCAACTATAGAAACCCTAAATCAAAATCAAGCATTCGAACTCGAATCTGGAACAAAATGGGTTGACTGCAAACACCTCAACCTCCAAACTCCGGCCATCTGAGAGGTACCACCTCCGGCTACAACCTCCTCCATACCCCATCTATCTTTAACTCGAACTAGAGAGAACTCGATCACTTAATTTGATCACAGTGATCAAATCTCTTGAACACAGTAAAACTAGGGTTATATACATTAATCCCTAGTCACTACTTCCCCACTACATTGATTCATCATCCAGTATTTTTCCCTACACCCTAGTTCCTAAATCCATCACCAGAATCAAAATTAGCTACTCCGGTCTCCTAGTTTGATGATTCAAACCCAAAGTAAGTTTTCTGCTTAAACCAGAATTTTCCAATCATTCTTAATCTAAAAATTCAAATTTTAGTTTTAGAATTCACATCTTTGATCTTGTAACTTGTTCATATACTTAAATTACAAAAATCCAGATGGTTTGATTTTTACTTATATAAGAATTTTCTGCAATCTCTGAATTTACAGATAGTTATTACAGAAATTTCATACTAAATAAAATTTTAAACTTAGCTTATGTATCTCCACCATATTGTTTTTGAACTTAAATCTTAACACATACTAAATCACCTAAAATGAAATTTTAATTCAAATCTAGAACCTGAATCAAAGAAACAGAATACAAATTCCTTGCAGCATACATTACAACAGACATGCATTTATATTCACCAATAAGCTTCAAAAAGGCAGACATGCATTTAATTTCTAGAGTGAATCAGCAACTAGATTCCTACTTAAGTTCATTTAGTATAAATTGTTACTCACTGGTTTATAAAAGCAGAACATCCATTGTTACATGAAAAGCTTCAGATTTGCTCCCGTTTTAGCTTATGAATTGAACTTCAGATTGCCTTTTTAAAACTGCAAATGCTTTTAAAATTTCCATCTTGCTTACTGTAATGCTTTCAGATTTACATGCATGCTTGTTTCCAGGTGAACACATGCAGGCTTCCAGAGAGAAGATGCATGCAAGTTTGGATGTTGATTTCAAACAGAGGACTGCAGGCTTTAGTTGATTTAGAAAAGAACTGCAGGTATTTGAGTTGAGACTTGAAGTTGCAGATGAACTTCAGGTGCATGAAGGTTTGTATATTTTTTTTTTAAAACAGAAAAGAATTTGCAGAATTGGATTGCAAATTTGATTTATTTTGGTTAGAGGAAACATGGGTTTTTTTAGATTTGTTTGTGAGGGGAATTTGCAGATTTAGTTTAGAACAGAATTTGTTTGAATGTAGAAGAATTCAGATTTTAGAATCTGAAAATTTCTCTTAAGTTTGAAGAAAAGAAGAATAAGACGAGGAGATGTGTTTTATATAAGAAATATTTTTGAAAAATAAAAATAAAATAAACACTTGGTTTAAATTTAACACTTGTCTTCTTAGTATACTCTATGTTTAACACTTGTCAATTTGGGTGTTAATAAACTTACATATGTAATTTAAGTATTTAAATTTTAATTCTAAATTGTTTATAAATCTTTAAGCCTTTAAATCTTATTTTATTTCTTAAGTAATATAAATGAATTTGTCTCTTTTTAAATTGAAAAGAAATGAAAACAAACAAATTAAAAATATAGCTTATTCAAAAATATTGAAGTATTTATTCTATTAAATTTCAAAACACCAAATTCAAATTTAAAATTAATTTATCAAATCAAAATTTTAATAATCAAGTTACATATATAAATGCATATATAGTTCTATTAAAATTAAAAACAACAATTTTATTCCTTACAAAATCTATTTATGTTCATAAGAACTTAAGTATTATAATTTTTATTTAAAAATAACAAATTAAGCAATATCAAATAATTTGTTAAAAGAGATTATAACAAGCTAAGATCATTTGTAATTTACATTATAAATTCTTATATATATAAATCCCAAGTAATATAAAATAAAACTTAGCTTTTATATTTATCTAATTTTAAATTCATATATTTTAAAGTTAAATAAAATTTCAAAACAAATAAGATTTATCATAGTATAAATCATAACATTATTTATTGGATTGTGTTGAAAAGTTAAATGTCAAATATAAATCAAATTTCCAATTTATCAAATATAAATTAGAGTTAGAAAATTAATTCATTTACTAAATTCAAAATCAAAGTTTATCAATTTACAATATATAAAATTATATATTATAAACCGAAAACAATTTATTTATTTAAAAAGATAAAATCTTCTAATTTAAATATTTATTAAAACATGATTATTAAATCAAATCCCAAATCTGTTATTAAAATTATCAAATCAAATTAAATTTATAACACAGATTATTAAATTTATATTGCCCAAATTTTCGGGATATCACACCGACCCTCAAAATATATGCATGGCTAAGCCCAAACTCCCTTATGACCGAGCTTAGTCTTGATGATTTTGGCCTTGAAGTCTTCATTTTGTCAAGTTCTAACTCATATTCAAGTTGTTGCAAAAGTTCACCCTGAGTTAATTAAGTTTCGATGAGTAAAACTCTTATTTTTGGGAAAGAAAACAAACCTGATATATATGGACTATGTTGTTGTAAAATATGTAGATATGTTGATTGAATTACATGTTGATTTGATGATATATGTGCTGCAAGTTTGTTGGTTAGCTTAGATTTCTGATTTGGACGATTTGTTGATATGTTTGGTTATAAATATGTGACCTTTGGCGTATGTTATGATGGTAGTATGATTGCGAACCAAAATCAAGTGTATGTGGTGTAAATATTGTGAAGTTAGAACCTTTATATGTCGCAAAGGACTTGAGATCTAATTTGAAAAACAAAAGCTTGTCTTCTAGTCTAGGATTTAGTAAATGTTCTGCAAGTTTTCACCTACTATTTAAGTTTCAAAACTGATCCATTTATGTTTTCCAAACAAGTCATGGCAAGTATTGAAGTTAGATAATCACTTAGAAAACAATTCAAGCGAACTGCCCCTATAGCGATAGTCGCTATAGATATAGTTCGGCAAATTTCACAATTTCAACTTTTTAAGTGTTTCCTTTTGGAAATGTTTTGAAAACTCTTTTCAAACTCATTTATTAAGTAAAAAGGTTAAGTTTTGTTAATTTATAATTAATTTAACTAATTAATAAATCAAGGGTAATTAGTACTTAATTAGTGATTTAATTAATTTATTAGTATTTAAGTATCATTTAAGCAAGTTAATGATTATTTATTAATCAAAAAGATTTTAATTAGTGATTAATGAAGTCAAGAGGAAATTAAGTATTTAATTTTATTTAATTAATTTAATGATTTAATTAAAGTGGATTATTGAATTAATTATTATTTAATCAAGGTGGATAATTTAATTAATTTTAATTAATTAGGGTTTAATTATTTGTAAATTAATTTGGACTTAACTAAGATTAATTAAGGTTTACTTATGATTTAACTATGATTAACAAAGATTTAATTAAGATTTTTTTATAATTAAATTGAGTTTAATTTGCTAAAAGGTTTGCTTTAAACCCGATCGGCTATAGTTAAGTCAACTTTTCTTTTCTAAGTTAATTGATTTTTAACAAAGGATCTCTTGTCCATGCTATTAAGTAGCCAAATAAATTAAAGTAATTATAATAAAACTTGACACATTTTATTGGAAATAAGTCGATTTGTACTTATCACAAATACCGCACTTAAAAAACGTGATGAATACAAGGGAGTTAATTTCGGTAAGGGGGTCATGATAATCTGTGCATATGGAACGTATGTTCATATGTAAATCTTTACACACTTGTAGTGGAATGTTCCACTATAAACAACTTGACCCTTAAAATTATCAAACACTATTTTGGAGAGACCGGGATCAGATAGAAGTTGTTATACGTAAACCACTTAGAACCAACGAAAGTGTTCAAATTGGAAATATCGAAGTCAAGGTCCAAGATGAATCTTTGAAGTGCAAGGACTATTTGCTACTAATCCTGAGGGTTATTTCAAAATGGGTATAATGGAAGTAGTGCCTTCGTTTCGTTTATCTCTTGAATGACTTGTATGCATAAATGCTGACATTGTGTCAACATCTGGAAAAAAAATGTTAGCATTCCAAGTGACATAGCTATAGTAAAGGTAAATGTAGCCTCAAGCCCCATCAACCGAAAATGACCAAAACAAGGTATGTAGCAGGGCTATATGGGTCGGTTCCATTAGGTTATGTCATCACTATATCTAGAATTGATATATGACCCATTTTGTATGCTCTAGCATGATTGCTAATCACGACCATGAAGCAGGGTTACAAGATGTTCTAGTCAGACCCCAGGTGTATTTTATATAGAGGTGCACCTTTGGAAGGTAGTTCCTTACCTGGTCATGTATGGAGTCCATTCTCCAATAAGTATCATATGAATTTAGTTATGCCCAATATGTTGGAATGTGAGATGTAAGCATTTCAGCTATGTTTTGTTTTACTTGAAACCCTATACATTATCATAATACCACTGGATTCCCATATAAAGTGTTTTGGTTATCGTAAGGTAAAAACTCATCCATGCTTATATGCGGCATGGTCTTACGAGATACCTTTGATTTTCAAAGTGTTTTATAGAAGTAAAAATTAAGTTGTTTTGGGTTTACTCAAATTAAACCCATGTCCGACACGAAGTTTATTCTCTTTTCTCAAAACTCTTATATACTTAAATTTTTATAAGTAGCCAAGTGATCCAGGATTCTTGCGATTGCAAATTTGAGGAGCTGAAGCAATTGGCTTCACCATTAGCTAGTTATTATTTATTCCACTATATTTATGTATGATCTATCTATTTTGTATGGGCATGTAGTTATAACTGTCAAGTTGAAGGTTGTAATGTAATGACTCTGATGTGTTATTATCATGGAAATGACTGTGTAATTTCAATGTTATCTATCATATGTTCTTCTGATACATGGTGAGATTCGGTGATTGTTTAGTTCTTCTTATTTTTCTTTTTCTTATACCCTTAATGGCTTGTCTTTCAGTGTAAGAAAGGCGGTTTGTTGCATTTGGTATCAGAGATTAGGTTAAGCAAACACCTAGGTTTTGGGTTGGGGTCAACTTTGAGAGTGCGTATTTGTAATTTTTATTTGTATACATATACTATATATCTCTGGCAGATAGATCAACTTGATAGGTTTGATTAGTACCCTTATTTCCAAATTTATCTTGTTCAAGTATTCTAAATATTATCTTACTATGTCCAAGTAGTGAGACATGAGTAATAAAGGTAGACGAGGTAGGGGAGCAAGTAGCTCTATGACTATAAATGGTCAAATCCCAAATCCTAAAGGAGTTTGGATCATTGAAGAGGCAGCCCTAGAGCAACCAAGAGTGAATTTTGCACCCTTATATAAGGATTGCACCAATCAAGGAGGTAAACCGTTTAAAGGAACCGAGTTCATCATGGAAATGTAAGCTTGGTTGCGATCTTTCCAAAAGATTTTAAGGGTCTCAATTTATTGGATGAACAGAAAAGGTTCTTAGCAGCATAGCAACTACAAGAGGGGGTAGTAGCTTCGTGGGAATCCTTTACAGCTAATGTTACTGAGGAAGAGTTCTCATGGGCTCTATTTAAAGAAGTTTTTGAGGACCAATTCTTGCTAGTAGCGAGAAAGACCAGAATGTATAGGAACTTCATGAATTTGAAGCAGGGAGGTCTATCTACAGCAGAATATGAAACAAAGTTCAACGAGCTATCTTGTTTTGGACTAGAATTGATCAACACCCCATTAAACATAAACGAGATATTTGTTTTGGGTATGAGAGAAGAGTACCCAGAGAGAATGACTTCTCATGTTAAGAGTACCTTTGTGGATTTAGTTGATATGGCACTAAGGTATGAGGCCTTGGAAAAGAAGAAACCTACTCCAGTAGCACCTAGTGGAAACTTGAATGGTAATAATTCCGACAAAAGGAAGTCCAATCCTAGTTGGAAGAATCAAGGAAAGGGGAAGCAGGGCGGTGAGGCTCAAGGGAATAGTTTTAAGAATTTTGTTTTCCACATGTGTCAGTGGAAGGGCCACATCGCAATTTTTTCCAAAATTTTTGGAGTTTACCAATAGCAGCAGAAGCGAGGATCTATCTCCCCGATGGTCCAGAAGACTCTCTGTTTCAATTGCCATCAGCCTAGGCATATGGTAAAGGATTGTCCACTCATAAAAAAGGTGCAACAGCTCAAGGTGTATACTATTGAGGATGAACCATCGAATTCAAAGGATGCGAAGGGGACGACATCCTTGAAGGTACCTTACTGATTAATGGTGTTTTTGTTTAAGCGTTACTTGATATCGGTGCTTCTCGTAGTTTTATTTCTTTAGAATTAGTAAGCAAGTTTCACCTTATTCTAAGTATTATACAAAACCCTATGTGTATGTCTAATCCCATAGGCGGGGTAACCCATTTAAGTATGATTTGTAAGAATGTACCAATTTCATACCTTTCCCATAAATTTTTTTACGACCCATATGTCTTAGACTTTAAAGGATTAGACATTATTCTTGGTATGGATTGGTTATCAAAGAATGAGGTTGTCTTCAAATGTAATAAGAGAAATGTATCTTTAGTGATCGATATAGGAAGCAAGGATAAAGTATCATGCAAGGAACCCGATATTCATATGAGTAGTTTCTTATATGCCCTTGAAGCAGCCCAACAGAATTTAGTGTCTATTGAAGTTGTTAGGAATTTTTCTGATGCATTTGAAGAGGTTATAAGTTTACCCCCGCACCAAGAGATAGAGTTTCGCATTGATTTAGTCCCTGATGCAAGGCCTATGGCTCAACCTAGGTGAAGGATGGCTCCGAGGGAGAGAGAAGAGTTGGTAAATCAAACACAGGACCAATTAAGGAGAGGATTGATTAGACGAGTTGTTCAATTGGGGATCAACTTAGTTTTTGCGGCTAAGTCTGATGGATCTTTAAGGTTATGCGTGGATTATAGGGAGTTGAATAAGCCGACAATTAGGAACAAGTATCACTTACCCCGCATCTATGATCTTTTTAACCAACTTCATGGAGCTACGGTATTTTCTCGGATGCATCTAACTATCGAATTTCATCAGTTGAGGGTTGTTGAAGATAGTATACCCATAACCGTGTTTAACGGCCCTGACTATTTCTTTGAATGGTTAGTTATGCATTTTAGGCTAACCAATACACATGCATATTTTGTAGAACATATGAACCGTGTATTCCGAGATGTTCTTAACAAGTTTGTGTTAGTTTTCATTAATAATATCTTTATCTACTCCAAATCCAAGGAGGAGCATAAACATCATTTATAAATGGTGTTGGAAACATTGAATAAACATGTCCTAAAGGAAAAAATTTCTAAGTTCCCTTTTCGGCAGTCAGAAGTAAGATTCTTGGGGCATATAGTATTAGCAGAGGGGCATTTCAGTTGACGGTGAAAGTGGAAGTTATTCAGGAATGGTAGTGACCGCAGACTCCTACCGAGGTTCGCAGTTTCTTAGGTTTAGTTGGTTACTGTATGAGGTTTATTCAAGATTATTCTGAAATTTCCTCCCATTTGAGAAAGCTAAGAAAGGAGAGAAGTTTATATAGACTTTGAAGTGTGAAGAAGCATTTCTAGAATTGAAAAAGAGACTCACCAATGCACCAGTTTTGGCTGTTCTAGATGGAAACAGTGAGTTCATGGTTTACACAGATGCTTGTGGAGTGGGACTAAGTGCTATTTCAATAAAGCATGGTAGAGTGATTGCTTGTGCAAGCTGGTAGCTGAAGCCTCACAAGAAGAACTTTGTTATGCATGATATGGAGTTGCTGGCTGTTTTCTTTGCATTGAAAATGTAGAGGCGCTACTTGCTAGGTAAGGATCCTACTATTCCTCTAGTTTCTTTCTAATTTTTAGAGTTTTAGGAGTAAGTTACTTTCTTTAATTAGATGAAAAATTAAAGCTCTTCGTGGATCATAAATCCCTGATGTATCTTTTTACACAAAAGGATATGAACCTGAGGCAACAAAAGTGGTTGGAGTTGCTGACGGCTTTTGACTTGGATATTCTTTATATGCCAGGAAAGGCTAACTTGGTGGTAGATGCCTTAAGTAGGAATGCTGTTTTCAGTCTCTTGGAGGTTACCCCGACACTTCAGGAAAGGATTATGAAAACTCGGAGGAAGTTTGAAATACTGGAAGGGTTAGTTCAAGGTGTTGAAGAGAGTGGATGTTCAGATTTCAAAAGAGATGATCGAGGTACTTTAAGGGTGAATGGATGATTGTGTGTTCCAGACGTGGATGGGCTCAGACAGGAAGTTTTATCAAAATGCCACAAATATAAGTTAAGTATTCATCATGGAGTTCATAAGATGTACAAGGATATGAGGTGAGTGTTTTGGTGGTCAGGAATGAATAAGACATTTCAGTCTATGTTAACAGATTTTTGTACTATTGTAACGACCCTAGTTTTGATTGGGATATTTAATTAGTTAAAACAAATGACATAATGAAATGGTTAAGGGATTGAGAATTGTGTTAATAAGGGTAGCTGTGCCTAATAACAAATGTACTAAAGAGAAACTAAAATAAAATAGGTGAGGCAAATAGATGAGGGGCAAAGTATGAATAAAACATATTCGAATACCCTAAACCCTTATGCACATTCATCCTATACGTTCATAAACAAGAATAAAACACTAGAGGCCCGCCACCATTAGATAAAGCTAAAAGAAGAAAAGCTAAAGATCAAGAGGAAGATTAACAAATCCATTCTCAAATCTCAACTCCTTAATCACAAAGCTAAGGTAAATAATAAGTTACATCTCATATTTTTGATGTTTTTGGTTTCTTGATTAGATCTGAATATTTTTGAAATGTTTTGCCATGCTTTTGATTGATAAAATGGATATACAAGTTTGTTGATGATATATGTTATTCCATATGGATTTTACGATAAGTTTTAATGTGAAAACCCTATCAAATGACATCCAAATGCCTTGCCATTTTTATATAAGGCCAGGAATAATATTTTAAACACATGTTTCAAATTTCATAATTTTCTGAATTAAAGTGAATTTATTATTAATTTTAGAGTGAAGAAAATAGTTAATTGGGTTTAAAATTAACTATGATTATTTTGCATATGTTATGGGTAAGAAATTTAAATATGTTAGAAAATATATTAAACATGATTTATGGGAATTTTTGTTGAATTTTCCTAAGTGTTTTAACAAGTACATAAAATTATTTAAGGTAAGAAACTCAAATGTTTTATATATTTATTTATAAAAAGAAAAAAGGTATTTTGTAAATATTTTAAATTGTTTATCTCTGAAATTTCGACAGCACTTTTTGTGAAGAATTTGGAAAAGAAATTAGCAATCAATCATATGTTGACAAAGAAGACAAGTTAGTTGAAAAGGAATTACTTTTTAAAGTTGAAAATCAGTTTTACCATGTTTTTCTTGTTTTGCCGCTTTCGGCAACATCTTTCGACTAGGTACTTCCGCCTCCATCTCCATCGAAACCAATGCGCGTGGTATCACACTACAAGAAAATTAGTCATTCATAGCGGTATATTACTGCGCATAAAGCCTACATGCTGTGGTTACACTTATCAAAATGATAAATAGCATAGTATCAACACTGTTTTGCGATAACATGCAAAATTTTGAGGCGGGTTCGCAAAATTTTTGCATCTGCGTTTTCTCGTTATTATCTCACTCTCATACCCAGTGTTTTAAAGACCGTACCCTACCTCGGTCCGACCTCGAAAAACCCTGAACCTTGGACCACCACGGTGCGGAACTCAATCAGACCTCATTCATTCAAAAACCTTGGTCGGACCTTCAAACCGACGGTCCAACCATCAATTTTATCCGGTTGAACCACAGTTCTTTTGTTTTTTTTCCTACTTTCACATCGTGTAATTCTCTCTCATTTTCATCTTTTGCATTGTTTTGAAGAAAATAAGTAAATATATATATTTTTAAAAATCATAATCGTTACAAGGTCTAAGCCACTAACTTCATCACTTTGTTCTTCACTGCTGCAAATTTCTCTAATACCATTATAAGACTCGTCAAGTTTGTCGTCATTAAATATCTATCGTTGTGCACTACTCTACTCTATACAAAGTTGTAGTTGTGCACTGTAACAACATACAACTTCTGTTGCAGACCTTGAAGATCATTTAAAACCTGTGTACATAGCATTATTATTTCATAAATTTTGTGTTTAGTTTGCAGTTAAACGAGCAAATTTTTCAAAAAAATAAATCACGGTTTCGACGGTTCAACCGGTTGAACCATCAAAACCTTAAACCTTCAATCATCGCGGTTCGAGGAACGGCACGTTTTTAAAAACTATGCTCATACCAGCTTCCCCATTTTCTTCCCATCTTCCTTAAAAATCATATAAATATAAGCCAAAAAAAGAGAGAAAGAAACTTCTCTTATTGTCAGGAAAATTTCGAAAGCAGCTCGCATTCCAACTTCACCGTCTTCATCCTTGTCTTCACCACAAAAGTCATGTAACGCTCGGAAAGGGATTGAGAATTTCGTTCTCAAACAGTTTTTTGAAGAATATTCTTCTCCGAGGAAAGCTAAGAAACCCTATACCATCTTTTCCATCAAACGATTCCATATCTTTGATTTCTTCTTACGGGTAACTTCTTCAACCGTACTTCAAATCAAATAAACACAAAATCTGATCGATTCAGGACCATTTTGCATTTTCAATGTGTATCTAAAACCTTCGAAATCCTAAATCCCTCTTTTACATCTGTAATGATCCTTTTGGTTTTATCAATTTCTTCTTACAAGTATTTTTTTAACATATACTTCGAATTCTTCTTCATCTAACCTGAAATTTGTCAACCCTATTAACATTTTCTTTTGTTTATCATGTAACTTAAAGTTTATCACCCGCAATTTGCATCCTATACGTAATCTGCTAGATTTTTTTAATTTCTTTGGTTATTTTTGCCTTTTCTTTCTACATTCCATCAATTTTCTTGTGCATTTGGAAGTATCACTTTTGATCTTAGTTCTACAATAAAAACCAGTGCATGCTTAGATATGGCTTTTGTTAAGTTTTTTGTCAAAGTTTTTTCATTCTTTTCCAACTATTTTAAAGTCAATAGCTTGTATTAATGTTTCTTCATAATTAGGGTTTTTTCATTGTTAACACCTTACGTTTTCACTTATACATAGACTTGGCCTCATGAATATATAAAGAAACTTGTTGGACATGCTTCATTAATTTTTTTAAAATATTACACAGCCTAGGATTACTCATTATGTATCCTAGATGGGTGAAAGAATCAAAGTACATGATATAGTAATAAAAACCCAACAGTCAATGTCATCACCAGAGCCGGGCTAGGGGGAAGCCCACCAAGCCCATGGGCTGGGGCAACCTCCCAAGGCTAGGGCAACAAAAAAATTGTAAGTTTGCATTTTCATTTTCTTTCCGCATCAAAGTACATGCGCACAAGTAAAGCCAACCTCCAGTTACAATTTCAAAACAAAGCCCTCCCATCGTTCTTCAATTTCTCAATCGCGCTTTCTCAATCTCAATTCGCGAAATAGAAGTATAGGGCTAGAGTCTCAATCGTTATTTTCTGTTGTTGTGCCTGCCATCTTGCCGTTTGGACTCCTGCTATATCTGCCGTCTTGCGGTTGCGGATCCATTTTTTAAGTGCTATTGGCTCCTACAGACTGACAGTGACTCATGCAAGGTGATTTTGGAAAAATGATTAATTTGTTTTATTACTTAATAGCTGATTAAATTTGACAAGAGAATTGTGAATCCAGTAAGTTGATTTGTTATAGTTCAAGGTGACTTTCAGCGTTGCTGATTGATTAACTTGATCGTTAGTTGATTAGTTCATTCGTTCATTTATAAGTTAATTTGTTAAGCAGTTATTAGGTAGTTAAAAATTTAAAATTTGTTAAGCTATTTTAAATGGTTTAAAATAACTTTATTTTAAATGGTTTTGTGTAACATAATTTACTTAAAATATGTTATTATATAGTAGATAAAATGAAAAAAGAGAAAATGGTAAAAAACGGGTGAGAAATAGAAAGCAAAAACTTCGGATATAAACTTAGTACGAGTTATTAAATAAAGTGAAACAAATAAGCAAAGCGCTTCAAAACGAGGATATGAATTTAAGAATGCAATAACAAGATTAAAACACTTAATGAATTTTTTCAAACCTTTAGAAAACATGGTTTTGAAGAAATGGTGAAAGTAGCAAATAAACTTGATATTAAACCAAATTTTGAGGTGAAAAGAGTTGTTGGTAGAAAAAATACTTTGATGAGGATATTGAAAGTAGTAATGAAGAAAGTCAATCATTGGAAGAGATTTTAGAGTTACATATTTCATTCATATCATAGACCAAGCTCTTACAGTATTCAAAGATCGATTTGAACAAATTGAACTTTATGACAACATCTTTGGATTTTTATTGGAAGCAAAGTTTATTAATCTTAGTAAAAAAAGAGTTAATGGAACATTGCATTTGTTTAGCAAGTTACTTGAAATACTATGAACAATGTGACATATATGGAAAAGATTTTTTCCCAGATCTAAAAGCTTTGCAAACTATGTTACCTAAGTAAATAATGAAATCAATTGATATTCTTGACTTCATAAGATCTTATGTAGAAGATGGTGGTTTCCATTGTGCTTGGGTTGCTTATCGGATTTTGTTAACTATTCCGGTTATGGTTGCTTCCGCGGAGAGAAGTTTTTCTAAAATGAAATTAACTAAAAACTATCTCTGAACTACCATGTCACGAGAACGATTGAACGGACTTGTAATAATCTCAATTAAAAGTAGGTTTTTAGAGAAACTTAACTATGACAATTTGATTGAAGAATCTGCTACAAAAAATACAAGAAGAATTTTTTTTCCTTTGAACCATGTGAAGAATGTTTATCTATTTTGGGTATGAAAAGTTGATGTTTAGTTTATGTTTTTTTGGTATTGAACATTGTAGTCTACTTCATGTAGTGCCTTTTGAATGCAAAGCGAATATTTTGCATGTTATAGTCTTTTATGCAATCTTATATCTAATATTAAAAATAAAAATGAAAATATAAAACAAACATTGTAATTTTTGGAGCAAAGGGCAACGAATTTCAAATGTGGCTTGGGCAACTTATTCTTTGGGCCGGCACTGGTCATCACGTGTTTATGCTATCATATAGTTGTGCATTCGTGTGTGTAACTCCACTTGTAAGTACTAGTTACTACTGATGTTATTGTTGCTGCTAGAGGTCTCTAAAATAATCTTCCTGCAAACATTACATTTATCTTACATATGTGTAGTATTCATTCTTATGTTAAATAAATTTTGGCTGACAAATTTTATGGGTATTAGCTTATTCAAGTTCTATCGCCACAAAATTAATATTAACTTGGGTTTTTTACGGGTTTGAAAAAAATAAATCGAGTTAGGAATAATGTACTAAATAACACTACCATAGATGGTGCACTTGACACATGTGTTGTGCCAAATTGATGCCTTCACAGCTCTTCCAATGATTTTGGAGTTTATTATAAAGCTGCAAAATTTGGAATCTGTTTTGTATTATCTTATTCTTATGTATGTGTTATGAGGGAATTATTTTATTAAAGATGATAGTTTTTACTTGTCTTTCCTCCTTTCCTTTTACTGTACTAAATTTGATGTAATTTCATCAAGTAAGCCTATTGATTGAAAAATAAACTATTATCACTTCTACTTGTATTAATCATCAGTCCAATGCTACCTCAAATCCATAAAGAAAGCTTTTTCTTTCTTTCTATTTTTACCACCATACTACGTTGACAATACATAATCAGTAGTTTTCTAGTTGATAATAGCTTATGTATTTAGAATTTTAGTAAATAAGTTATCCTCAATCACACAATTTAAACAAATAATCTCTTCTAGATTTTGCTATCCAACCTTATCAAAAATACATTCTCCAATAATTTATGCTCAGTTTCTGAACATGTTATCATATACACTATTTTTAATATGCATCGAGTTTTAAATTTTATAAATACAAACAAAACAAATGGATAATGCACATGCACTTGATTAATCTTTCTTTTTCTCACATTATATACTAAATGCAATCGCTTGTTAAATTCGGCCCAATGTGGTTTCAACTTACCTTAGTCTTATTCATATTCTATCTTTGAAAAAGAGTTATTGTTCTGGTTCCACGATACTACATGGTGGTGCTAGGATGAGAATTTCTTATCATTTATTCATTTGTTTCATGGCATTATATTTTTTATTTTGGCTGTTTTTCTACCTATTTTATGCTTGATCTTCTCATGAACTATTCATGAATTATCATGTTTTGCTGTAAATACTTTGGAGATGTTATATTATATCAAGTATAAATGTAAAAATAACCAGGAAAATATTTTATATAACCTGTGGCATAAAAGGGAATGATAAATTTACATAGAAAAGGTTTCATTTATCATGCAAAGCTAAATTTTAAAATAAGATTTGATTTGATTCAAAATTTACACGACCTTTAATAAAGAGGATGAAATAATGAATTTTAATGATATAATCAAAATAAGAAATAAAAAAACTAAAATGGAAATTGCTTATGCAACCTTTGAGCATTATTTCTAATTAAAAGAATTCACCTACAGTAGTGTATGGTAACTAATGATAATTAAAATAAAGGTTCTATATTTATAACATGAATTGATTATTGCACATTAAATTCATAAAAATTTGCAGATTTATATAATTTGTTAAGATTTTGACCCCAAATACACCAGTGGCTATGCAAACATTGAGGTTTTTACTATGATCATGCTAGAATTTGACTATGTTGTTTCTATATAGTCTGTCATTTTTTCTGAATAATATTATCTTGATAAAGAACTAATCAGTACCACATTTATACGTAATCAAAATTGACTAAACAATATAGAGACTAAGAGAGAATAGTCTTTGACATCAATATTATTTTCATCCATACAGTAGGAAAATTCCTTAGCAGCTTCACAGGCTTTTGTAGTGAGCCTATATTTCATGCAAAGTCAGTATAGCTGTTAATATTCTATATTTCCTTTTCCATTTCACTTACCACCTATCTAAACATATTTCTAGAGACACATTATTACTTTCCATATTATTTATTTCCAAATTCATGCATGTCTTTTCTCTCTTTGATCCATCATAAGTATATGATAGTTAATTCAATTATTTTATACTCATTTACCTTTAGTTGATTGAAACAAGTATGTTAAGTCATTAATCTACTTTTATCCAGGCAGATTTATATTTGACTTATGCTCTTTCAAAAGGGTGGATATATGACAACCGATCGTTAATTATTTTTTATTTCCAAACAGAGCCTAGTTAATGCTCTTATAGGTACATTGAAAAGTTTTGGAAAGCGGGAAAGAGCTGTAAAGGTATGATAATTAGCAATTTCTGCAACTGATTCCATTCTAGGTCACAAATATTGAATCTATTACTAATCGTTTCCACTAAGATTTGCATAAAAAGGACTTTTAATCCCTACCGGTATGTTCTGAGATTACAAATGAACTAAATTATTCCTCTAAGATGTCTCGAATCCTAGCATATATCGGCTAGCCTTCTTAATCATCTTCTGTACTTTCCTTAGTCTATATAAGTTCATTTTTTAACATTTATAACTTGTAATTTAATTTGTCTAAGCAGAAAGTGTGTGACAAAGTCTACGACGTATCTATGTAAGTCTAGTTAGCCAATCAATACAGCAATCTGTACATTTTTGAATCTCAAGTTAAATTGAATCCGGTGAGTATCAGATGGTAAAAATAAAATAAATAAATAAATGATTAAATAAAAATATTGTTATTATCAACACTTAAGTGAAATTCGGTATTATAAATCATGACTGTGTTACTCTAATTATGTATTGTGATTCTGAAATAGCAATCCAACGTCGTAACTGTTTGAACCATGTCTATTATTAACTATGCAAAGTTTGTATTTGTCCTTTTAGGATTTTAGGCATGATCAATTTATTTTGATTATTTGATCTACAGCTTACTGAAGATACCACAATTTTTCAAGAAGGGGCAATTGGTGAAAATCTTGATGGTGGGAAACTTAGTACTTACAAGGACCTATGTAGCATTGCTAATGAAATGGGGCAACGAGATTTAATATATAAATTCATGGACCTTTCCAATTATCAGGTTGCATTAAATTCAAAGAGAGGTGCAGCTTTTCGATTTTCCAAGATAGCAAGGCAAGCGTGCGATGCTCTGAAACCATATTTGTGTGCATTGATCCCTAAACTCGTCCAACACAGTATGACCCTAAAAGGACATGCAGGTAAACACCATTATCTTAATTAGCTGACCCAAATAACTTGAACTTTTTTCTTTTAATTTAACATAGAAGACTATTAGTTATATGTTTGATTCCTTATGGGTACTTGGGAGTTATGGAAAGTTATTATTTGCCCTCCTATTAACCTGAGTCTTCTTCTGATGCTTCTTCAGGCGATCTGCCTATGAAGCATGACCTTGAAACTGCCGCTTCCCTTTATTTCCCTCCCAATCGTTCTCCCCGCCTTCCTTGCTGTTTACTTTCTTTCACACTCTTTCTTCTCAATCTCTTTTTCTCCCATCCTATCAGTTAACAATTACTTTTAATTTTTCAAATTTTGTACTCCTACTATACGTCGGTTTTGTAATTGTTTGGGTACCGCGGTTATAGCGTTCATTTTTAATCCTTCTTCCCTTCTGTCATGTACCTCTCTACTACCGTCCTTTTCCGCACACTGTTCTCCACCGACGGATACCTGCAATTTGGCCGTTGACGTATGTTAACTGGACATAACACTGGTAATTGGTGGATTATTGGCGAGTTGCCTCAATTTTGGTTCCCTCCTTGTGTGTGAGCTTTGGTTCCAACTACATGTATGTGTGTAACCTTTTTTCACCACTGATGCCATTATTTGGTTGCTGACAATGTGTTTGATTATATGTGTTGCTCGATTTGTCGGTTGCACTGACATTTATGGTTTATAATAGGGTACCTACATGACTGAACTGCTACTATGGCTGTAACTGGCGGTAACCCTTACAGCTATAGGACTGTAGTCTCTATTGGGGTATGTCCTCTACATATCAACTAGATCCTTTTGCGTTAATTGTCTGTTTTCTTCTGTTTATGCTCATATATTATTTGTCCTCTAAACAGAGCAGCAATATATTGTTTGAGGAACTACTGGTTTATGCATACATATTTTTGTCTGTTTCCATGTCTTTTAATATTTCAACCACGATTATCACCCACATTTCCTTCCAATTATCAGTCCATAATAGTGGTTGTATGTCTGCAGATTATTTAATTTAGGGAAGAGTTGTTGTAGATTTGTGACCCG
This sequence comes from Allium cepa, assembly GCA_030765085.1. NCBI lineage: Eukaryota > Viridiplantae > Streptophyta > Magnoliopsida > Asparagales > Amaryllidaceae > Allium > Allium cepa. The sequence continues at coordinate 862,170,656 of CM060932.1, read as the reverse complement.
CTACCTGAACATTACATAGGACAGGGAGAAGGCATACTGATATGCACAATGATGACTGTCGTCGTTTAGTAATTAAACCGACACCTCTTAACCATTTTTCTGGTTGCATCTGTGGACTGTTCACAATTATTTGTAAACAAAAGAAGGTTTATAAGTTATAACTCACTAACAATTTCCAACTTGTTTAATCTCAGTATTCATCCCAAAAATTACTGCCCATAGACTACAGTACATGGTTACCGACTTGCTTCTACCTTCTTCCTTTGTGCCAGCTTTCCCTGACCTGTTTCTTTTATCTCAAAATTATGCTCCTTCGACTACTACAGGTACTTTACACATCTTTCCTGCCTATAAACGATTGGGTGTGCTTGTATTAATTAATTAGTTACATATTTTTATCAACTTTGTTGCATGATTTAATTCTTTGGGAACATGCCCACTGACCACATGCACATCTGCTATAATGGATACCAATCTCATGTAAAGTTACATCTAGTATTTTTTTTGTTATAGTAAATGAAGATGGAATCATTCAAATTTCATGTTAATATAGCCATGGGTCTGGAATTCCGTCATTACTTTGAAACTGTTTATCACCATAGTTGATGGAGGAATATCATGCTCAGTTTAGTGCAGTCAAATATTAATAGCACCTGAAGTAATTATTTTTTCTCTTTCAATGAATTTTCTAAAACATCCATTGTCAAATTGATATTCTGTCGTTTCTCCACTATTATAAGCGAAAAATATGTACAACAATAGTTCAGTAAGCTTTTGCGAGTGGTACCTCTCAACTAGATATTGATAATGAACTAATTAAGTTTAGAATTACTTAAGTTCTATAATAATCAACTAAATAAGTTTTTTAAATTAAATAAGTTTATAAAATTTCTAAGTTTTATATAAATTAATAAGTTTATAACAATCGACATGCGATTGTTGAGTAAGGTATTTAAAAAAATATAACATTAATAAAGTTATCTAAGTTTTATAAAAATTAAATAAATTTATAAAAACTATCCTAGTTTATAAAAAGATAACTAATTTTTATAGGAGTTAACTAGGTTTTATAGAAATTAAGTAAGTTTAAGTTTTCAAAATAGACTAAATTTATGAAAACAACAAAGTTAATAAAATTTAACTAAGTTTTATAAAACTTGACCAAGATTTATAAATATTCGATTGTTAAGTTTGTAAAATTTAACCAAGTATTATAAAAATATAACTATGTTTTATAAAAATTTAATTACTTTTTTTAAAATTAAACTAAGTTAGATAAATTATAAAAACTAACTGCGTTAACCAAGTTTTATAAAAAGTAAATAATTTTCTACCTTAACTAAGTTTTAGAAAACTAAAAGTAAATTTATAAAAATTAACTAAGTTGTATATAAATTAAATAATTATCTAAATATTGACAAAATTTTGTAGAAGGTAAGCAACTTTATATAATAATAATAATTAAGTTTACAAAAATTTAACAAAGTTATCTAAGTTTTGTAAAAATTAAATAAATTTATAAAAATCAACCTAATTTATAAAAACTAACTAATTTCTATAGAAGTTAACTAAGTTGTATACAAATTAAGTAAGTCTATAAAAAATAACTAAGTTTATAAACTTTAATTAAGTTTTTAAAATAAATTAAGTTTATAAAAATAACAAGTTAATAAAATTTAACTAATTATTATAAATTTAACCAAGTTTTATAAACATCTGACTTAAAATTATAAAATTTATCCAAGTTTGATAAAAAAAATTAGTTGCGTTTTATAAAAATTTAACTAAATTAACAAAGTGTCTATAGAATTTATTTCGTATCATAAAGATTTAGCTAAGTTAATTAAGTTGCCTAAAATAAAGAGGTATTATGGAAATAAATCAAGTTTTATAAAAATTAAATAAGTTTTACAAAATTAATGGTATATGTACTCATTTAAATACAATAGTGATTTAGAATTGAATAAGATCATAAACCTCATATATTGTTATTCAAAAGTCACTTCATATGCATATTTTTCATGAATCGTGTCTATTACGACTAATTATGAAAAAAATTCTTTACAGATAACTAATACATTTGGTGCTAGCAAGTAGCAACAAGGTTATTTGAAGTAATATATAGTGTCGTGTGTATCTTTAGTGTTTTGAATACTTCTATGTATCGTTTTGGTAAGATTGCTTATGTATAATATTAGTTTAGTTTACTTGCATTTGTAATCTCCATACATAGTTATGGAATATAATGAACACATGTTGTTTGGGTGTAATTTTATTTGTTTACATATAATATATTGGTAGTCAAATGTGATCTTAGTGATATATAAATTCGTAATACAAGTATGCAATGAAACGTCAAAAAGAAGCGCAGAAAATCTTACGTAATAAGATAATAGCATTAAAAAAATGTTGTAAAAGGTAACAATAGGGTTTTTAAAGCGCTATAATATGCAATTGTTAATAGCAGTCAAAAAACGCTATTGCTAAGAGAGTTTTCATAGAGTTTCCATAGCGTTGGTAACACGCTATTGTTTGGAACTTTTCATAGCGTATTCTTGCTGTCTAATAAGCCTTCCTATTTGTAACATGTTTTTTACCGCGTTTTCAAAAACGTCATTAAAACAATTTATAGCACTTTTCAAACGTTATTAAAAGATTTTATTTACAGCGTTTTTTGTGTTGCTATCGTAAGTCACAGACTTATAACTGCATGTTGATATATAGCTTTCATAAAAACGCATAAAAGCCTTTACTAGCGTTTTTTAAACGCTATTAAAAGTCCAAATTGTTGTAGTGTCAAAGACTTGGTATGTAGTGCATTGGACATAAGTGGAAGGTATATAGTCGAAACAAGGGGTTCCAAAGGGGTCGAATCCTTGTTTTGCTTTTAAAAGAAAATACACCTGCTTTGCTTTCAAAAGGAACGCTTTCGACTTAGATAGCTTTCGACTTGGTCAAATGGTTTTAAAGAATGGTTTTGAAAGAGGTTGTACCTTTTATTTTATACAGAAGCTTTCGAAGTGGTCGAAAACCCTAGCAGTCGCATCTTTCCTTTTGAAGAAATGCTTTCGAAAAGGTTACTTTGTTTTTAAAATTTAAGCCGCTTCTCCAATGCTTTTGAAGAGATTGGCTTCGACACCATCCACTTCTTTAAAATAGAAAATTTCTTTTGAAAGGGTGCTTTCGACTCAGTTGTTTTAGAACCCTTTTTCTATTAAAAGTTAAACCCAAAGGTTTCGAAAGGACTGGTTTTAAATGGTTTCGAAAGGTTATTCCACATGCTTTACTTGAACCCAAATGCTTTCGAAAAGTTTGATTTATTTAAAGAATTCAATGCTTTCGAAAGGTTTAAGAGAAAAGTTTAAATGGGAAGGTTTTTCAATGTTTTCGAAAGGTTTTAAATGGAATGTTTCCAATGGTTTCGAAAGGCGTGTTTAAAGTGTTTTGGAAAGAGGATGTTTTCAATGTTTTTGAAAGGTATGTTTTGGCCTTCGGCCTAGGTTATAAAATAAAGTAGTTTACTTGTATCGAAAGAGGTACTTTCAATGGGTAGGAAAAGGGTACTTTCCAAGGTTTTGAATGTTTTCATCAACAATGTTTTATGCAAAGTATATATATTATGGCAAAGTGATTTGAGTAAAGCATAGAATATGATTTAAAAAGGGTTAAATCATTTCGAAAGAATGGTTTTCAAGGAAAATGTTAAAGGGTTAATGACCCTCAGTAAAATGACTTAGATATTAGAATACCATATGAGACTAGTATGGGGTTGCACCCTATACTTTAGCTGGTAGCCCCTAGCTAATATAAGTCCAAAATTCTAGTGTAGGGCTTTTTCATGGGTAAGACTAAAATGATGTTACACATAGAAAGGAATCTACAGAGTAGAGATAGGTTATTGGTGAACCCGCAAAATCATTAGGATCGGTTAGCCATGAGAGAAGTAAGTTAGGGGCAGATTTTTCGAAAGAGGAGTATCTAACAGAAGTTAGATTATTTGTTAATTTTGCTGGTAGGCTCGAGTCAGCCAAAGGTTAGTAGTTAGCCAGACAAAACTATAATGTTCGGGCAGATAGTCCATTTATTACCTGATTTGTATGCATGCATGATATTGCTATTATTGTCTTTACAAGTTTGGTTGCGGGATTCATATTTGCAAAAGAAATGTTTTTAAAAGGATGTTACTGAAGGAAAACCCGTTCGGCTATGCGGCATAGTCTCAATCAATATAATATAACTGAGATGTATAGTATTATTCACACCAAGATTTATGTCTAAATCGAAGTTTATGTTCTTTCCCTTAAACTCTGGGGTGCTCAAAATTGATTTGAGTAGGCTAAGGGTTGAGGATTTACTGGTTTTAGTAGGTGGATGAATAAAGCTTTCGGAGACGAGCAGGAGGCTGATGTTAGCTATTTAGAAGTTGATACATTTTATTTCCGTTTTGTCGTATTAGTCTATTATGACTATTTAGTATTCTGATCAACCAAGGGGGCATCTTCATATGTAGCTCTTAGTGTATTTGTGTAATAACTAAATTTGATCTGAACCTAGAAAATGTTTGGGATTCTGTAATGGAATATGAAACATGTTTTGTGAAATGTAATCGAAAAAGTTGTTTTTGAAATCTGTGATTTTGTTTCATATTCATATGCTTCTGATATTATGGATACCATTAACATTATCATATTTTGTCTCTAGAAGCTAATACTATAGATGACTACAGTATCTGTGGTGCTTAGCTTTGTGTCTCAAGATATGGGATGCTACAACTTGGTATCAGAGCATAGGTTTATGAAATTTTCTAAACTAAAATGACTTTTGAAAACATAATCCTAATGAATTAGAGTAAGATCAGGGTATGGGATAATGCTATAGTAACGTACTTGTATTTTCTATAAGTATACACTATATTTCTATTCTCCCATTTCTCTTAATCTATTCATCCGTATCTTACGAAGGCTTGAATGCAAATATGGATGCTAGAAGTGGAAGAGTTTAACCTTGGTGGAGTAAGCAACACAACTAATTGAAATGCCAGACCAAATATTACGAGGATCCCAAGTCAGGTACAAGATGCAAATGTGGGTGCTGGATTCGTGCAAGTAGACAAGGGAGCGATGTACCTTTTCTTTGTAAACATGATGCAAGCAGGAGTTGCTACTAGAGTTGGAGGAGGAAATCAAGAAGCTCCCGTGGTCAACAACTATGATGTTTTGAGTAAAGACTATGCCCGGTTGGGAGGAAAGTCGTTTATTGCTACTGAAGATGCAATCGAAGTAGAGAACTGGTTACTTCATTGCAACAGGATTTTCATTGATTTAGGGCTCAATGATAAGCAGAAAAGAAGGCTTTCTTCTAGACAGTTACAAGGAGCAATGCTGTATTGGTGGAACTATGTTACGATCGGGGTTAATGAAGAGATGATGACATGGGCTGAGTTCAAAAGGAGATTTGAGGAGAGATTTATGTTGAAAATTGCTAAATCTACTTTGCTCAGGAAGTTTGCTGAGTTGGAGCAGGGAGACATGACTGTGCTGGAGTATGCAATGAGGTTTGAGGGGCTAGCGAGATATGGTTATGCTACAGTGGATACTATAATTAAGAGAAATGAAAAGTTCATTAGAGGGTTGAAGCCTAAGCTTGGTAAGGCCACATTACCTCATATCAAGGATCATGTGATGTTGTAATGAAAATGGCTTTGAGGCATGAGGAGATGCTTGATTTTTTGGAAGGGAATAAGGCAAAGGAAGTCCAAGTGGGGTAGAGTCGGAAAAAAAGTTTTTCCATAAGAAAGGAGCTCAGAAGGGTGAAGCTACCAAGAAAGGAAAGTCGGTGGTTGTTTGCTATAAATGTGATAAGAAAGGGCATTTCGCAAATAATGTCGCCTAGGAGATGGAAAGAAAGTAATCGGGAAGAAGAATATTAAATGCTTCAACCATGATCAAATTGGACATTATAAGAACTAGTGCAAAGAGCCAACCAAGGATGGAAAGGGAAAAGTGTTTACATTGGAGCCAGCTGCCTAGAGGCTGACTATACAGGAAAAAGAAAAAGCTGTGTTGGGAGGTATGCTTATGATTCATGGTATGCCAGTTAGCATTCTATTTGATACCCGTGTATTACATTCTTTTATATCTCATTGTTGGTAGATAAGCTTAACATGGATCCCTTATACTTTGTTACTTCCTTAAGGGTTGCAAATCCGATAGGAGGTTATGCAACACTTGGGATGAAGTGTCACCACCTAGAGTTTGAATTGTTAGGTCATACCTTTGTTTTCAGTTTGCATGTGTTTGATTTCGTAGGGTTTGGAATTATTTTGGGTATGGATTGGTTAAGTAAATATGATGCTAGGATATTTTACCATGATAAGAAAGTATTACTTAGATACGTAGACACCCTGATTGTAGTGACCGGATTGTATACTCTGCATAAAACCCTAGTTTCGAGGTTAATGCTTTATTGAGTGTTGTGAAGGTAGAAGACGAGTTGAATCGCGTTTTCGTTGTTAAAGAATTCGCAGACGTTTTTGAACCTGTAATTGGATTGCCGCTGAAACGAGCTATTGAGTTTCAGATAGATTTGGTACCAAGAGCAGAACTGGTGGGTAGACCGCCAAGCAGAATGACGCCTACCGAGATGAGGGAGCTAAAGGAGCAGTTGATGTATTTGGAAGAAAAGAATTTTATCTGACCAAGTAGTTCTCCTTAGGGAGAAGCCGTAGTTTTTGCTAAGAAGCCGGACGGACCGTTAAGGTTATGTATCGATTATCGTAAGTTAAATGAGAGGATGATAAAGAATCAATATCCGTTGCCTAGAATTGACGATTTGTTCAACGAGTTGAGTGGACCAAAGTATTTTCCCAGTTGTATTTGGTTATAGGATTCCATCAGCTTAGAGTAGCAGAGGATATTGTTCCTTTAACGGCGTTTAGCACCAGATATGGATTGTACGAATGGTTAGTAATGTCATTCAGACTAACTAATGTGTGACGACCCAGAATTTTGAACATTAGAAATTGAAATATTTAATTGATTTTAAATGTTTGAAAGTTATTTTAACTTGAATTTCAAATGTAAGAATGAATTTTTGAATTTAATTTATTGAATTTGGGTAAAATATTGAATCTTCAGTTTTATGCCGATTTAAAATATTTTCAAGGCTTAGAAAATTTATAATGATAATACTGAAGATAATAAAAGCTTCATAATTGTATTTGGAAATGATTTGTTCAGTTTTGAAATTATATCGTTTATTCAAAATAGCCTTCCGAGGCACGGTCTCGGAATTCGACGAAATCTGTTCCATTGGATCTGTAATAATGTGTTATTATCGGATTTCAATTTTCGTAGCGTTCTGAGTTGTTTGTGGCCGTACGGTAAGCAAACCTGCTGAAATTTAAATTGAAAATTCAATATTTTAACTGGTTAAAAAAAGCTATCTTCTTCATACGATCGAATTTGGACCTGAAACCTTTTCCGTTGCGTTCGGAATAGGGGTTAAACATTATAGACGCCTGGCGGCACGTCTCGATTGGAGATCGAGATTTCGAGTTGAAACTTTTAAGGATTTAAATCTAAATTTGAATTTAGAAAAAATACAAATAATATATTTTTGTGTATTTAATATAATACTAATTCCCAAGGCAAACTACACGTTTCATCATTTATAACACTTGGCATCTTTCCTTCTACACGCTTCCTCTAAAAAATGATGTTGAATGGCTCGTTCAAAATAAAAATAAAAACGAAACCATTTTTGTTCACATTTCAACACGGTAACTTCAAAATCGCGGCCGAAAGAAAAGAAAAAGAAATCCCCTCTTCAACTCAAATAAAAATCGAAACCCTTTCCCCCTCAGTTTTCGTTCACGAATTCAAATCTTCAAGCTTTGAAAATAATTCGAAAAAAAAAGAAGACGAGATCGATGGCCGAATGAGTGCGTGCGCTGGAGGTCGCGTCGATGGGGGAGAGGCTCGAAGGCAGGTTCGTGTTCGAATCCAAAGGCGAGGCAGCGACTGCAAGAGAGGAGCATGAGCGCGCGAGCTCGCGACGGCATAGAGTTCGCAACAGTTGCGGCAGTCTTGAGTTGGTGGATCGCGAGGCTCGGCAGCAGCGGCGTTCAATTAGGGTTCTCAGGCAGCGTGTCGTGAGGCAGCAGTGAGGGGGGCGGAGCGATTGAACATCTCGAAGGCTAGGTTTTCACGAGGGGATGGTCGCGAACGACGCGGCTGCGCAAGCAAGCGAGTAGCGAGGCGAAGTCGTGGGCTTGATCAATCCTCAGTAAGGTAACTGTTCTTGTATTTAATTTTCAATAAATATTTTTATCTATGCAGGGAAAATAATAATAATTTGTAATAGTAAGGTATAGATGCAGTTTTAATATACGTGCATATTTCAATTTAAACATATGTAATTTAAATATATGTAAATTTAAAACAGAAAACCTTTTTGAAAAAATATATATATTTATAGCTAGGGTTTTGAAAAATATATATAGGAGTATTACATTTGATTTATACAGATTATTTTTAATATATGCAATTTCAAATGAAAAGTAAAGTAAATATACATATTCATATGTTAATCTATTATTTATTTCAAAATAATATAGTTAGGGTGATTAAATTGTTTAACAAACTTATTTAATTATTTTTTTGATACTAAAGATTTAAAAAAGGGATTAGTTTAAAATATAATTCTTTGATTAAAATTAAATCACTAGTTTAAAATTAAATTATTAGTTGAATTAAAATTATAAAATGCTAATAGATTGTTCGATTTACTTCGAATATTAATTAAATCATCCGATATTTATACAAGGTCAAAAACTCGTGAAAACAAGCTGGATTGGATAGGATTGGATTGCAAAAATAAAAGCAAAGGTGAGATCTTCTCACTCCATCAAATATTTTTCTGATTTAAATTTTCAATAGTTAAATTTAAAATTTGTTGATGGTGTGCTTGGATGATTGATTTATTATCAGTTATATTAGTTTAGACCCTATGCGCCGCATAATAGTAGATGATATTATTTTAAACCCATATACCGCGATATTCCACCTCGAAGTGGAATTGGTATTATATATGTATTTGGAGTGATTGATTTCCCGCATTATATAGCGGATGAGACCCTATACGCCGTATAATAGCGGATGATATTTTTTAAATCCTATATACCGCGATATTCCACCTCGAAGTGGAATTAGTATTTAATTGTTGTGCTAACATCTGTGGATGTAGGGAAACAAGTTGGAGGGATCCAACTGGATTCCTCAAAACATTTTGATTTGTTTTCAAAATTGTGTGTTGATTATTTATAATCTGTGTGTGATTATTTGTGATTGAAACCATTGAAGGCTATAATTTAGCCGAAGATATTTTTCGTATCGTATGATACTAGAAATAAATAAAATTGGATTTTTGAAATTCATGTAGAAAAATTATAATAAATTCATTTAAAAGAATTGGGTGAATCTAAAAGAAGAAATTTGAATAGATAAAGTTTTATTTTGAAAACTTATTGAATAAATTTCAAAAATATGGAAAAATATTTTAATAAAGGAATTTCGAGTAATATTGTCGAATAGTTGAAGAATTTATTTAAAATACGGATTTTAAATATTTGAAAGAGATAAAGGAATTTACGGCAAAAGGAAATAAATTTTAGAAATTAAATTTGGGATTTAAGTTGAAATAAATTTTAGGAATCGATATGGAAATTTGATTTGGCATTTTGAAAATAAGTCTTTGGGAAATCGATTGGGAATCTAAAATAAAAAAATTGGGAATCAATTTGAAACTTGATTTGATGTTGAAAATGAATATTTGGGAATCGATTTAAAAATCAATTTGAAAATTGATTTGGTGTTGAAAATGAATATTTGGTAATCGATTTGAAAATCGTATATCTGTGGATATTTGAAAATTTAAAATCATAATGAGAATTTTATAAAGGAAAGGGAATTTTGTTTTAAAAATAAATGTTGGTTTATTTATAAAAGGGTGTGAAGAGAAATTTACAGATTTAGAATGTAAATTAAAATAAATCGAGAAGATTTATTAGTTATATAAATGGAAAGAGGATTCTTCTCTGGAAAGCCGAGTATATTTTTAAAATAGCTTTTGAAATAAAATTAAAAGTTCTAGATTTGTTTTTAAAATAATATTGTTGGAGAAATTAATTTTGAAAATTGTTTTAAATCTTTAAAGTAAGGATTTATTTAATTAATTATAGAAGGGATTATTTTAAAGATTAATTTGATATTGGTTTTAGAAAATAGTTATTTAAATATTTATACTCTATCTACTAATTTTATTTTAAAACTAGTTTGGACTAGAAGTTTTTATATAAGAAATTGATACAAAATTTCATAACTAATATTTTAAATAGAATTTTCAAAAATAGTTTTTACGTTTCCAAATATATGTTTTTGGATAAGTAATTTAAATTATTTTTAAGTATTTGAACTCTGCAGATTTTCAGTGGAATTGAATAAATATTTGAAAATATATTTCGCGTAAGAAAAATGATTTGAAATTTGTTTTCAAAGGATTGAAATGTAGAAATTAATTTGAAATTTGTTTTCAAATGGTTACAGTGTGAAAATATATCTTGCAGAGATATTTTGAAAATACATAATTTGTAAAAATTATCTAAATCGGTTGATTGTTGTGAATGATGATTGATAGTTAAATAACTAACTATCAATATTGGTCTTTTTAATGGAATTTGAATTTCGATGCGACCGGGGGTTGGATTCCAAATGGATATTCGAAAACCACATCGAACCTTTGTGTTTGTGATGGATCTTTTGTTTAAAAGATCAAAGTGGAAATTTGTTGTGATTTGTTTGAATCTGAATGTAACACGTATTTTTAAAATAAGCGCTCGTTATTCGGATTAGCCGGGAGAGGACCTTGTGTCATAAAAACTCATTCCGAATAATGATACGACGAAAAGGGATTGCATTTGAAGATGGTGTTGAAGACCGGTATTTTCGAAAGCGAAAGGATTACCTGTCGAATGTCTCTACACCGGGTTGCTCTGGTATAGAGATTTTATCACCCTTTGTGATGGGGATTCCGGACGTTATTAGTGAATATCCGGATTGCAAGGCTTCTTTGAAGTGCCTCGGTTCCGTCTGATCCCGGAACGGACTTGTATGGATGTGTGTCTGACGTTACACTTTGAGATATAAAGCTGGTTTCTATCAAATACATTTCTGTTGGTGGCGGAGAATTTATTCTCTTAGCTTAACACTCTTCTCTGAGACGTACGAGCTCATAGGTTATGTAGTTGATGGTTACTAGTGATACATTCCCTATTTGGTAATGTGGCATACGAAGTGCTGTTGATCATTTGTTGATCGAAGCATGACTTTTGTGAAAAGCGTAGCTTGTGGACAAGACTCCATCGAGCCTCACAACCCAGAATGGTCGAAACAGGAAAGATGCAACAAGATTATTTGGAGGTAGCGCCCCCTGAGGGTATGTCATTTCCTTCTGGAAAAGGGTAGTATCATGGTATGGAGCCTAGATATTTTACCTATGTTGATGTGGCAAATTTATTATACTTTGTGGTTGTTGCTTTGTGGTTGAGGATCCTCGGATAAAGGTCGCAAACGACCGAGGGATGGCATACTCATGTAGTAGTTACCTAGTTACAGAGGTAACCCAGCCTTGTGTTGGCAGAGATCCGGTTAGGTTCTCGGGGCATCCCTCCAGAGGCGTACCCATGTGGCCCAGAAAGTTCCTTTGCCTGACCATTTGTTGGTAATCCAATTACCAATACGCGCCTTGTACGGTTTTAGTTGTAGAACCTGCCATCTAATATGGTAGCTATAGTAGGCATACTATAATGGTACGTATGCTGGCTAAGATTAATATTATACTTGCAAATGTTTTTCCACTATGCACTAATGATAATATTAAAAAGAGATTTTGTCTATCAAGCATGTTTGACTTAATAAGGAGAAATCTCCCCCAAGTGTGCGGTTGCATTGTGTGTGTGTCGGGAGGCCTTAGGTAGTTTCATTTTCCAAAAGCATTGCGAATTTCTTTTCCTTTCTTCGTGAAAAATGACTGTTTTTAAGATCTCACACTAGTCCCATGACTGACCTGGAGTTTATTGTTCCCTTTCTAAACTCTGGGTGCCCATAATTTTCCACATGGACAGCCTAGAGTCAGGTTGCCAATTATTCTGGAGCGAAGTCAAGAAGCTGCTGTGGAGATTAGGAGTTGAAGCTGGATGGCGAGACGTATCTCTTTACTATGTAGTGTCTGTTGCGTATGGTTAGTGCAAGTCAGTTTTCAAATGGTCAAGTTATAAAGACTGCAAGTGTCTGTATTGTGTAGTTGTAAACTTTATCAAATGTGATGCATAAAATGATATAGCATTTTTGTTTTAAAGATTATTCATTTATCTATTATATGTTGTTCCGCTGTGAAATGTGAGATTCTTTTGTTGTTTCTGTTTCTTCTTCTATCTTCTTCTTTAGCCCTAACGGTTTGGTTTTCTGGCTTTCGATTGTGCGGCATTTAATAAATTGGGCGTATTGATGTCGACTTTCGAAAGTCGAAAAATCGGGTCGTTGCAATTTTGGTATCAGAGCAATTGGTTAAGCGACAACCTGGGCTCTGTTGGGTGTTACTCATTAGAGATAGAGTCAGTAGTACTCTAGAATGAGTTTGAGTGTAAGAATAGATATGAGCGCGTATTTGTTAGTGAATATAAAAAAATTGTTTTATATTGTGATGGTTGGTTTGTAGAGTGGTATATGGATTCTGATCGGTATAGTCCGTACAACTCTATCGATAGGGTTCCCTAAACACTCGTGCAGAGTAATTCGACACGATATTATTTTAAAATCGGGTAAATGAAATAATTTTACCCAAATTATTTTTGTATATAAAAGGAAATGATTTCCATAAATTATGTTGAGTCACAGGTTCTATGAAGATTTTGATTTCTGACAAAGAAATAAAGGCGATCGACAAAACAAAGACATCATGGCTACATATGGTACTCTAGATTATAGGTTGATTATTTGCTATTGTAATAGTGATAAACTTGTTAAAATCTATCCTCAAATAATCGTGCATTTCAATATAATCAATATATATACATTTGAATAGCATTGCACATTCACTGTGCAAATTATCAGAGACCGGTCGACCGGTAGTAAAAGAGGCGGTCGACCGTTTCTGTATAATATGCACAATGAACGTGCACACATGCACATAACGACTATATATTTGAAATCCTGTCTACTGGCCAATTTTTGACCTGTCGACCGTTTTTAAACAGAGAGCAACCTTTCCCAAAAGACACTTCTTTCTCCAATGGTTGCATCTCTTACCTTTCATCAATGATCATAACTATTAATGGCTGGCAACTGTTCACAAAGAGTTACAACTATTTTTCTCTATATATACTCATCTAAATCATTGATTCAAATATATGATTACATACATTTTTACTCTAATTTCTCATCTTACTTTCTAAATACTCCTGCATTCTAAAAGCTCTCAATTATTTTAATTGCTTATTGAATCATTGAAATTATTTAATATCTTTTGATTCAATAAGTAATATATTTCCCTTAATCTTCACAAAACATCGTTCGCATATTTTTGAGGATAAGATTATAGGAAATTTGTACTACAAGTGACAAAACTTTGTTAGCAAGAACACATACCGTCAACAAACAATTATATTCATCATTGTTGAAGTCCTCGGTGTTGTAAGAGGCAAGTGTTGAAATCCTCAGTGTATTAGAGGCGTGAAATCTCGTTCGTTTGCTCGAGTGTTGTAAACCTGTTCCTCCGGGTGAAGCGAGGTAGTTAATAGTGAAAATCCAGATAGAAGTCTGGGACTGGACGTAGGACGGTGCTCCGAACCAGTATAAAAATCTCTGGTGTGATTTTTCTATTTTTATTTACTTTGCTATTATCATCTAGTTCCGCATTTATATTATATTTCATATTACACGATCCGTGTGTACTATATTAGCACGTGCATTAGTATACACCTCACTTTCATTTGGTATCAGAGCACGGTCATCATATAACTGTAACACGGTTATTTGATATATTCTTGTAATATGGCAAATAACGCAAGTACTAGCACTCAAAACACCACTTACACGGAAGGTCAATCGACACAAAGACCTCCATTTTTCAATGGTCTTAACTATAGTTATTGGGCAACACGTATGTCATTCTTTATGCAATCAAATAGTTATGATGCTTGGAATGCAACTCAAAAAGAAATAGTAAATCCAACAACTGATTATTCAGAATGGACTGCGGCTGAGAAAACGGCAGCAGCCGTAAATGCAAGAGCAATAAATATGTTGTTCTATGCATTAGACCAAAATGAATATAACCGTGTTAGTATCTGCACTACTGCATATCAAATTTGGCAAACGCTAAAAACCACTCATGAAGGTACTAACAAGGTTAAACAAGCCAAAATAGCCATGCTGAAAAGTCAATTTCAAAATTTCAAAATGAAACCAAATGAGACAATCAATGATATGTATTCACGGTTTCAAACTATCCACCATGCACTTATTGGGTTAGGACAAAGGTATTCTGATTTTGATGTTGTTTCAACAGTCCTACATTCTCTGTCAAGTGAATGGGAAGGAAAAGTATTAGCAATTGAAGAAGCTAATGACCTTTCCGTCATGAAGCCAAATGAATTGATAGGAAATTGAATGTCCTATGAAGCGAATTTGCAGGCTAGAAAAGAACAGAAAGAAGAAAAGAAAAATGTAGTATTTCATGCTGAGAAAGATGAAAATGAATCAGATTCTGAAGACGAAGATCTGGCATTCATAGCAAAAGGTTTCAAAAAATTCCTAAAACAGCGAAAAGCCAGTCGTTATAACAGAAAGAAATCTGGATCGAATAAACCAACATCATCCTCTATAGAATGTTTCAATTGCCACAAAAGGGGGCACATGCAGAAGGATTGTCCAGAACAAAAGAAGAAGTCGGAAAATGACAAATTCAAATATAAGAAGGACAAGTCAAAGAAACGAGCCTTCTCAGTAACATGGGATGATTCAGACTCATCTTCATCAGAAAGTGAAAGTGATTCGGAAAATGAACAAGCTAATGTATGTTTCATGGCAACAGAAGATGAGGTACAAATTCCTACATTCGATGAAATGCTTGATATTAATGCTGAATTGATAGTCAAATATAAAGACATAAAACGACAGCTAAAAGAAACCAAAGCAGATTTGAGTAGAGCAGAATTTGAACGAGATATGTTAAAAGACGAGAAGAAAATATTAGAAGAAGAACTTGAAAAATTTCAGGAATCATCATCTAATGTTGACTCTCAACTAGTTCTTTTGAGTCAAGAAATTGAAACTCAAAAAGAGAAAAATGATGCTCTCACTACTAAAAATCATGAGCTTGAGGCAAAAGTCAAAATTTTGGACCTAGAAAAGGCTAGTTTACAAACTAAGTTAGATAACATTACTCAAAATGTTTCTAACTTTAACAAAGGTCGAGAAAATTTGGCAAAAATCATTGAAAGTTCACAATCTATTTCGGATAAACAAGGTTTGGGATATAAGAAACAAGAAATCAAGAAACATCTTGGTAATAAAAGAAAGAAGAAAGTACAAAAGACTGAAGTTAAGAAAAATCTTAGTTTATTATATTCCAAACCAAAGCCAGTTGTGAAATTTCAAAAGAAAAATACAAAGACTATCAAAATATGGGTTCCTAAAACAAATAACAATTTGATTAGGAACAAATACATTCAGCAATTCATGAATACTGTGCATCTTAATACTAATTTTGTATATAAAGGGGATACCAGACCCGTATGGGTTCGGACTCCTAAGACCTAACTCTTAGAACCCTATAAAAAGTGGGTACCATGAACTTAATTCTATTTTTTGCAGGTCCCACTTAAGAAAAGAGGAAAGTGGATATTGGACAGTGGTTGCTCGAAGCATATGACTGGAGACAAGAGCTTATTGACAAATATTACATACTCAGATGGTGGCTCAGTCACTTTTGGAGATAATTCCAAAGGCTATATCATCGGCAAAGGCGATGTGAGCAATTGCGGTACATCTAACTTACCTCTTATTACTAATGTCATGCTAGTTAGAAATTTAAAACACAATTTACTTAGTATTAGTCAGTTATGTGACAAGGGTTTTATAATTTCCTTTTCGAATAATAAGTGTAGTATTTTAGATAAAGACCATAATTTAGTTTTCGAAGGTTATAGAGACAGAAATATATATATTCTGAATATGAATATTAATCATAATTCAGATATGTGTCTTGTGGCTAATGATAATGATCCATGGCTATGGCACAAACGCTTCTGTCATATAAACTTCAGAACTATTGACAAGCTAGCCAAAAACAATCTAGTTAGAGGACTACCCAAAATGAGTTTTAAAGTTAACAACATTTGTGATGCATGTCAATTAGGAAAATTGACCAAATCATCTTTTGAATCCAAGAAAGTCATATCAACATTACAACCACTTGAGTTACTACACATGGATTTATTTGGACCTACTAGGGTGCAGTCAATAAATCACAGTCGATA
Organism: Allium cepa; assembly: GCA_030765085.1. Classification (NCBI taxonomy): domain Eukaryota; kingdom Viridiplantae; phylum Streptophyta; class Magnoliopsida; order Asparagales; family Amaryllidaceae; genus Allium; species Allium cepa. Next base: position 862,154,059 of record CM060932.1, on the reverse strand, counting down.
TGTGCTTGTAATTGTTGATGATTTCTCTCGTTACACATGGACAATTTTCTTAAAAAATAAAAGTGACACTTTCGATCATTTCAAATCTTTCGTCAAAAGAATTCAAAAATCAAAAGGGATTAAAGTTAAAAATATAAGAAGTGATCATGGCGGAGAGTTTGAAAATAATGAATTTGAACATTTTTGTACAAAGAAAGGTATATATCATAATTTTTCGTTTCCCAGAACTCCACAACAGAACGGAGTTGTAGAACGGAAGAACCGAACTTTACAAGAATGTGCAAGAACATTATTGAATGGAACCACCTTACCAAAACATTTCTGGGCAGAAGCCGTTGCAACTGCCTGTTATGTTTTAAATCGTGTGTCCATAAGACCTCTTACCAAGAATACTCCTTATGAATTATTTAACAAAAGAAAGCCTAAAATCTCATACTTCAAAGTTTTTGGTTCCAAGTGTTTTATTTTAAATACAAAAGACCAGCTTGGCAAATTCGATCCAAAAGCCGATGAAGGAATATTTGTCGGTTATTCGGAACGAAGTAAGGCCTATCGTATATTTAATAAACGAACCAAAACTATTGAAGAATCACTTCATGTCTCTTTTGATGAATTCTATCAGCATCCTCACACTATATCAGATGATGACGAATCAATAGTCACTGACAATCCAATTATCACGAATATTGACTCTGACTCGGAAATAATTGAGAATATTCCTCAAATATGTGAGTTACAATCACCACCAAGGATATTAAGAGACCACCCTGCCCAAAATATAATCGGTGAAGTAACATCACATGTCAGAACATGGAGTCAACTCAATAAAATGGGTCATGTCGCTTTTCTCTCAAATATCGAACCTAAGAATCCAAAAGAAGCTGCTACAGACGATTACTGGATCATTGCCATGCAGGAAGAACTAAATCAGTTCGAGCGCAATGACGTTTGGGAACTTGGTCCAAGACCAACTGATCAGTCAGTTATTGGTACTAAATGGGTCTATAAAAATAAGGCTGACGAACAAGGAAATATCACCAAAAATAAAGCAAGATTAGTAGCACAAGGGTATAATCAGGAAGAAGGTATCGATTATGAAGAAACTTTTGCACCAGTTGCTCGACTAGAAGCTATTAGAATCCTATTATCTTTTGCTTGTCACCATAATTTCAAACTTTATCAGATGGATGTCAAAAGTGCTTTTCTCAATGGATTTATCAAAGAAAATGTCTATGTCGAACAACCTCCTTTGTTCGTACATGAAAAATATCCTGACCATGTGTTCAAACTTAAGAAAGCTCTGTATGGTTTAAAACAAGCACCTCGTGCTTGGTATGAACGACTACGTAGCTATCTTATTAACTCAGGATTTCAAATAGGCAAAGTCGATCAAACTTTGTTTATCAAACATTCTCAAAAAGATATTCTAGTTATCCAGATATATGTAGACGATATCATCTTTGGTTCAACAAACGATAAACTCTGCAAGGAATTTGCAAGTATTATGACCAAAGAATTCGAAATGTCTCATATGGGAGAACTATCTTATTTTCTTGGACTTCAAATCAAGCAACTTTCAAACGGTATTTTTATCAATCAAGAAAAATACTGTGGAAATCTTATCAAACGCTTCGGATTAGAAAATACATCTGGTAAACCAACTCCTATGAGTACAACTACACATCTTGAAAAAGATGAAAATGGTAAGAGTGTTGACCAGAAATTATATCGAAGCATGATTGGTTCTCTTCTTTATCTCACAGCAAGTCGTCCAGATATATTGATGAGTATTTGTCTATGTGCACGCTTTCAAGCAGATCCAAAGGAATCACATCTACGAGTAGTGAAACGCATAATTCGTTATCTTAATAATACTAAAGATTTCGGTCTTTTTTATCCAAAAGAATGTCCATTTGAATTAGTATCATATAGTGATGCTGATTTTGGCGGATCGCGAACGGATAGAAAAAGTACAAGTGGTACGTGCCATTTTATTGGAAATCACTTGTTTCTTGGTTTAGTAAGAAATAGAATTGTGTTTCACTATCAACATGTGAAGCTGAATATATATCAGCGGCTCTCGCTTGTACTCAAGTACTATATATGCAACAAACACTTCAAGATTTTGATATTCATTTATCAAATTCTATTATATACTGTGATAACACAAGTGCTATAAATCTCTCTAAGAATCCAGTGAATCACTCTAGAACCAAACACATTGATATCCGTCATTATTTCCTTCGAGATAATATTGAAAAAGGAAATATATGTCTTGAATATGTCCAAACTAACAATCAATTAGCGGACATTTTTACTAAGCCTCTGCTCGAATCTAGTTTTATTAGATTACGAAGAGAGCTTGGTTTAATTTCAAGAAAAGATCTTGACTAGTAATTACTAATGATCGTCTTTTCTTTTGGTTATATTTTAACTATAGCTTTTGCTTAAGCTATTTTTTTTAACATTGAATATGAGCCTTTGCTTTCTTTCATGGTTAGTTTTCTTTATTCATTCTCAACCACAGACTTATTTACAAGGAAACTCTTTATAAGCTTGTAAAAATTTCTCTTTTTATTCTTTTTTCTTTTGTCTGAGCATAAGAATCTATACATAATTCTCTATAGCTCACATTTGTGATAAATGTGCTCAAGAATCACACATTTCCATTACAAGTTCTGAGTCAGAGGAGTATTTTTCTCCCAAAACACCAAAACAGAAACCAAGGTATCATCATCAATGCTCTCGTACTCCTGGTAATACACCAACCTCAAAACGAGTGAAGAAGACGCTGTTTTGTTCTCCTCGTACCAAAGCACAGATCGACGAGATTTACCACTATAAGAAACATCAAATAGATCTTCAGAGACAGCTCCATTATGGGCAAAGCCAACTTTATCATGAGCAACTACGGACATCGGCACGTTTATCTGTTTTAGAAAAGGTGGCATCATTCTTCTGTAGTTCCAACAAGCATGAGGTGCATGAACCAATGCCGTCTAGGCCATCAACATCTAAAAGTCCTAACTCTTGGGATCGGAATTATAAGAGGAATGAAGGTGCTCAGAAAAACTGGAGTCCATGGTCAAAACGTATTGAAGATAATAAAAATTCTAATGACGAACCTACCACTTCTCATTAGATTTATATATACTTGTTGTATCTTTTTCTTTCTATCACTCATGTAATAATGCTTGTGCTTTACAATAAGAGTGAAAATATAGCACGATATATTCAAAAAAAATTGCAAAACAGGCTATTACTCAGCAGATTATATAACCGATCGACCCCCCATATTATAACCGGTCGACCGTTTGGCCTTTGTTTGAAAACGGTCGACCGGCCTTAATCCATAGGTCGACCGGTATACGTAATTTCAGTTTTTTTTGTATATCATCCGTCCTTTTATTCCTCTATCTTCCTCATTTTCTTACTTCAGTAACTTTTTCACCAAAACCCTAAATTCACTCCCCAAAATTTCAAAGTTCCTATTCTCCAAATTCTCTAAAAATGGCTCCTCCGCAAAAGAAATCCAAGAAAGGAACATCCTCCGAAACTTCATCTCTTAATATCTCCGCCAAGAAATGGCTTCAAAATCCGGAAGCTATCACAAGATGGAATCAAATGACTAACTACAAATTTCATCCGGGTTCTTACATCAAGTTTGATGATTTCACATCTTATGGAATCCGTAGGTTAGCAAATAACTCCAATCTTTCTCCATTAATCGATTTTTCAGAAAACAATGTGGAAATAAATCACTTGATGATTAAATTGTTCTATGCCAACATGAACCTGGACGAGTATAAACTTGATAATCCGAACGGAGTCATTTGGTCTGTCGTCTGTGGCAAACAAATTTTTATCACTCATGATAGGATTGCTTCTATACTTGGTATACCAAATCGAGGCGATGAGTTTTCATCTAATTTCTGTGAATTCTTCACTCGCAATAGCATCATCCATCAGTTCATAGAGGACAACAGTGATGGCATAAAATCTATTGGACTTCGATCCACCGCCAGACTACTACATCGCGTCTTGATGCATTCTCTGTTTCCTAGACTAGGAAATTACGATGCTGTATATAAAGAAAACTTCAAGGCTCTCTATGCTATTTATGGGGATATCCAAATCAATTGGGTTCATATGCTATTTGACGAGATTCTCAAGGTGAACAACTCTTCGCGACCACATTTTTTCTACAATGAATATATCATGCGTATTTTGCTAGCTTGTGGGGTAAAGCCTCCTGACTCTGCCACCTCGAAACCAAAATGTATTGATTCCATAACCATCAAACGCATGAAGCTTCCTCCTCCTTACCTTGAGATTATGCCGTTTGAACAATGGCAACAAAGAGATCCAACAAAACAAAAAGCTACTTCCTCTCGACCTCGTTCCAAAGAAGTTAAAATGTTGAAATCAAAATCCACCACAAAAGAATCACTTGAAACTATTGCGCGTAATCAATTCTTGCTTGAATCAAGACTCAAGCGCATGGACACGAAAATTGATAAACGCTTCAACAAAGTCAAGTGATTCTTTGGTATTGTATGGGATGCTATTTCATGTAGCACATCCTCCTCTGCTCAAGACCCAGGCAAACGTCCTGCTCCTCCTGCTTTCAACTGGTCATCAACTGAGGAGTCTGCTGGTACTAGTGGACATGGTCGTGGAGAATCATCTAGAGAGGACGAGGAAGAGGAAGATGACGATGATGATGAGGAAGAAGATATTCAAGAGGAGACAGCTTCTGACTCATCCTAGATTCTGTTTTCTATCTCTATATTTTGGATTAGTAATTTAAAACATCATTCGACACTTGTACTAAATAGTGTCGTTACTTTTATTCGTATGATATTATGGTATGTATGATACTCTGGTATGTTTGGTATGCATGAATATTCTGGTTGATATACTCCTATATTATTCTGTTATCTATTATTCCTTTTTGTCGATGACAAAGGGGGAGAAAGTGCTAACAATTATTTGCAAGAATATATATATATATAAAGAATACAGATCACATATTCAGGGGGAGATTCAGAACTTCAGATATATGTTGTCATCAATCAAAAAGGGGGAGAATGTTGAGTCACAGGTTCTATGAAGGTTTTGATTTCTGACAAAGAAATAAAGGCGATCGACAAAACAAAGACATCATGGCTACATATGGTACTCTAGATTATAGGTTGATTATTTGATATTGTAATAGTGATAAACTTGTTAAAATATATCCTCAAATAATCATGCATTTCAATATAATCAATATATATACATTTGAATAGCATTGCACATTCACTGTGCAAATTATCAGAGACCGGTCGACCGGTAGTAAAAGAGGCGGTCGACCGTTTCTGTGTAATATGCACAATGAACGTGCACACATGCACATAACGACTATATATTTGAAATCCTGTCTACTGGCCAATTTTTGACCTGTCGACCGTTTTTAAACAGAGAGCAACCTTTCCCAAAAGACACTTCTTTCTCCAATGGTTGCATCTCTTACCTTTCATCAATGACCATAACTATTAATGGCAACTGTTCACAAAGAGTTACAACTATTTTTCTCTATATATGCTCATCTAAATCATTGATTCAAATATATGATTACATACATTTTTACTCTAATTTCAGATCTTACTTTCTAAATACTCCTGCATTCTAAAAGCTCTCAATTATTTTAATTGCTTATTGAATCATTGAAATTGTTTAATATCTTTTGATTCAATAAGTAATATATTTCCCTTAATCTTCACAAAACATCGTTCACATATTTTTGAGGATAAGATTATAGGAAATTTGTACTACAAGTGACAAAACTGTGTTAGCAAGAACACATACCGTCAACAAACAATTATATTCATCATTTTTGAAGTCCTCGGTGTTGTAAGAGGCAAGTGTTGAAATCCTCAGTGTATTAGAGGCGTGAAATCTCGTTCGTTTGCTCGGGTGTTGTAAACATGTTCCTCCGGGTGAAGCGAGGAAGTTAATAGTGAAAATCCAAGTAGAAGTCTGGGACTGGACGTAGGACGGTGCTCCGAACCAGTATAAAAATCTCTGGTGTGATTTTTCTATTTTTATTTACTTTGCTATTATCATCTAGTTCCGCATTTATATTATATTCCATATTACACGATCCGTGTGTACTATATTAGCACGTGCATTAGTATACACCTCACTTTCAAATTATATAGTATAAGGTTACTTGTTTGTTAAGAAGTGATAATATTAAATTATTATCATTGAAATTGAATAAGGAATTGAAATCATAATCAAAAGTTGAGAAATAAAATCCATATACAAATGGGATTTGACAATATAAATTGTAAAAGTGATTTATAATTTGAAATGGAATTCCAGGGAAATATTTGAAAATGTTTTTGAAAAAGTTTTGAAGTTTGGAAAAGATTGGAGATTTGGAAAAAAATTAAATTCTTTTGAGTTTGGAAACGGTTTTCAAAAGTTTCGGAAAAGGTTTTGAAGGGATAAAAGCTCTAAACTCTTTTCGGTCGCTAGAAAATAATTTCGATGATGATCGCGACATCATCTGTGTTCATTTTCGAGTTTCCAAGAGAGGAATTGCTGCCAAATTATTTAAAATTTGAAGTTGTTTGTAAAATTTGGGTTTGGTTTTGAATACTCAAAAGGTGATTTGAATTGATTTCAAAAATGATTTCTAAATGTTGGAAAGGCTCTGGAATCTAATAAAAATAGTTATGGAATAAAAAGTTTATTAAGGTGGAAAATAAAATTGTGAATGAATAAAGGAATTTACAATTGCAAGTAAATGAAAGTGAAATTGAATGTTGAAATTCATTTCGAATTTGTAAGTAAATAGAACTGGAATTGGAATTGGAATTGATTTGTGATAAACAAAGTGAAGTATTAAACTAAAATTAGTAAGTGAAACTAACTGATGAATGACCAAATGGATAAGATTTAAAATGAACTGAATCCAATATTTATAAATGAAAGTAAATTGAATTCATATAGAATTGGAAATCCAGTTTAATATAAGTAAATATAAACCAAAGTGATGAATTAAAAATAAATATAAGAAGTATATAGAATATTTGCATTGAACTTAAGAAATAAAGTGTGAAATTCTGAAGTAAATTTGGTATTGGGAATATACCAAGTTAATAATTAAGTGAAGGTTAAACTGGAAATCGTGAAATGGTAATTGTGAATAAGAAAATGAACAAAAGAATAAAACTGGAATTGAAAACCAATTTGAATTATGTGAAATAAAATGAAGTTGTAATTTTTTTCCGAAGTGAACTAAAGATAATAAAGGTGGGAAAAAATGGTTTGAGATAAAATGAATTGAAATTTGTAATGGAATAGTAAATGAAACTAATTCAGAATAGTGAGATGAATCAGTTGTGAATGAAAGATAATTGATAAATTTCAATATTCAGAAGGAAAATTGAATCCAAGCAGGATTGAAAGTGTAAATTGAATTCAATTGAAATTGAAAAGAAAAGTTAAATGACAATGAATATATAAATTCAATAGTGAAGTAAAGATGGTATAAGAAGTAAGTAATCAAACTTTTGTAATGGAATGTGCAAAATAATTTTTGAATGTAGAAACTGGATATGGTTGTTAAATAACATATAGGTGATATAAAGGAAAAGGAATTGGGATTTGATTTTGAAGATAAAATTTAATTTGCTCGAAAAAGGTATGTATTTAAAGTTCAATATGAAATTTGACGATTTTCTTGTCTAGCCGCTTGGCTTTTCGTTTTCTTTTGAAATCTGGGGGCCCGTTGTAGCATTTTTTAGTCGTACCGAGCTAGCCGTGCAAAGGAGACGCTGACGAAATTTTTTGGAAATTTAGAGAGTTAGAAAAAATTTGAGAAAATTTTGAAATTTGAATTTAAATTTAAATTTGAATTGTTAAGAAACAATGTTGTCTGGGATTTATGAAAGGTTTCGGAAAGATAGTTGAAGTGATAACGGGTCTTTAATAAAAAGATTTGTATTGGCAAGTTGATAAAACCGTTTGGTTTTGGGAAAATAGTTAACGGGTTGGGGATCATTCTTCTTAACAAGTAATTTCGGGACGAAATTCTTTTAAGGGGGGAAGGATGTGACGACTCAGAGTTTTGAACATTAGAAATTGAAATATTTAATTGATTTTAAATGTTTGAAAGTTATGTTCACTTGAATTTCAAATATCAGAATGAATTTGGCAATTTAATTGTTGAATTTAATTTATTGAATTTGGGTAAAATATTGAATCTTCAGTTTTATGCTGATTTAAAATATTTTCAAGGCTTAGAAAAATTATAATGATAATACTGAAGATAGTAAAAGCTTTAGAATTGAATTTGGAAATGATTTGTTCAGTTTTGAAATTATATCATTTAAATCGATATTCAAAAATAGCCTTCCGAGGCACGGTCTCGGAATTCTACGAAACACATTCCATTGGATCCGTAATAATGTGTTATTATCGGATTTCAATTTTCGTAGCGTTCGGAGTTGTCCTGTGGCTGTACGATAACCAAACATGCTGAAATTTAAATTGAAAATTCAATGTTTTAACTGGTTCAAAAAAAGCTATCTTCTTCATACGATCGAATTTGGACCCGGAACCCATTCCGTTGCGTTCGGAACAGGGGTTAAACATAATAAATGCCTGGCGACACATTTCGATTGGAGATCGAGATTTCGAGTTGAAAATTTTAACGATTTAAATCAAAATTTGAATTTAGAATAAAAATATAATAATATATGTTTGTGTATTTAATATAATACTAATTCCTAGGGCAAACTACACGTTTCATCATTTATAACACTCGACATCTTTCCTCCTACACGCATCCTCTAAAAAATGATGTTGAATGGCTCGTTCAAAATTAAAAAAAAAAAACGAAACCATTTTTGTGCACATTTCAACACGGTAACTTCAAAATCATGGCTGAAAGAAAAAAAAAGAAATACCCTCTTTAACTCAAATAAAAATCGAAACCCTTTCCCCCTCAGTTTTTGTTCACGAATTCAGATCTTCATGCTTTGAAAACAATTCGAAAAAAAAGAAGAAGACGAGATCGATGGCCGAACGCGTGCGCGCGCTGGAGGTCATGTCGATGGGGGAGAGGCTCGGAGGCAGGTTCGTGTTCGAATCCAGAGGCGAGGCAGCGACCGCAAGAGAGGAGCATGAGCCCGCGAGCTCGTGGCGGCATGGGGTCGCGACAGTTGCGGCAGTCTTGAGTTGGTGGATCGCGAGGCTCAGCAGCGACGGCGTTCGATTAAGGTTCTTGGGCAGCGCGTCGCGAGGCAGCAGCGAGCGGGGCGGAGCAATTGAGCATCTCGAAGGCTAGGTTTTCGCGAGGGGATAGTCGTGAACGACGCGGCTGCACGAGCAAGCGAGTAGCGAGGCGAAGTCGTGGGCTTGATCAATCGTCGGTAAGGTAACTGTTCTTGTATTTAGTTTTAAATAAATATTTTTATCTATGCAGGGAAAAAATAATAATTTGTAATAGTAAGGTATAGATGCAGTTTTAATATACATTCATATTTCAATTTAAACATATTCAATTTAAATATATGTAAATTTAAAACAGAAATTTTTTTTGAAAAAATATATATTTATAGCTAAGGTTTTGAAAAATATATGTAGGTGTATTACATTTGATTTATACAGATTATTTTAATATATGCAATTTCAAATGAAAAGTAAAGTAAATATACATATTCATATGTTAATCTATTAGTTATTTCAAAATAATATTGTTAGGGTGATTAAATTGTTTAACAAACTTATTTAATTATTATTTTTGATACTAAAGATTTAAAAAAATAGGATTAGTTTAAAATATAATTCTTTGATTAAAATTAAATCACTAGTTTAAAATTAAATTATTATTTGAATTAAAATTATAAAATGCTAATAGATTGTTCGACTTATTTCGAATATTAATTAAATCATCCGATATTTATACATGGTCAAAAATTCGTGAAAACAAGCTGGATTGGATTGGATTGGATTGGATTGGATTGCAAAAATAAAAGCAAAGGTGAGATCTTCTCACTCAATCAAAGATTTTTCTGATTTAATTTTTAAATAGTTAAATTTAAAATTTATTGATGGTGTGCTTCGATGATTGATTTATTATCAGTTATATTAATTTAGACCCTTTGCGCCGCATAATAGCAGATGATATTATATTAAACTCATATACCGCGATATTCCACATCGAATTGGAATTGGTATTATATATGTATTTGGAGTGATTGATTTCCCGCATTATATAGCGGATGAGACCTTATGCACCGCATAATAGCGGATGATGTTTAAAATCTTATATACCGCGATATTCCACCTAGAAGTGGAATTGGTATTTAATTGTTGTGCTAGCATCTGTGGATGCAGGGAAATAGGTTGGAGGGATCCAACTGGATTCCTCAAAACATTTTGATTTGTTTTCAAAATTGTGTGTTGATTATTTATAATCTGTGTGTGACTATTTGTGATTGAAACCGTTGAAGGCTATAATTTAGCCGAATATATTTTTGGTATCGTATAATACCATAAATAAATAAAATTGGATTTTTGAAATTCGAGTAGAAAATTTATAATAAATTCATTTAAAAGAATTAGGTGAATTTAAAATAAGAAATTTGAATAGATAAAGTTTTATTTTGAAAACTTATTGAATAAATTTCAAAAATATGGAAAAATATTTTAATAAAGGAATTTCGAGTAATATTGTTTAATTGTTGAAGAATTTATTTAAAATACGGATTTTAAATATTTGAAAGAGACAAAGGAATTTATTTCAAAAGGAAATAAATTTTAGAAATTAAATTTGGGATTTAATTTGGAGTTGAAATAAATTTAGGAATCGATTTGGAAATTTAATTTGGCATTTTGAAAATAAGTCTTTGGTAAATCGATTTGGAAATTGATTGGGAATCTAGAATAAAAAAATTGGGAATCAATTTGAAACTTGATTTGATGTTGAAAATGGATACTTGGGAATCGATTTAAAAATCAATTTGAAAATTCATTTGGCGTTGAAAATGAATATTTGGTAATCGATTTGAAAATCGTATATCTGTGGATATTTGAAAATTTAAAATTCATAATGGGAAATTTATAAAGGAAAGGGAATTTTTGTTTTAAAAATAAATGTTGGTTTATTTTTAAAAGGGTGTGCAGAGAAATTTGCAGATTTTGAATGTAAACTAAAATAAATCGAGAAGATTTATTAATTAATATAAATGGAAAGAGGATTCTTCTCTGGAAAGCCGAGTATATTTTTAAAATAGCTTTTGAAATAAAATTAAAAGTTCTTGATTTGTTTTTAAAATAATATTGTTGGAGAAATTAGTTTTGAAAATTGTTTTAAATCTTTAAAGTAAGGATTTATTTAATTAATTATAGAAGGGATTATTTTAAAGATTAAATTGATATTGCTTTTAGAAAATAGTTATTTAAATATTTATACTCTATCTACTAATTTTATTTTAAAACTAGTTTGGACTTGAAGTTTTTATATAAGATATTGATATAAAATTTCATAACTAATATTTTAAATAGAGTATTCAAAAATAGTTTTTCTGTTTCCAAATATATGTTTTTGGATAAGTAATTTAAATTATTTTTAAGTATTTGAACTCGGTGGATTTTCAATGGAATTGAATAAATATTTGGAAATATATTCCGCGCAAGGAAAATGATTTGAAATTTGTTTTCAAAGGATTGAAATGTAGAAATTGATTTGAAATTTGTTTTCAAATGGTTAAAGTGTGAAAATATATATTGTAGAGATATTTTGAAAATACATAATTTGCGAAGATTATCTAAATCGGTTGATTGTTGTGAATGATGATTGATAGTTAAATAACCAACTATCAATATTGGCCTTTTTAATGGCATTTGAATTTCGATGCGACCGGGGTCGGATTCCAAATGGATATTCGAAAACAACATCGAACCTTTGTGATTGTGATGGATCTTTTGTTTAAAAGATCAAAGTGGAAATTTTTTGTGATTTGTTTGAATCTGAATGTAACACGTATTTTTAAAATAAGCGCTCGTTATTTGGATTAGCCGGGAGAGGACCTTGTGTCATAAAAACTCATTCCGAATAATGATACAACAAAAAGGGATTGCATTTGAAGATGTTATTGAAGACTGGGTATTTTCGAAAGCGAAAGGATTACCTGTCGAATATCTCTGCACCGGGTTGCTGCGGCATAGAGATTTTATCACCCTTTGTGATGGGGAGTCCGGACGTGATTAGTGAATATCCGGATTGCAAGGGCTTCTTTGAAGTGCCTTCTTCGATCCCGGAATGGACTTGTATGGATGTGTGTCTGACATTACACTTTGAGATGTAAACCGGTTTCTATCAAATACATTTCTGTTGGTGGCGGAGAATTTATTCTCTTAGCTTAATACCCTTCTCTGAGACGTACGAGCTCAGAGGTTATGTAGTTAATGGTTACTAGTGATACATTCCCAATTGGGTAACGTGGCATACGAAGTGCTGCTGATCATTTGTTGATCGAAGCATGGCTTTTGTGAAAATCGTAGCTTTGTGGACGAGACTTCGTTGAGCCTCACAACCCGGAATGGTAGAAACAAGAAAGATGCAACAAGGTTATTTGGGGGTAGCGCGCCCTAAGTGTGTGTCTTTTCCTTCTGGAAAAGGGTAGTATCATGGTATGGAGCCCAGATATTTTACCTATGTTGATGCTGCAAATTTATTATACTTTATGGTTGTTGCTTTGTGGTTGAGGATCCTTGGATAAAGGTCGCAAACGACCGGAGGATGGCATACTCGTGTAGTAGTTACCTAGTCACAGAGGTAACCCGGCCTTGTGTTGGCAGAGATCCAGTTAGGTTCTCGGGGCATCCCTCCAGAGGCGGACCAATGTGGCCCAGGAAGTTCCTTTGCCTGACCATTTGTTGAAAATCCAATTACCAATACGCGCCTTGTACGGTTTTAGTTTTAGAACCTGCCATCTAATATGGTAGCTATAGTAGGCATACTATAATGGTACGTATGCTGGCTAAGATTAATATTATACTTGCAATGTTTTTCCACTATGCACTAATGATAATATTAAAAAGTGATTTTGCGTATCAAGCATGTTTGACTATCATAGGGAGAAATCTCCCCCAAGTGTGCGATTGCATTGTGTGTGTGTGTGCAGGGAGGCCTTATGGTAGTTTCATTTTCCAAAAGCATTACGGATTTCTTTTCCTTTCTTTGTGAAAAATAACTGTTTTTAAGATCTCACACCAGTCCCATGACTGACCTGGAGTTTATTGTTCCCTTTCTAAACTCTGGGTGCCCATAATTTTCCACGCGGGCGGCCTAGAGTCAGGTTGTCAATTATTCTGGAGCGAAGTCAAGAAATTGCTGTAGAGATCAGGAGTTGAAGATGGATGGCGAGACGTATCTCTTTACTATGTAGTGTCCGTTGCGTATGGTTAGTGCAAGTCATTTTCATATGGTCAAGTTGTAAAGACTGCAAGTGTCTGTATTATGTTGTTGTAAACTCTATTAAATGTGATGCATAAACTGATATTGTATTTTTTTAAAGATTATTCATTTATCTATTATATGTTGTTCCGATGTGAAATGTAAGATTCTGTTCTTGTTTCTGTTTCTTCTTCTATCTTCTTCTTTAATCCTAACGGTTTGGTTTTCCGGCTTTCGATTGTGCGGCATTTAATACATTGGGCGTATTGATGTCGACTTTCGAAAGTCGAAAAATCAGTTCGTTACATAATGCGCCAGCATTCTTTGTAGATATAAGGAACAGAGTTTTCCGAGAGCACTTGCATAGGTTCGTGTTGGTATTCATAGATGATATTTTGATATACTCTAAAGATGAGAGAGAGCATGATGTTCATCTTAGAGTGGTGCTTGAGACATTGAGGCAGCATCAGCTAGAGGCGAAATTTTCGAAGTGTTATTTCTGGAAGAAGGAAGTGAAGTTTCTTGGTCATGTAGTCTCAGAGAAAGGGTTGTTTATAGATCCAACTAAGATCAAAGCGGTGAATAATTGGAAGAGACCCGAGATAGTGACTGAGATAAATAGTTTTCTTGTATTAGCAAGGTATTATCAAAAATTCATAAAGGATTTTTATAGATAGCAGCACCAATGACCAAGCTAACGTTAAAGGATGTGAAGTTCGTTTGGATGGATAAGTGTGAGGAGGCTTCCACAAGTTGAAAAACTTATTGACGAATGCCCCTATGTTGGTTGTTCCAGAAGGTAATCAGGATTTGGTAGTATATACAGATGCATGTGGAACAGGGTTAGGAGCCATGTTAATGCAAAGAGGTAAAGTGATTGCATATGCTTCTCGACATCTTAGACCGCATGAGGTTAGGTACCCAACTCATGATTTGGAATTAGCTGCGGTAATTTTTGCATTGAAGGTGTGGAAACGTTAACTTTTGGGAGGGAGATTTGAATTGTATACATATCATAAGTCATTGAAGTATTTATTCTCTCAAAAGGAGATGAATATGAGACAACAGAGGTGGTTAGAGTTTTTGGTAGCTTGGGATTTTGGTATTGAGTACACACCAGGAAAAGGCAACTGGGTGGCAGATACACTTAGCAGAAAGCATCAGAATGCAGTTTTGGCAATGATAGCTGAGCGAAAAGATTTGAAAGCGTTGACGACATGTAGGATACCTGGAGATCTGAAGCTAGGTCTAATAAGGAAAATATTGCGTTTTCGTATTTAGAAGCTCGACCGATGATGATCGAAAGGATTGCTTCTAAACAAATGGAGGATCCATTATTAGTCGAACGGGTCAGAAAGCTAAGAGATAGAAGAGAGGGCGATGACTTGAAAGATTTTAGTCTTGACCAGAATGGGGGGTTGAGGAAGAAAGGAAGGATGTGCTTTTCGAACTTAAGAAAAATTAGGAAGGAAGTTCTTAAAGAATGTCATCGTTTGAAGCTCACTATTCATCCAGGAGGAAAAAAGATGTATTAGGACATGAAGAAGAGTTTCTTCTGGGAGGGTATGAAGAGAGATATAGGTTTATGCGTAAAGCAGTGTCTGAACTGTCAACAAGCGAAAGCTGAACATCAAAAACCAAGTGGTTACTATAGCCTTTAGGTATTCCAGTATTGTAACGTTGCGGTTTTCGACTCACGAAAGTCGACATTAATACGTCCACTGTATCAACTGCCGAGCAATCGAATGCTGGAAAACTGTACCGTTAGGATTAATGAAAAGGTAGAAGATAGAAGAAGAAAGAAAGAATGAAAAGCAACAGAACAATATCAGAATCTCACAATCGCAGCGGAACAACATATAATAGATAAATGAATAATCTTTAAATCAAAAGAACTATATCAGTTATTACATTACATCACATTACATTATCAGAGTTTACAACAACAAACAGAGGAAAAGAAATACTATATACTAATTGATACGCCACGCCATCCAGCTTGCTCCTGATCTCCACAGCAACTCCTGAATTCTAGAATGACCTAATAACCTTACTCTAGACTGCCCGTGTAGAAATTGGTGGGCATCCAGAGTTTAGCAAGGAAACAATAAACTCCAGGTCAGTCATGGGACTAGTGTGAGAACTTAAAACAGTTTATCTTTAAAAACAAACAAAGAAATATTTTTAAATTAGATCTGCAATGTTTTTAGAAAATGTAACTACCATAAGGCCTCTTGCCACACACACAATGCAAACGCAGAATTGGAGGAGATTTCTCCTTATGATAGTCAAACATGCTTGATACCCAAATTTCTTTGATATTATTACTATAAGTGCAAAGTGTAGTAAAACATTTCGAAAGTACAATATTAATCTTAGCCAACATAGGTACCATTATAGTATGCCTACTATAGCTACCATTTTAAATGACAGGTTCTACAACTAAAACTGTACAAAGCTCGTATCGTTTCTTTGGATTTTCCAACAAATGGTCAGGCCAAGGAACTTCCCATTGCCACATGGAAACGCCTCTTGAGAGACGCCCCGAGAATCTAACCGGATCTTTGCCAACACAAGGCCGGGTTACCTTTGCAAAAGTAGGTAACAACTGATACGAGTATGCCATCCCCCGGTTGTAAACAACCTTTATATGAGGATCCTCAACTAACATCAATCACAAAGTCATATATATTTGCGACATTCACATAAGTAAGTATCTGGGCTCCATACCATGATACCAGTTCTATCCAGAAGGAAATGACATACCCTAAGGGGCACTACTCCTTGAAACCTTGCTGCATCTTTCCTGTTTTGACCATTTCCAGGGTGTGAGGTCCGACGAAGTCTCGTCCACAAAGCTACGTTTTATACAAAGCTATGCTTTGATCAACAAATGCTCAGCAGCACTTCGTATGCCACATTACCAAATTGGGAATATATCACTAATAACCATCAACTACATAACCTTTGAGCTCATACGTCTCAGAGAAGGGTGTTAAGCTAAGAGAATAAATTCTCCGCCACGAACAGAAATATATTTGATAGAAACCAGCTTTACATCTCAAATTGTAACGTCAGACACACATCCATACAAGTCCGTTCCGGGATCGAACGGAACCGAAAGCACTTCCAAAGAAGCCCTTGCAATCTGGATATTCACTAATCACGTCGGACTTCCCATCATAAAGGGTGATAAAATCTCTTTATCGGAGATCAGCCGATGCAGAGACATTCGATGGTAATCCTTCCATTTTCGAAAATATCTGGTTTTCAACATCGGTCTTCAAATGCTATCCATTACGACGTATCACTATTCGGAATGGGATTCATGACCCAAAGGTCCTCTCCCGGCTAAACCGAATAACGAGCGCTTATTTTAAAATAAATGTAGCATTCAAATTCAAGCAAATTACAACAAATACCCATTTAAAGGTAAATATTGATAGTCGGTTATTTAACTATCAATAGATATGCACAACATCACCAGATTCCAAATAATTTCCCAAATTATTTATTTTCCAAAAATATCTATGAATATAAGATTCTCAAATTGATTTCAAACATTCACTTTCAATTTATCTTTAAAAAATATAATTTCAAAACATTTCACTTCATATTGGAAAACAATTCCATACTTATTTAATAATAAGTAATTCACGAATCTATTTATTTTCAACATTTGGAAAATATTCAATATACTTAAATCAAAATTAAGTATATATTTTATTCTTTAAGGAAAACATTCTCTTAAACACATTCATTTGAGTCAAAACGAATGTTGCATAAAACATCGTTACGACAACCCAAAATCACTAGTATAGAGATTCGAAATTAAGATAGATATATAAATCCCAATACTATATAAAACATTTCCTTTCGAAAATCATTTACTATAACAACAATGTTATAGTCCACCATTTCCTTATTTCTCGAAAACGTCTATTTCAACAATGAATGTTGAAATCTATGGTTTCGATCCTTAACACATTTTAAAACAACTTCAAATCGTTTTAATCCTATTTAAAAGATCACTTCCTAAACATTTCTTTAATATATTGTTCACTGTCCAAAATCGTGAATATACTTCGTTTACCAAATTCAACACTTCTACATATTTAATTTTAAAGGATTATCCACTGTCCAAAATCGTGGATATATCTACTTTAATAAGCTTTCACATTTACTTATCAAATTCAATTGGTTTCGGATTTATAAAACAACGTTTATAAATTCATATTTATATATTTTATAAAAAATTCAACTTATAAAATCCCTTAGTTAACAAATTCTATTTATATCTCATTTAAATGCCAAAAATCCAATTTATAAGTTAATTATTTATAAATCTTTTATTTTACCAAAATCTATTCATTTTATAACTTCACAATTTATAAATCTATAAATTTCATTCACTTATGAAATCCATTTATACTTCATTTTAATCCTTATAAAAACTCGTTTTATAATTCCAATATTTTAATTAATAAATATCAATTTTATAAATCTTTTATATAAAGCTTTTATAATAAATTCAAAAATCTCAATGTAATCTATTTTATAAAATCATTAACTCCACATTTCAAAAATCACATTTTAACTATATTTCTCAAAAATCATAATTTTTATAACATAAAAACTATAACGTTTATTTAATTAAAAAGAACCAATTCTAAAATTCAATAAAATGTTTACTTTCAAAAATCACTTAAAAATCCTTTTAAATTCAAAATCGTTACTTTAACATTTTTAAATCTCCAAAAATAGGTCCAATGCTGCAACAGCACTAAATATAACAATCACGGCATCCAAAACATCATATATCATATGATAACAGAATATATCACAATATCTGTAAATAAATCAATACGGGTGAGCAATCCAGTTGGATCCCTCCAACCTGTTTCCCTGCATCCACAGATGTTAGCACAATACCAATCCCGTTTCAATACGGAATATCGCGGTACATTGGTTTATATAAAATATTATCCGCTATTATGCGACGCAATAGGGTCTCATCCGCTATATAATGTGGGAAAATCAACTCCAAGTACATATATAATACCAATTTCACTTCAAGATGGAATATCGCAGTATATGTGTTTAATAAATAACATCCGCTTAACATACGGCGTATAGTGTCTATTTCAATAAAACCGATAGCAATCATCATTCAATCACACAATTAAGAATTTTAAATCTAACTATTTAAAATTTAAATCGAAACAATTTCGATTGAGTGAGAAGTTCTCACCTTGTTTCAAATATAGTTGCTGTGTTTTATTTCGAATAAAATTAAACGCGCGTTTAATTTTACCCAAAATTTACACTATCTCCAAACAATTCCAATCCAGCTCCATCGCGTAGTGCTCGTCAATACGAAGCCAACGCAATTCGTTTCGTCATTTTTCGACCTCGTATGAACAAGTTACAGCTATTTGAAGTTTATACGAATTTTAAATATAATAATTTACTATTTCTTTTATATTTTTATAACCTTCACATCTCGGCCTTTGCTTTTCCTTTGGCAAATCATGGCCGCAACTTTGTATCTTCTTCCCAACGAAAACGACCAGGTCACGCACGTATATATGAACCCATAGCCGCCATAAAACCCTAGCTATCGCAACCTCATCGACCATCGTGAAGACGATCGAACACCGCCGAATGGAAGCTCGTCTCGAGCTCGACTCTCGGCACAAATTTCACGAAGCTCGGTCATGTATAGACTTGGAAATTCGAGCACGAACGCACAGCGTTCCATCCCAAAATTGCCGACGATTCGCTTCGTTGTTTACGATCATAACCGTTGAATTTGTAGAGGAGAATGTGATCTACGATTTTGTAGTTGAAACTATTTTGAATCGATTAGTGGATTTGTAGATAATTGAGGAAGAATATTAGTGATTTTCGGCCATTAAAATGAATGGTGGCGGCCAAGGTTTCTGAATTAGGGTTTGTTGCAAAATAGAAGATGTGAGGTCCTTATATAGAAAATTCTCGCGACACTATTCACCTGAAATTTTTCCGAACTCCAAACGAAGCGTGTCGCCTGGCGTTTATAATGTTTTACCCCCATTCCAAATGCAATGGAATATATATCGGGAGCCAATTCGATCATATTGGGAAGATAAGTTTTCGAATCGAATTATTTAAATTCAAAATTCACTCGAATCGATTTCAGTGCGTTTTAGCTTGCCTCGGACAAACCGTAAATCCGATTGACACGAAATTTGAAATCATACAATAATATAACATTATGGATCCGATGAAACTGGTTTCATCGAAATTCGAGAATGTTTGAAAAATGGCTATTTTAACTCGTCAATTGAATATTAAAATATTCAATTTTCACAAATTAACTTTTAATTCAATTTTAAAATTCTATAACATCATTCTAACTCCAATATAATTTAATACAACTTTACAAACAAATTTTAAATCACATTAAACCAAATTTCCAATTATTTCAGTAATTTCTAATATTAAATTATCGATTTAATTATCCAATTAAATCTAGATATTCAAAATAAAATTTATTCGACTTACAATTTTTTACTTGTTAATATTTAAAAACAATTAAATATACGAATTTCGATTGACAGAAATTCTGGATCGTTAAAAGTATGGAAAGGAGATTTCATCTCAATGGACTGTATAGACGGGTTGTTGTAACGACTCATAAATATATCACTTTAAATAAATGATCGTTTAGCCTTATCGATACAACCATTTTATAAACAACTATTATTATTATTATTAATTTATATGGTTTTATAAATAAAATGTGATGATTTTAATTAGTTAATAATAATAAGAAAATTTATTTTCAAAATTTTTTAAAAAATATATGCATATACACTTAAAAGAGAAAATATAACCGAAAAACGGAATCAAGATTTATAATGATGCAACGTGTGGAAGTGGTGCAATGTTGCAAGTATATGTTATGTAAACATATGCACGTACATGTACATACATAAAAATATGTACATGAACACATACACATATATAAATAATTAAGTTAAAAATATAATATAAAATATACAAGATATTTTAAAACAAACATAATCCTTAAGCCTTTATAAGTCAACATATGGGCACATGAGATGATGGAAGTGATGTGCACATGGGGGGAGGGGGCGCTTTGGTCATGTATTTTGAAGGAAAGGTGTGTTGGAGAAGCTTGGAGAAAGCGGTGTTTACATATCTTCCTTTACACACTTCTTTTTTCCTATAAATACCCTACCATCTTCTCTCTTTTTCCATTCATTTTCTTCTACATATTTTAAAGTTTTTATTCCTCTTTAATGGCTTTCAAACTAAAAGAAATAAAGTCAAAAAGAGAAACTAAAATAATAAAATATAGTTATATATAGTAAAACACCTCAAAACGATCCAAAAACTCTTCATTTCCCTTTGTTCTTCACAAAACCCTCTTCACTTCACCCTAGGCCGAGCCCAACCCAAGCTACACACTAGGCTGTGCACCCCTTAGCTTCCTCAAGGCTTGGCTGAGATATGTGGGAGCTAAATTCCGAAGATCAATGAGCCTCGAAACTCGAATAGCGGAGCTATAGCCTTCTTTTTTGTGAACAATTGGAAATCCAAGGTGAGAACTTGTAAAACTACTACATTAAATGTTGGATGATGATATGATGTTGCAAATGAATATTTAATATGCTTTGATCATCAAGTTTGGTTGTTTTCATATGAAAGTTGAATATATACACACACACACACACACACACACACACACATACAAGTCACGAATATACACGTTGATAAACACAAAGGAAATCACTTTCCTTGAATTAATGAATTGGTGTATATGGAATTGTTAAATCTCTTTAAAATGGTTTAAAATGTACTTGGAACTTTTTATGAACATTTAAAAGTATTTTGGTGAAGTTTGAAAAGAAATGGAAAATTTAGTTAAAAATAAGCGCGTCGCATAACGGTAGTTCGCGATTTTGCACTATAAAAATCAAACAAGCGTAAAAGTTGGAACATAGCATGGAATTCTTTGAGATAAGAATTTTTCAAACTATTATATCCATAGTTTTCCAACGAAGAAAGAAAATCGAGATTTCGATAAGTAGATTTTGAAATATGGGTAAAACAAATTTTGAAAAAATCCTAATTTTGTAGTTCGGAATCCAAAACTGGATTTCTTTAAAAATGATCCTTTAAAATAGTTTAAAAATATGGAGTAAATCTTATAAATGGTTTAAAAGTGATTTGAGTAATAAAGAATGAATTTTCAAATAATAAAGTCATTTTGATCAATATAGCTTAAAAAGCACTTTCCGTAGCACTTTTCCACGGCACTTTTTATGACTTTTGAAAAATAGTTTTAAACTTAACACATCTTTTACAAATCTTTCATAAATGTTTTTTAAAGTGCTTTAGAGATGATTTAAAGAACTTTTGGAGAGATTAAAGATTTAGAGTCGATCAAATATTTGACCGTCTTATGGGTGTCAGTGAGATAGAGTTTGGAAAACCAATTTCTTGCTCTCCCTGACTATTCGGACTTGCCCGACGAAGGGAATAGTGAATTTTCTTTACTCGGATCAATATCTTCGTAAATGAAAAATGAAATGATTGCGAGTTTATTCTTAGTAAAAAGATTTTAAAAGTTATTAAAGGATTTTATAAGAGTGGTTTAATATTTTCGTATACACCAGAAAGAATGCTTTATAAATGTATATCTCCAAAAGATATTTTGATAAAAGAACATAATAAACTAAAGAATGATACCCAATTCACTTGACCTCTTTTATCGATGATTGGTTCGGAGAAACCGGGATCAAATTTGGATAATTCCTGTCAGAAAACCACTCCGAACCAATTTATACGTTCGGATGTGTAGACAAGATGATGATTTTTGAAGACGAGGATCTTCTTGATGAAGTGCTGCATGCCACTAGTCCCTCGAGGTGAAATTTACCATATCATAAATTTATGGTGGCAGTAGTGCTCTGTTATGAAAATCTTTGATCTTCATAATGAAGGCAACTTCTCTTAGCTTAACG
Organism: Allium cepa; assembly: GCA_030765085.1. NCBI lineage: Eukaryota > Viridiplantae > Streptophyta > Magnoliopsida > Asparagales > Amaryllidaceae > Allium > Allium cepa. The sequence goes on along the minus strand of CM060932.1, from coordinate 862,131,565 downwards.
CCCTTCTTTGAGACGTATGAGCTTGGAGGTTGTATGTTTATGGAAGTCAACAAGTGATCAATGGAATGGTAGTGTCGCATTCAATGTGAAAGGTAAATGCTACCTCAAGCCTCACACTCGGAAATGACCAAAACATGATTGGATGCAGCAAGGCTACATGGTTTGCAACCATCAGGGTATGATCATCCCTTCCTAGATATATTTCTACCTGATATAACAGTCGAGTTTAAATTATTGTAGTGTACTCTAGAAGACGTCTTGGATAGGTTGGTAACGACCGGGATGTTGACATATTCGGTACTATATAAGAAAAGTTAAGATGGTCTTATATTGGTAGAGGTGCAGATATTCTGTTGACCTCGATACATTTCTCTGGAGATGTACTGCCGGAAGGTAGTCTCTTCACCTGGTCATTTGTATGGAATCCATTCTCCAATAAGTGTCTGCCAGTTTGTTTATAGAACCCGCGTTTGTGGCTAGTATTGTTGCAATTTAATCAATGTTACAATTTTGGCTGAGATTAATAAGCTTACTTGCGAATGTTTTCAATGATATGTCGTTAAAAATAATATCGATTATTTTGACGTAAAATGTTTTGGTTATCATAAGGTAAAACACCATTTCTTGTTTATATGTGGCGTGGTCTTATGAGATACCTTTTGTTTTCAAAACACGTATTTTGAGTTCTCAGACCAGTCCCATGACCGACCTGGAGTTTATTTTGTTTTCCTTTTAAACTCTAGGTACCCTATTTTTTCGGCCAACCGAGTAGTCAGGATTCTGTTTAGAGTATTTTGGGAGGAGCATGATGGAAGAGATTTTTGGGGCATGAAGCTAGAGCGTCGTTTGGGATATCTATCTATCTATTTTTGTTTTCCGCTATATATAAGTTAGTAATACCAGCAAGTATGGGAGCATGCAGTTATAACTGTTCCTGACTGGGTTAGTGTATATAAAATTCTGATGTACCATAGTGATGGTAGTTGTATGTACTATTTACCTATTTAACGTAATGAGAATTTGTGTTTCTATCTTTTACCATAATTTACCCCTTAAAAACCTACCTTCTCGGCACTTGGATTTACGACATGTGAATACCGTGAATGTATTAGTGTCGATTTCCAAGAGTCGAGGAGGCGGATTGTCACATTTGGTATCAAAGATGAAGGTTAAGCGAGAACCTTGGCTTTGGTTAACTCATTAGAGATAGGGTTAGTAACGCCCTAGATGAGTTTAATCTTTGAGAGTGTGCATTTAGAATACTTACCTGAATAATTTTTTTGCTCTATACCAATTCCCAAAGATAATTTCGTCTTTGTATTCTAAAGTTATCTTACTAAATTCAGGTAGTAAGATATGAGTACTGATAGAGGACGAAAAAGGGGAAATAGCAGCACCACAGCAACTAAATGTCGAGCTCCAATCACCGCTGTAGAGGAAATAGCTTCCGTACAACTCCAGGTTAATTTTGCCAGTTTGTGCAAAAATTATACCAGCTTAGGGGCAACACCATTCAAGGGTACAGAAGCTACTATTGAAGTACAAGCTTGGATTATATGATGCGAAAGGATCATTAAAGCGTTGTGTAACAGTAATGAGCAAAAGAGGTTCTTGGCCTCGTGGCAGTTATAGGAAGGGGCTTTGGTGTGGTGGGAGTCCATTACCCTAAGTGAGTCAGAAGACACTTTCTCTTGGGAAAGGTTTAAGGAATTTTTGAAGGAGCAGTATATGCCAGTGTTTGAGAAATCTCATCTTTATAGTAGTTTTATAGATCTAAAGAGGGATGAAATGACTATTGAGGAGTATGTGAATAAGTTTAATGAATTATCTTGTTTTGGGCCACGTCTAATCGACACGCCTTTAAAGAAGAATAAGAACTTTATTTTAGGGATGAATGAAAAGTAACAAAGCAGGAAGACTGCCCATCTTAAGTGATCATTTATAGATTTGCTGGATATGGGATTCCATTATGAAACACTAGACAAGAAGAATCCAGTGGAAGTTCAGACCCACAACTACGCCAACAACCGGAAGAAAAGGAAGTTCAATAATAGTGGGAAGAAGCCGTGGTCAGGAAAACCCGGAGAAGGATCTTAAGGAAACCGCCTTAGGATATGCTTGTCACAATTGCAATAAGAAGAGCCATGTGGAGAAGGATTGTAGAAGTCCAAAAGTTCGAGATTCTATCTCTCCTACGGTCTAGAATAGCCTTTGCTATAATTGCCATCAACGGAGGCACATGATAAAGGATTGCCCGATCATGATGAAGGGAGAGCAAGCTAAGGTCTACGTAATTAAGGATGATCCTTCAACCTCTCAAGACGTGAAGGGTAAGGAAGTTTGGAAGGTAATATTTTTATTAAAGATATTTTAGTTAGGGTATTGTCTGATACAAGAGCTTCTCATAGTTTTATTGCTAAGAAAACTGTAGAAGAATTAAAATTTGAGCCTAAAATAGTCGATATCTCTATTTGTGTGACAAATCCTATAGATGGTACTACTAACCTTTGCATTAATTGTGAAAAAGTCCAAATTTCCAACTCTTTCCATAAATTTCCTTTTGACGTAGTTGTCCTAGATTTTATTCGATTCGAAATTTTACTCGGTATGGATTGGTTGAATAAACATGAAGTTATTCTAGATTGCGTAAAAAGGATAGTTTTCATGAATACAAAGTTAGGAAAGTTTATAGAGGTATCTTGCGAAGATCCTAGCCTAAGAAGGGGAAGTTTTCTTTATGCATTAGACTCATTCCAGGAAGGATTAGGAACCATATCCATTGTTAAAGAATTCCCAGACGTTTTTGAAGAAGTAAAAAGTTTACCCCCACATCAAGAAATCGAATTCCTTATTGATTTGATCTCTAGAGAAATGCCAATTAAACAGCAAGACCGAAGGATGGCTCCAAATGAGAGGGAGGAGTTAGATAACCAAACCCAAGAGCTGTTAAAGAAAGGATTGATAAGGCCGATTTGTTTAAGTTGGGGATCGACAATAGTTTTTGTGGCCAAGTCTGATGGATCTCTAAGGTTGTGCGTAGATTATCGAGATTTGAATAACTAAACTATTAAGAACAAGTATCCTCTACCTCGAATAAATGACTGTTTGACCAATTACATGGTGCGCGGGTATTCTCAAAAATGGATCTACCTACCAGATTCCATCAATCGAGAATCGTAGAAGAATGCATCCACCTAACTACATTCAAAGGTCCAAACACTTTCTTTGAGTGGTTGGTTATGCCTTTCGGGATAACCAATGCACCCGCTTATTCCATAGACCTCATGAATAGAGTATTTAGAGATGTAATCAATAAATTATGTTAGTTTTTATCGATGATACCCCTATCTATTCTAAGGGAGAAGAAGAACACGAGAGACATGTAGAAATTATGTTAGAAATATTTGAAAATAATCTGATTAAAGCCAAATTCTCAAAATGCCATTTTTGGAAGAAAGAGGTATGATTCCTTGGACATATAGTGTCAAAGGATGGAGTTTCATTAGATCTGTAAAAATTGCAGCTGTTTTAAACTGGAAGCAACCACAAACTCCTAAATATTTCATAGCTTCTTAGGTTTGGTAGGATATTACAGAAGATTCATTCAAGACTTCTCAAAGAGTGCCTACCACCTAACACAGTTGATTATGAAAGATGCCAAATTTATCTGGACTCCTAAATGTGAAGCAGCATTCCAAGAACTCAAGAAGAGGCTAACAACCGCTCCAATCCTAGCAATTATAAATGGAAATAGTGGATTAATCATTTATATAGATGCTTGTGGATAAGGAGTTGGTGCAGTTCTGATGTAGGAAGGGAGGGTGATTGCTTATGCAGGAAGACAACTAAAGGCTCATGAGAAGAATTATGCAACGCATGACTTAGAATTATTTGTCGTGGTATTCACATTAAAAATATGGAGGCATTATTTGCTGGGTAAGAAGTTTTCACAGTTTGTTTCGATTAAAACTTTGAATTGACCTAAGTAAATAAAATTTCCTCTTTTAATTAGGTGAAAAGTTTGAGCTCTTTATGGATCATAAATCTTTAACGTATCTTTTCACTCAGAAGAATTTAAACATGAGGCAACAACTTGGTTGGAATTTCTCGCATCTTATGATCTAGATATTTTATATACACTAGGGAAAGCCAATGCAGTAGCTGATGCGTTAAGTAGGAAATATGCTACTATTTCTTGTTCCGTAGTAACTCCAACTCTTTCCGAAAGAATTGCCGGCAAGGAAAAAGAAGATCAATTCCTAAAGAATATTTTTTGAAAAATAAATACAAAGGGGAAAATTCAAGCTTTGAAATAGATAGTCGCGGAGTGTTACGGTTGAATGGACGAATTTGTATTCCAGATGTGGAAAATCTTAGGCATGAGATGTTAAGTGAATGTCACAAATCCAAACTCAACATTCATCCAAGAGTTAACAAAATGTATAGAGATATGAAGCACACATTGTGGTGGAGAAGTATGAAAAGGGACATATCTATTTATGTTAGCCGATGCATAAATTGTCAACGAGTAAAAAACGACTAACAGAAAGTTGTAGAGTTACTTAAGCCACTAGAGATTCCAGTTTGGAAGTGGGATCAAGTATCAATGGATCATTGATGGCTTTCCTCGAACGAGGAAAGGGAACAAAGTCATTTGGGTTATCATAGATCGATTAACTAAAAGTTCACACTTCATCCGTCAAGCCAACAAAGATCGCTGTAAGCCTGGTATGTGTGTGTGTGTGTGTGTGTGTATGAAGAAGTTATATGATTACATGGAGTTCCGAGCAGTATAGTAAGTGATCGGGATCCAATCTTTACTAGTCAGTTTTAGGAACCATTACAGACAGCTATGGGAACAAGGCTACATATAAGTATTGCCTATCACCCTCAAACTGACAGATAGACGAAAGGGGTCAACCGCATTTTGGAAGATCTTCTCAGGGCATGTGTACTGGACTTTGGAAGGTCATGGGAAAATCATCTGCATGTAGTAGAGTTCTCTTATAACAATAGTTATCAAGCTAGTATCGGCATGGCACCGTATGAAGCTTTATATGATCGTCCGTGCAGGTCACCAGCATGTTGGATCGAGATTGGAGATCGATTAGTACTTGGTCCTGATATGATACGAGAAGCTTCAGAGAAGGTTAATGTGATCGGAAAGAAGCTATAGGAAGCCCAAAGCAAACATAAAAGTTATGCAGATTGAAGACGTGGAAATATGGAATTCTCAATTGGAGATTCAGTCTTTTTGAAAGCCTCTCCGATGAGAGAGTAGTGAGGTTTGGAAGAACAGGGAAGTTAGCACCTCGATTTATTGGACAATTTCTCATTCTTGAACGAATTGGCCCGCTAGCTTATCGAGTGCAATTGCCAGAGAAGTTGGCAGGAGTGCACAATGTTTTTCATGTATCTCATTTAAGGAAACATGTGTATGACCTAGAGAAAACTATAGAAATAGCTGCTCAGGAAGACTTGGAGGTAGAACCGAATTTAGTAGTTATCAAACATCCTAGTCGAATTGTTGATCGTGATGAGAAACGATTAAGAGGGAAGGTGGTAAGGCTAGTTAATGTTCAATGGAGTGGAGATGCTGAGGATTGCACTTGGGAAATAAAGGACAGATGAAAAAGGCATATCCTAAATTTAGAATTGAAGAATAATCTGTATCGTTATAGTGTGCTCGCCACTTGTGGTGTAGTCACTTATTCATACTTTTGTATGTATTCTATCATATCGAATATATTTTCCTTTTGAACTATTCTCTCTTATTTTAATTTTGAGGACGAAAATCTTTTAAGCAAAGGAGTTTGTAACGAGCCGTAAATATATCACTTTAAATAAATGATCGTTTAGCCTTATCGATATAACAACCATTTTGTAAACCATTATTATTATTAATTTATATGGTTTTATAAATAAAATGTGATCAATTTTATTAGTTAAGAATAATTGGAAAATCTGTTTACAAAAATATGCATATAAACTTAAAAGAGAAAATATGACCGAAAAACGGAATCGGATTTGTAACGATGCAACGTTGTAAGTATATGTTACATATACATATGCATCTACATGTACATACATAAGAACATGCACATAAACAAACATACAAACACACACATATATATATAATTACGTTAAAGATATAGTATAAAATATATAAGATATTTTAAAACAAACTTATTCCTTAAGCGTTTATAAGTCAACATATGTGCACATGAGATGATGGAAGTGATGTGCACATGGAGGGGCTTTGGCCGTGTATTTTGAAGGGCAAGGTGTGTTGGAGAAGCGTGGAAAAAGTGGTGTTTACATATCTTCCTTTACACGCTTCTTTTTTCCTACAAATACCCTACCCTCTTCTCTTTTTTTCCATTCATTTTCTTCTTCATATTTTCAAGCTTTTACTTCCTCTTTAATGGCTTCCAAACTAAAAGAAATAATGTCAAAAATTATAACAAAGAGAGACTAAAATAATAAAATATAGTTATATATAGTAAAACAACTCAAAACGATCCAAAAACTGCTCATTTCCCTTTGTTCTTCACAAACCCCTCTTCACTCCTCCCTACGCCATGCACCCTTTAGCTTCCTCAAGGCTTGGTCGAGATATTTAGGAGCTAAAATATGAAGATTAGAGAGCTTCGGAACTCGAATCGCGGAGTTATAGCCTTCTTTTTTGTGAATCATTGGAAATCCAAGGCGTGAACTCCTAAAACTATTATATAATATGTTGGATGATGGTATGATGTTGCAAATGGATGTTTAGTATGCTTTGATCGTCAAGTTTGGTTATTTTTATAAAAATGTTGAATATATATGCAAGTCATGAATATACACATCGATAAACACAAAGGAAATCACTTTCCTTGAATTAATAAATTGGTGTATATGGAATTGTTAAACCTCTTAAAAATGGTTTAAAATGTATTTGTAATGTTTTATGAACATTTAAAAGTGTTTTGGTGAAGTTTGAAAAGAAATTTAGTTAAAAATAAGTGCGTGGCTTAACGGTAGTTTGCGATTTTGCACTATAAAAGTCAAATAGGTGTAAAAGTTGGAATATAGCTTGAAATTCTCCGAGATAAGAAATTTCCGAACTATCATATCCATAGTTTTCCAAGGAAGAAATAAAATTGATATTTTGATAAGTAGATTTTGAAATATGAGTAAAACAAGTTTTAAAAAAAATCTCGATTTTGCAATTCGAAATCCAAAACTGGATTTCTTTAAAATGGTATTTTAAAATGGTTTGAAAATATGGAATAAATATTATAAATGTTTTAAAATGGTTTAAATGTGATTTGATTAAAATTTTCAAATAATAAAAAGTAATTTTGATCTATATGGCTTAAAAGGCACTTCCGCCGGCACTTTTTATAACTTTCGAAAAATAGTTTTAAACTTAACATATCTTTTATAAATGTTTTTCTAAAGTGCTTTAGAGATGATTTTAAGAATTTTTGGAGAGATTAAAGATTTAAAGTCGATCAAACTACTTGACCGCCTTGTGAGTGTTAGAGAGATAGTGTCCAGACTTGAGTTTGGAAAACCAGTTTCTTGCTCTCACTAGCTATCCGGACAGGCCCGACGGACGGAATGGTGAATTTGCTTTACTCGGATCAATATCTTTCCAAATGAAAAATGAAATGATTTCAAGTTTGTTCTTAGTAAAAAGATAAAAGTTATTAAAGGATTTTATAAGAGAGGTTTAACATTTCCGTATATACCGAAAAGAATGTTTTATAAATGTATATCTCCAAAAGAATTTCAATCAAAGAACTTAATAAACTAAAGAGTGATTCCCTATTCAGTTTACCGCTTTTATCGATGATTGGTTCGGAGAAACCAATGTCGGATTTGGATAATTCTTGTTCAAAAATCCCTCCAAACTAATATATACATTCGGAAGTGAAGATAAGATGATGATTTTTGAAGACGAGGATCTTCATGATAAAGGGCTACTTGCCACTAGTCCCTCGATGTGAAATTTATCACATCATATATTTATGGTGGCAGTAGTGCTCTGTTATGAAAATCTACGATCTCCATGATGAAGGAAACTACTATTAGCTTAGCACCCTTCTTTGAGACATGCGCTCGGAGTGTATGTTTGTGGAAGTCAACAAGTGATCGATGGAATGGTAGTGTAGCATTCAAGTAAAGATGTGTGCTATATGAAAGGTAATCGCTACCTCAAGCATCACACCTGGAAATGACCAAAACAGGGTTGGATGTAGCAAGGCTATATGGTTCACAACTATTAGGTTATGATCATACCCTTCTAGATATATTTCTACCCGCTATAACGTTCGGGTTTAAATTATTATGGTGTACGCTAAGAGACGTCCCGAATAGGTCGGTAACGAATGGGTGATGACATATTCGGTACTATCTAATGAAAGGTAGGTCAGTCTTGTGTTGGTTGAGGTTCAAATGTTCTATTGACCTCGGTACATTCCTCTAGAGATGTTAGCGCCAAAATTGGTCACTAACACCCACACGTAAGTGAAAGCACCAACTAACAGTCACAGATCACATATAAAGTGTATGTAGAGAGTATAAATATGAAGAACAATAAGAATTAAAAAGAAAGCAGTAATAACGGAAGAATTATAGTGATTCGGCTGACTCTGGCCTACGTCCACTCCAAAAATTTCCTTTTCTATTGATATGAGAATCAATTATAGTTACAATCCAACATTTTTAAAACGAAAGTAGAGTAGCCTTAATGAATTAGAAGAAGGGAAGATGAGTGAAGATCCCTTTTTTTCGAAGCCACACATGATGTATTTATAGGCAAAACCTGAGTTACTGGGCTTCGTAGGTGATCTAGGCCAATCAATTCCATAGCCAATCCATAATCCCTCACTATGAATGACCCTGATTGTGGGTATGCCAACCTAAATTTTCTAGGTAATGACCCGAAGCAGCCTTATGCTTGACTCGAAGCAAACTGTGTCACGACTCGAAGCAAAACATTGCCAACCCATGCTATTTCCTCTATGCCAATCCACTCCCTTTTCCACTACTGGCCCGAAGAAACTCATATCGCATCCCGAAGTAGCAGACCACTCCAAATATGTCAATCCCCTTGTGTTGCCGACCCACTCCGTTGGACGGACTCAGAGATGTCGATCCAAACTTGTGATGATGCCGACCTAGGGTGATCTAAAACATGTCGACCCACAATTCATCTCCATAGCCGACTCGGGGATTTCCATACGCCAACCCAGGTCCATCTCGGAGCCAAGCAAGCACCGACCCATCCAAATGCTGAACCACCTTCAATGCTAACCCACTTCAATCACTGATCCACTCCAATCAGCGATCCACACCACTACCGAACCATACCACTACCGACTTGCTTCATCATGATCGAACCACTTTCCTACCAACCCATCTAAATGCCGAACCACCTTCAATGTTGACCTACTCCAATCACCGATCCACTCCAATCACCGATCCAAACCACTGCTGATCGATACCACTTTTGACCCACTTCATCATGACCAAACCGCCTTCTTACCGACCCAAAACGTTCACAATATCGACCCACTCGTGAACTCCTACTGACCCAGAGCAACTTGAAGCACAACTCAATGTGACCCGTAGAAAACTCCATGAAAACTCGAAGCAAACCTAGGAACGAATCGAAGTAAACCCCGGGTGACTTGTGATAACTCGACTTTCATCGAAACCCATATTTCGAGCATCCTATGATTTTTTCCATCGACTATGCCAAACCCCATCTTCATAATCATGATTATCATCCGTGATTGACCGTCTATCCATCTAGTTAATTAAAACCATCGTACTCCATTCTAGACAAACGAGTAGTAGATTTAGTTAAATCCACTTGTCTATGGCCTTACCAAAAGACAGGTTAACACTTGCCCCCCAAAACATGCCTTGCGATTGGAATGTGTGTTTTGAATAGTCTCAAATCCGATATCCGAAGTCATTTTTCCACTCATTATCAAGCAATTTCGTCCATATCTGATAGTCTACTTCGCGATTGTTCCGAGTCGTTATTCAATTTCGAATCCATCCTAAATCTAGTACCAATAACCGAAGCCATAACCTCTCCGGGTCGATTTTCAAATCCAGGACCACTCCAAATCCATGCCTAAATCGTTAAATGTTCACAGCCATTATCTAAATCCATAACCTCTTTAGGTCTTGCCAAGCGTAATCCATACTAGGCGACTTGTGTTAATCAATCCTTTGGTGTTCTTCGTTTAGTGTCCCCGAACACTGAATGATGCCATGGCTTAAGTCCTAAGCCAATCTTAGTCTCTCAAGACCCTTGTCGATCACAGTCCATACCCAACGACCTGTTTTAGTAACCGATAGATAATACAGGGCCTAAATCCTAGGCCGAATCTTGGTCTCTCTAGACCCTTGCCGAGCATAATCCATACCCAACGACCTTTTGGCCAAAAACCAAATAAAAAGTCAATAAAAATCCAATTTGAAACCCAGTTTAAAACCAAAAAACCAGAAATCCACATCAAAAGTCCAAACGAAAATCCAAATCAAAAATCAAGCATCCAAACCAAAATCCAAACTAGAAAACCAACAAAACCTGGAGTCAAACCAACTACAAAACCAAAGCAGAATACGAAAGTGTCCAAGCCAATAAGAAAAAATAGATTTCACGAACCAGAGCATCACGGTCTGTCATCATCTCAGAGCATGCCTAAGGGATATCTCCGTCCCTATACATGAGTAAGTGGCCATTTTCCCAGAGTTTGTTACTTATTCCAAACCATCACGATTAGTTGATGACCAACCGCCACCGTTCCTAGGCCTCACACCATCGTCATTCAAGGTAGGAGGTGGCTGCTCCTGTTCCACCACCGCATTCCGAGTTTCGAAATATTGCAACAACTGACTATTCTTTACATACTCCTTGATTATATCCTTTAGATGCCTACACCTATTAGTATCATGCCTGCCCCGGTCATGAAAGAGATAGTGCCTTGCCGATACCCTTTCACGTTCTAAGGGTTCCCTTGCTGTCGGCCTTCAATAAGGAAGGCGATCCTGAGTATCCAAGTATATACATTCCAATGTCTCATTCATTCTTGTGTAAGCGGAGAGTTTTGGTTCTCCCCAGCGCTTCCTCTTCCCTTTATCCTTGTCTTTACCCGAGCTTTCACCGGACGGTTCTCCATCCTTAACCATGTGTACTTCCTTTGACTTTATATCCAAACATGCATCCTCTTATCAAAGAAACCTCTCAGCTTCATGAAAGAATTCCCCGAGATCCATTGGTTGATCCCGTATCAACAGTACTTTGAAATTCAAAGTATCCCTGACTCGTGATACAGCCGCCATCAGAACCATTGATGGATCTAGCGGATCCACCGAAGCAACTGCTGCATTAAACTAAGTTAAAAAATTCCTAAGCGATTCATCTGCCTTCTACTTAACTGACGTCAGTGTCATCACATTCTTCAACCTTTTTATGTGAACCCAAAACTACCTGAAGAACCGATCCACCAGTTTTGTCCATGTTCCAATAGATTCATCTTCCAACTGTCTAAACCACATAGCAGCTATATCGGTCTTGTATAGGGGAAACACCGTGCCATAACCTGCTCTGATGCCCCCAGCACCTCCATATGTCTTGTGTACCTTATTAAGTGGCCAGTGGGATCCGTCTTACTATTGTATACTTCCAGAGTGGACAACTTGAAATCGGATAGTTTCCTTGCCATCCTGATGTTACGGGTAAACAGACTTTTGCTTACTCCCTCCAAATCTCTGTTTGTCAGACCTCCGTGAGTAGATCGCCTGATAATGTCAGCTAATCCAGTGTTACCTACCCAGGGTTGCACCCCATCCATATTTCCTAACTGCCCTCCAAGCCCTCGGGGGAATTCTGGTACGTACTCCTCGTCATGCACTCATGTATTCCGATTGGCGCCGGGCTGCGCAGCATCATTTGGTACCCTCCATGGATAGGTCCAGGATTACCTAGTGGTGTGCCCCTGAGTCTAGGCCCATCCATATTAATAGTTGTTTCCTGATTGGGGGCTGCCCCTACTGAACCACTCCATCTGCTTGTCGGTTGAGCCCTTCTGATCCAGCTCCATGGATCTGAGCTCCTATAGTTCCTGCTTGTCCAAATTGTCTGAAAAGTGTCTGCATCATTTCCTCTTAACTTTTCATCAATTGCTCCTACATGGAAACCATCATAATCTACATCTCGTCCCTAGTGATGTAGATGGATACTTGATCTAACAAAATCCAAAAAAGGCCTTATAATTTCCCTCTAGATTGCTTCTTTCTATCACTTGTCTCATTGTCGATGGCCTAACCATTGCTATCCAGAATCTGGGTTCCTAAGCCTTTAAATCCAAAATCCAAGCTTCAGAATCCCTAAGTTCATTTCTTAGTGAAAGTACCAAAATGTTAGCGCCAAAATTGGTCACTAACACCCAAACATAAATGATAGCACCAATTAACAGTCACATATCATAGATAGAGTGTATATAGAGAGTATAAATATGAAGAATAGTAAGAATTAAAAAGAAAGCAGTAATAACAGAGGATTTCTAGTGCTTCGGCTGACTCTGGCCTACTTCCACCCCAGAAATTTCCTTTTTTATTGATACAAGAATCAACTACAGTTACAATCTAGAGTTTTTAAAATGATAATGGCAAAGTAGCCTTAATGAAGAAGAAGAAGGAAGCAGAGTGAAGATCCCCTTTTTCAAATCTCCATATGCTCTATTTATAAGCAAAACCTAAGTTACTGGGCTTCTTGGGTAATCTAGGCCCATCAATTCCATAGCCGATCCACAATCCCTCACTACAACCGACCCTGGTTCTGCGTATACCAACCTGAGTTTTCCTAGGTAATGACCTGAAGCAGCCTTATGCTTGACTCGAAGCAAACTATGTCACGACTCAGAGCAAAACATTGCCGACCCATGCTATTTCCTCTATGCTGATCCACCCCCTTTTCCACAGCTGGCCCAAAGAAACTCATACCACAACCCAAAGTAGCCGATCACTCTAAGTATGTCGATCCCCATGCATTGCCGATGCACTCCTTGGACCGACCCAGAGATGTCGATCCAAGCTTGTGATGATGCCGACCTGGGGTGATCTAAAACATGCCGACCCACAATCCATCTCTATATCCGACTCAGGGATTTCCATACACTGAGCTAGGTCCATCTCGGAGCCAAGCAAGCACCGACTCATCCAAATGTCGAACCACCTTCAATGTCAATCCACTAAAATCACTGATCCACTCCAATCACCAATCCACACCACTATCAAACCATACCACTACCAACCCGCTTCATCATAACCGAACCACCTTCCTACCGACGCATCCAAATGCCAAGCCACCTTCAATGCCGACTCACTCCAATCACTGATCCACTCCAATCACCTATCCACACCACTACTGATCGATACCACTGCCGACCCACTTCATCATGACCGAACCACCTTCTTACCGACCCAAAACCTTTACAACACCGACCCACTCGTGAAATCCTACCGACCCACAGAAACTCGAAACACAACTCAGTGTGACCTGAAGCAAACTCAATGAAAACTCAAACCAAACCGAGGAACGACTCGAAGTAAACCCCGAGTGACTTGCAACAACTCGAGTTTCGTCGAAACCCATATTTTGAGTATCCTGTGATTTTTGTCCATCAACTATGTCGAACCCCGGCTTCATAATCGCAATTATCATCTATGATTGACCTTCCATCCACCTAGTTGAATAAAACCATCATACTCCAGTCTCGACAAACGAGTAGTCGAATTAGTTAAATCCGTTTGTCTACGGCCTTGCCAAAAAGCGGTTTAATAGAGGTACTGCCGAAAGGTAGTCCCTTCACTTGGTCATTTGTATGGAATCCATTCTCCAATAAGTGCCTGCCAGTTTGTTTGTAGAACCCTCTTTTGTGGCTAGTATTACTGGAATTTAATCAATGTAACAATTTCGGCTAAGATTAATAAGTTTACTTGCAAATGTTTTCAAAGATATGTCGTTAAAAATAATATCAATTATTTTGACGTAAAATGTTTTGGTTATCATAAGGTAAAACCTGTTTCATGTTTATGTGCGGCGTGGTCTAATGAGATACCTTTTTTTTCAAAACACGTATTTTGAGTTCTCACACCAGTCTCATGACTGACCCAAAGTTTATTTTGTTTTACCTTTAAACTCTGGGTGCCTTATTTTTCCAAGCAGCCAAGTAATCAAGATTTTATTTAGAGTATTTTGGGAGGAGCATGCTAGAAGAGATTTTTTGGAGCATGAAACTGAAGCAGCCAATGGTGATACCTGTCTATCTGTTTTTTTCACTGTATATAAGTTAGTAATACCAGCAAGTGTGGGAGCAGGCAGTTATAACTGTTCCTGGTTGGGTTAGTGCATACAAAACTATTATGTACCCTAGTGACTGTAGTTGTATGTACTATTTACCTATTTAACGTACTGTGATAATTTGTGTTTCTATCTTTTACTATACTTTACCCCTGAAAATCATCCTCCCCGACTTGGATTTACGGCACGTGAATACTGTCAATATATCAGTGTTAATTTTCGAGAGTCAAGAAGACGGGTTGTCACTGTTGCCAATATCTAATAAAGGAAATGAAAGTATATTGGTCATAGTAGACAGGCTGACCAAGAATGTCCATTTTAATTCTAGTTAAGTCAACCGGGACGGAAACTGTTTTAGCTAAGTTATTTATGAAGAATATAGTTAGATTGTATGGAAGTCCTAGTAGTATAGTAAGTGATAGAGATTCCTTATTCACTAGCAAGTTCTGGAAGAGTCTACAGGAGACTTTAGGTACTAAGCTCAAGATGAGTACCTCTTACCATCCACAGACCAATGGAAAAAGGGAAAGAGCTAATAATGTCTTGGAAGATTTGTTAAGAGCTTGTGTGCTAGATTTTGGGGGATCATGGAAAGACCATCCACACTTGGTCGAGTTTTCATATAACAACATTTATTAGACTAGTATAGGAATGACACCATTTTAAGCTTTGTACTGAAGGCCATGCAAATCTCCAGTTTGTTGGTTTGAGACTAGGGATAGGTTAATTCTTGGTACGGATTTAGTTAGAGAAGCTGCAGAGAAGATTGAGCTAATTGGAGCTAGAATGAAAGAAGCTCGATCTAGGCGTAAGAGTTATGCTGATAGAAGATGGAAGGACATAGAGTTTTCAATTGGAGATCGTGTTTTCATCAAGGTATCACCAATGAAAGGTGTAATTCGATTCGGGAGATCGAAAAATTGGCATCGTGGTTCGTTGGACCATTTCCTATTGTAAAAAGGATTGAGACACTCACATATAGAGTAGAGTTACCGAAAATTTTAGCAAGAGTCCATGAGGTTTTCATGTTTCTCATCTGAGAAAGTGTATTTGAGATCCGGAGATTACTATAGCACCGACTGCGTTAGAGGACTTAGTTATGGAACTGAATTTGACTATAGCTAAGAAGCCAATTCGTATAGCCATGAGAGATGAAAAGAGGCTAAGGAACAAGACAGTTAGATTAATTAAGGTCCATTTGAGTGAAGATGAGGGAGACTGTACTTAGAAAACCAAGAGCAGAATTAGAGACGCTTATCCTGATTTGTTTCATGATATGTTTTACCTTTATGATTGATTTGTTGTGTACCTTATTGCAATTTCGAGGACGAAATTCTTATGAAGGGGAGTCCACAACGACCTTAATTTTGATTAGGATATTTAATTAGTTAAATTAAATGAAATAATGAGATGGTTAAAGGATTGAGAATTGTGTCAATAAGGGTAGCCATGCCTAATAACAAATGAACTAAAGAGAAAATAGAATAAAATATGTAAGGCAAATAGATGAGGGGTAAAGTAGGAATAAGACATATTCTAATATCCTAAATCCTTATGCATATTCATTCTTTACATTTATAAACAAAAATCAAACACTAAAGGCCAGCCACCATTAGATAAAGCTAGAAGAAGAAAAGCTAAAGAGGAAGATTAATCAAATCCATTTTCAAATCTCAACTCCATAATCACAAAGCTAAGGTGAATAATAGGTTACATCTCATATTTTTGGTGTTTTTGGTTTCTAGATCAGATCTGAATATTTTTGCAAATGTTTTGCCATGTTTTCTACTGGGTTTAAAATTAATTACAGCTTTTTTATGTATGTTTTAGGACAGAAATTTAAATATGTTAGAAAACATACTAAAAATGATTTAAGGGAATTTTTGTTGAATTTTCCTAGGTGTTTTAATAAGTATATAAAATTATTTAACATATAGGACTTAAATGTTTTATATATTTATAAAAGGAGAAGAGTCATTTTGTAAATATTTTAAATTGTTTATCTCTGAAATTTCAGCAGCACTTTTATTAAAGAATTTAGAAAAGAAATTAACAACCAATCATATATTGAAAAACAAGACAGGTTAGTTGAAAATGAATTACTTTTTAAAAGTTAAAAATTAGTTTTACCATTTTTTTCTTGTTTTGCCACTTTCGGCAACACCTTTCAACTAGGTGCTTCCGCCTCCATCTCCATCAAAACCAATGCGCATGGTATCAATGACTTGGTACTAGGCCTGTCAATGGATACTTGAAAAACTCAAAGTCCGTCCGGATCCGTATCCCAAAAAAACAGATATTATCCTATATCCGAAAAGGGGATGCGGATATCCGATATCCGAAAAGAAAATCGGATGCAGATGCAGATATGGGCATATCTGTATCCAAAAAGCATCCGTCCGATCTGAATTTTTATGTGTGTTGCCATTTTGTCATTATGTATGTTGCTATTTTATCATTTGAATTGATGTAATATTGTGTAAACTTGTTTGATATTATGTGTGTTTCTATTTTGTCATTTGAAAAACCGATTAGTATTGTAGTGTATATATTGTCATTTAAGAAAGTAATTTTTTTTAGTTCAAAAATATTAGCATAATAAAAATATTATTCAATTTCGGATGCAGATATTTTGGATATTTTCGAATATCCAAAAATATCCGCTTTTTAATTTCAAATGCTGATATTTTCGGATATCCAAAAAATATCCACTGATACGGATACAGATGTTAATTCTCAGATATCCGCAGATATCGGATGCAGATTCGGATGCAGATTTAATTTTTGGATGTCGATACAGCCATGTCCACATCCGTTTGCATCTGTTGACAGCCTTACTTGTGTGGCAGAAGGTATATAATCGAAACAAGGGGTTTCAAAGGGGTCGAAACCTTGTTTTTCTTTTAAAAGAAAATGTGTCTGCTTTGCTTTCGAAAAGAATGCTTTTGACTTAAATAGTTTTCGACTTGGTCAAATGGTTTTAAAGAATGGTTTCGAAAGAGGTTGCATCTTTTATTTATAAAGAAGCTTTCGAAGATGTCAAAACACCTATCCGCCGCATCTTTCCTTTCAAAGCAATGCTTTCAAAAGGGTTTATTTGTTTTTAAAATTTAAGTTGCTTCCCTAATGCTTTCAAAGGGATTTGTTTCGACACCATCCACTTCTTTTACTTAGAAAATTGCTTTTGAAAGAGTGCTTTTGACTCATTTGTTTAAGGACCTTTTGTTCTATTGAAAGTTAAACCCAAAGGTTTTGAAATGAAAGGTTTAAATGGTTTCGAAAGGTTATTCCATATGTTTTACTTGAACCCAAATTCTTTTGAAAGGTTTGACTTACGTAAAGAACTTGATGCTGTCGAAAGGTTTAGGAGAAAGTATTCGTAGGGGAGGTTCCCTAATATTTTTGAAAGGTTTTTAACGTTAGGTTTCCAATGGTTTCGAAAGGCATGTTTAAAGTGTTTTGAAAATAGGATGTCTAAGCTTTTGAAAGGGATGTTTTCAATGTTTTCGAAAGGCATGTTTTGGCCTTTGGCCTAAGTTATAAAATAAAGTAGTTTACTTGTATCAAAATAGGTGCTTTCAATGGTTTCGAAGGGGTACATTCAAAGGTTTTGAATGTTTTTATCAATAATTTTTTGTGTAAAGTATATACAACATGGAAAAGTGATTTGAGTAAAGCATAGAATATTTTTCTTATTTAAGTATGATTTAAAAAGGGTTAAATCATTTTGAAGGATAGGTTTTCCAGGAAAATTTTAAGGTTAAATAACCTAAGTTAAATGACTCAGATATTAAAATACCATATGGGACTGGTATGTGGTCATGCCCTAAACTTTAGCTAGTAGCTCCTAGCTAATATAAGTCCAAAATTTCGATGTGTAGGGCTTTGTCACATGTAAGACTAAAATAATGTTACACACGGAAAGGAATATACAGAGTAGAGATAGGTTACTGGTGAGCTCACAAAACCATTAGGATCAGTTGACTTTGGAAGAAGTAAGTTAGGGACAGACCATCTAGAAGAGGAGTATCTAATAGAAGTTAGATTATTTGTTAATTTTATCTGGTATGCCCGAGTCAGCCAAAGGTTAGTAGTTAGCCAAACAAAACTATAATGTTCGGACAGATAGTCCATCTATTACATGATTTGTATGCATGCATAATATTGCTATTATTTTTTTAACTAGTTTGTTTGTAGGATTTAGATTTGCAAAATAATTTTTTTTTTAAAGGATATTGGTAAGGAGAAACCCATTTCGCTAAGCGGTATGGTCTTATTTAATATCATATGACTGAGATGTATTGTATTATTCACACCTGGCTTTATGTCAGACTCAAAGTTTATGTTTTTCCCCTTAAACTCTCGGGTGCTCAAAATTGATTTGAGTAGGCTGAGGGTTGAGGATTTATAGGTTTTAGTAGGTGGATGAATAAATCTTCCGAAGATGAGAAGGAGGCTGATGTTAGCTATTTAGGAGTTGTATACTCCATGTCTTATTAAGTCTATTAGGACTATTTAGTACTCTGATCAACCAAGGGGACATCTTCATATATCCCTCTTGGTGTATTTATGTAACAATTATATTTGATATGAACCTGCGAAATGTTTGGGATTACGTAATGGAATATGAAACATGTTTTATGAAACGTAATCAAAAAGGTTGTTTTTGAGATTTGTGATTTTGTTTTTTTATTCATGTGCTTCTGATATTTTGGATACCATTAACATTACCGTAATTTGTCGTCGAAAGTTAATACTATAGATGATTGTAGCATCTGTAGTGTTTAGCTTTAAACCTCAAGGTAGGGGATGTTACAGCTGTCAACAAATCAAAGGTGATCATGAGAAGATTGCCAGATTAATACAATCCCTAGAAATACTCAACTAGAAGTGGGATATAATATCAATGGACTTTATCGATGGGTTACCTCGAACCAGAAAAGGAAATGAAAGAGTATGGGTTATCGTGGATCGGCTAACGAGGAGTGCACATTTTATTTCTGTAAAACCAACAAGGACCACTACTTCTTTACCTAAAAGTTTTAAGAGAGATAAGCAGGTTGCATGGAGTTGCTATAAGTATAGTAAGCGATCGAGACCCCATATTTACTAGTTAATTTTGGGAAACATTGAAAACAACTCTAGGAATGAAGTTGAGTTTAATCTCAGCATACCACCCCCAAATAGACGGACGGAGCGAGTGAATCAGATTCTAGAAGATCTCTTGAGAGCGTGTATTCTGGATTTTGGTGGATCATAGGAGGATCATCTACATTTAGTTGAGTTCTCCTACAATAATAGGTTCCATGCAAGCATCGGTATGGCACCTTATGAAGCCATATATGGAAGACCGTGCAAGTCACCAACGTGTTGGGTTGAAACAGAAGATAGACTAGTACTTGGGTCGGATGTGATCCGAGAGGCTACTAAAAAAGTTATAGTGATTAAGAAAAGAATGAAGGAAGAATAAGATCGCCAAAATAGTTATGCTGATAAGAGGGCGAAGAGAATTGGAATTTGTGGTTGGAGACTTGGTATGCGTAAAGATATCACCAATAAGAGGAGCTATTAGATTTGGAAAAGATGGGAAATTAGCTCCAAGGTATGTTGGACCTTTTTGTATTCTTGAGAGAAGCAGATCGCTTGCTTATAAGGTTGAGTTGCCAAAGAGATGGGCGGCAATTCATAATGTGTTCCACATGTCTCATTTGAGAAATATGTTCATGACCCATCTTCGATTTTTGAGCAATTGGATCAAGAGGAATTGGAAAGAGAACCAAACTTGACAGTGATTAGACATACAGTTTATGTTTTGGATCAAGATGAAAAGAGATTACGTAACAAGGTGGTGCAACTAGTCAAGATTTGATGGAGTAAGAATCCAAGAGACTGCACTTGGGAGACGGTGGATCATATAAAAGAAGCCTATCATGAGTTGATGTTAGGATAACTACTTGTAGGTTGTTTGTATAGTGTACGCATGTTTGTTATGGATGCTTATTGTATGTCTTCATATTTGTTTTATGATACGAATTTATAGCTTTTTACATAGTTTGAATTATCTCCTTGTTTGCTAATCTCGGGACGAAATTCTTTTAAGGGGGTGAGTGTAACGACCCATAATTTAATCACTACATATATGAATATTTAATTATAGTTTCAATAAAAAAATAAATGAATTTTTATTAACAAATGAAACTATTTTAAATATTAACTAATGATGATAAAATTGTTTTCAAGTTTTGTTTACCAATATATATAGTTCGTAGAGAAATATAAAATGTGACCGAAATTCATTTTTCGAAATTTTAATTTTTCATTGGTTAAAAATTATCTGAAATGTCCTAGCACTATTGTAAACACTAATGCACATTACAAACTATTTAAACATGATGAATACATGTATATATGCATGTATTTACTTTCTCTTTTAAAGTGTGTATATATAAAGATAAAGATAAGAGAAAATATTTGTATAAAGAAATGTGAATATATTTTATTATATAAAAATGCATCTTTCACCACATAGTACATGAGATCATGGCATGACTAGCTGCATGAAAGGGGGAGTACAAGAAGAGGGCAGGTCATGGAGGGATGGTATAGAGTGTATGCATGTGTGTATATTTAATTCTAATCACTTTACATATATTAATAAATTTCTAATCCTATATATACCACTTCCCTTTCATAATTTTCATTTTACAATCTCCATCTTCATTTCTAATTTCCTAAAATCTTGAGAATACATCCATGGCTTATCTTCATAAATTATAAAATGAGGAAAACACTTCGTTTTGCTTCAAATCTCTCCTAAAGTTCACTAAAACACTTCTACAAACCATTCTCCACCTCACTTCCAAAATACAAGTACCCACTCTCCAAACATATGCATGGTAAAGCCCAAACTCCCCTATGGTCGAGCTTAGTCTAGGTAATTTTGGGAAGTCTTCATTTTGTCATATCTAGCTCATATTCAAGTTTTAGCAAAAGTTCGCCTTAAGTTAGTTAAGTTTCGGTGACTAAAACTCTTATTTTTGGAAAAGAAAACAACTTGATATATATGGACTATATTGTTGTAAAATATGTTGATATGTTGGTTGAATTGTCATGCTGATTTGATGATATATGTGTTGCAAGTTTGTTGGTTAGCGTAAATTTCTGATTTGGGTGATATGTTGATATGTTTGGTTATAAATATGTGACCTTTGGCTTTTGTTATGATGGTAGTATGATTGCAAACCAAAAACAAGTGTATGTGATGTAAATATTATGAAGTTAGCACCTTTAAATGTCGCAAAGACTTGAGATCCGATTTGAAAAAATAAAACCTTATTTTCTAGTTTTGTATTTAGTAAATGTTTTCCAAGTTTTCACCGTTTGTTTAATTTTTCAAGACTCTTCCATTTGTGGTTTCAAAATAAGTCATAGCAAATACTGAAGTTAGATAATCACTTACAAAACATCTAGTGAACTACGCCCATAGCAATAGTCGTTATGGATGTAGTTTAGAAAATTTCACGATTTCAACTTTTTAAGTGTTTAATTTTGGAAATGTTTTGAAAACCCTTTCCAAACTCATTTATTAAGTAAAAAGTTTAAGTTTTGTTGAGTAATACTTGATTTAACTAATTAATAAATCAAGGGTAATTAGTTTTTGATTAGTGATTGAATTAAGTAATTAGTGTTTAAGTATCACTTAAGCAAGTTAATGAATATATATTAATTAAAAAGGTTTTAATTAATGATTAATGAAATTAGAGGTAATTAAGTGTTTAATTTTATTTAATTAAGTTTAATGATTTAATTAGTTATTTTGATAGAAAATGTGTGATCCTCAATGATTTAATTAGTTATTATTTAATTAATTATTATTCAATCAAGGTGGATTATTTAATTAATTAGGGTTTAATTATTTGTAAATTAATGTGGACTTAACTAAGATCGATTAAGGTTTACTTATAATTTAACTATGATTAACTAAGATTTAATTAAGGTTTTTTTATAATTAAATTTAATTAAATTTACTAAAAGGTTTGTTTTAAACCCGATCGGCTATGGTTAAGCAAGTTTTCTTTTCTAAGTTAATTGATTTTTAACAAAGGGTCTCTTATCCATGCTATTAAGTAGCCAAATGAATTAAAGTAGTTGTAGTAAAATATTGACATGTTTTATTGGAAGTAAGTCGACTTGTACTTATCATAAATACTGCACTTCGGGAACATGATGAATACAAGGGAGTTAATTTCGATAGGTTGGTCATGATAATCTAAGCATATGGAACATATGTCCATATGTAAATCTTTACACCCCTGTAGTGGAATGTTCCACTATAAATAACTTGACCCTTTAAAATTATCAAAGATTGTTTGGGAGAGACCGGGATCGGATATTAGTTGTTATCCAAAAACCACTTCGAACCAACAAAAGAATTCGAATTGGAAATATCGAAGTCATAGTCCAAGATGAAGACTTTGATGTGCAAAGACTATTTTTTACTGAATTTGAGGGTTATTCCAAAATGGATGTAGTGGAAGTAGTGTCCTCGATTTGTTCATCTTCTGAACAACTTGTATGGATGAATGTTAATATTGTGTCCATCTGGAAGGAAATGTTAGCATTCTAAGTGGCAGTGCTATAGTAAAGGTAAATGTAGCCTCAGGCCTCATCAACCGAAAATGACCAAAACAGGGTATGCAGTAGGCAATGTGGGTTGCTTCCATTAGGGTATGTCATCATCATACCTAGAATTGATATTTGACCCATTTCGTATGCTCCGTTACGATTGTCGATTACAACCGTGGTGGTGATGTATTCGGTACTACTAGTCAAGTGGTAGGCAGGTTTTGTGTAGTAAGGGCAGAAGATGCTCATGTCAGACCCCAGGTGTATTTTATCTAGAGGTGCACCTTTCGGAAGGCAGTTCCTTACCTGTTCATATATGGAATCCATTCTCCACTAAGTACTATATGGATTTAGTTGTACCTAATACATTGTAATGTGAGATGCAAGCATTTCAGCTATGTTCTATTTTACTTGAAAACCTTAGACATTATCATAATACCACTAAATTCCCATATAAAGTGTTTTGGTATCTTAAGGTAAAAACCCATCCGTATTTATGTGCAACATGGTCTTACGAGATACCTTTTATTTTCAATGTGTTTTATAAAAGTAAAAATTAAGTTGTTTTGAGTTTACATACACCATACCCATGTCCGACCCAGAGTTTATTTTCTTTTTCCTAAACTTTTGGGTACCCAAATTTTTTTGAGTATCCAAGTGATCCAGGTTTCTTAAGATTGCAAATCTAAGGAGGTGGATCAGGTGGTTTCATCGTTAGCTAGTTATTACCTTATTCTGTTGTGTTTATGTATAATCTACGTATTTAGTATGGGTAGGTAGTTATAACTGTCCAGATGAAGGTTGTAATGTAATGACTCTAATGTATTATTACTATGGAAATGACTACGTAATATTCTATGTTATCTATCATATGTTGTTATGATTCATGGTGAGATTTTGTGTTTATTGAGTTCTTCTTATCTTCCTTTTTCTTTTACCCTTAATGGCTCATCTTTCGGTGTAAGTAAGGCAGTTCATACACCCAAAGGCCATATAAACCTTCTGATACCAAGAGAAAGGGCCCAGTACTGACAGGTTTTGACTTATGCTAAGTCCCTTATTTCACTTTTTCCATCCTTCTATCTTTTATTCGATGTAATTCAAGCTCTTTTCCATAGACTTTGGGTTGCATCGACAATTCCCCCAATAACTCTAGTATTATCATACTTTCTTGGCTTTTTTCTCAGCAATCCTGAGAATTGCTCATCTAAACTCTGAGAAAAGCATTTGATCATAAGAGGTTGGAGTAGAGTATGAAGTGTATAGGGTTTTTGGTGCAAGGATAGTAGGAAAAACCTCTTGGTGCTGAGAGGAAACCTCTTGCTACCGACCAGTTTTCTTGGCTGCAAACTTGATGATTTTCTTGAACTCCTTTCTCTTGTCATTATGATCATATTCCCAAGTTCTTAAGTCGTTTTGTCTTCGTTTTGAACTTCTATTTCCAGCTGAATTCTGCTTGGTTAAAAACTCGGTTAATACTTCCTCAAGAGTATGCTTTCGTTGAAAACAATGTATGCTCTGGATCGAGAGAAGTTCTTTGTTGTTATCTATTAAATTCAGGTGATTGTTCAAGTACTACTTTGAAACATTGCATTCATTTGGTAGATATTCCTTTAACTGCTTTATGTAATTTGAATTCCATTCTTCTATACTAGAGACATGGCCTACACTCTGAAGATCATACCACGCTTCAGACGAGCTTTGTTACTTCTAGCTTGCTAACTGTATTAGTCGGGGCGAAAATACCTCTTG
This sequence comes from Allium cepa, assembly GCA_030765085.1. Classification (NCBI taxonomy): domain Eukaryota; kingdom Viridiplantae; phylum Streptophyta; class Magnoliopsida; order Asparagales; family Amaryllidaceae; genus Allium; species Allium cepa. The sequence goes on along the minus strand of CM060932.1, from coordinate 862,106,817 downwards.
GTACCATGAGCTTTATCTTAGTTCGAGACCGTCCATCTTCCCCCAATTACTTATATTAGAGTTTTTGGGACTTTGAATTTTTTTTCCATCTCATTTTACTTTCGTTTGCCTTGCACCGAGAGCTCAATCCTAATTCCTTTTTCGCCTTTCACTATGAAACCTTCAATTCTTCGAGGTCCGACCTACCTCTGTCCATCTACCAACGTCAAAAAAACTATTCCAACCATCTTTTATCACAAGGTTTATACCGCCACTAAGTCCACGTCTCCACCTTCCTTCGATTTGCTATCAAGAATATTCGGGCTCAAGTTCACTGAGGCTTCAACCTACTGATCTAAACTCTTAACCATTCGAAATTGGTGATTGGTGATTGTCACAACGATGGTGATGATGAGGGCACGACCAATTTGTATTTGAGAGGAAATGGTTGGAATTTGTGTCGCGCTCGACCTATATTGAACTAGAGTTTTGCCCTGGTCGTGTTAACGCTATTTCGAAGATGAATCTATTTCTGTGATTCCAGCTATCGCTTGTCAAGACTCGGCTAAGCTCTCATCATCGTTTAAGTTCCAGTACAATAATTTACTTCAAGATCAGTTGTACTGAATGATTCCATTGTTTCACTTTTCCTTACTTCTGCACATTTTGTGTTCCTGAAAAGAAAAGCTTCCACATTACTACGCACAACGGTTCTGTTGTCGATTATTCATCGATAAAGGGTAAGTTCCGATGTATGATATCATTGTACGACATGGCTCTTTTTTCTAGCACAAGAGAGCTATGTACATAGGATGGTACATTCGTCGTTATTAGGACATAAGACTCATGCTGCATAGGTTAACACTTCTCACCTGCCCCAGTCAATGCTCAGAATCTGATTGGTCAGCATACGTCAGCATCCTTTGGATTCTGAGTATTGGTCACACAGGCTTATCATTCACAATAAAACATACATGAACATTTTGAATGCCAAGTTTTATTGTCTAGAATGACTCGTTAATTGCACGATTATGTCTGGTAAGGGTATATCAAATCCTCCTAAAGCTGGATATTCTATAACTTAGGTTTGCCAACCATTCTCACTGGACCGTGTCATCCTATTATTTCAAAATCACAAGGCTCCATGGTTCCAGCTGTGCTAGTAGTGAATTAGCTACCTCCTTTGAATGAGTTATTAGGTCTAAGAATACTGACTTACCGATCAGAACAAATGCTAATGATTCGGATGGCTATAATGTTGCAAAACATCTGTCATCATCATAAAACTAACGAAGATGACATTCTTCTCCCCACAAGGGCGAGTTTGCACACCAGCCCCTGAAAGGATATACAACGTGCAGCCGGTACATGTGCTTAAGTGGTGTCATCCCGCATTTTAATCCTTTTCTTTTGATGGTTCTCCAAGAACTTGGGCTAGCCCCATCCTAAATACATCCAAATGGATGCGCTCTTCTGAGTTCGCTTTGCATCCTCTTTATGAATCAGTTCAACCGAGCTTTGGATTTTCACGAGTTAATTATCTACTCCACTTCGAGAAGTGGCAATAAAGTCCGTCATATATGATAATTGAAGTTTGGCATCGATGTAAGATCATTAAGAAGCTTCATAAAAAACGCTCGTACTTCAAAAATGAGCACTTCTATGTACGGGTCCGTTCGGCTTTAACGGATCCTAGCTATTTGGAAGCAGGATTTCGTTCCTCTGTCCCTTCCATGCTAGGATTTCTTTAATTCAAGTGACCAACTAGATGTTTACTTTCTTATTGGTATTCTGAATCAAGATGATTACAAGGAGCACGAGGAAATGCTCAGGGCCTTCAAGAAGTTAGGTTCCAATAATACTCCATCGCATTCCTTACGAATGATGCGATAGTGTAGTTTGCTAAGCCCTGGTAAATTTGTTGTCTCTGGTTCACCTGCTACTAGAGGTTCCATAGCTCATACACACTCTTCCACCGCCACTCGCAGCTCCATTAAGGATCTTCCTAGGGACGTCGTAGGTCTATTCGATGTGATGCACTCAAATAAACCTGCTAAAAGCGAGTCTGAAGAGCATGTTGATGTTGCTATCCTAATTAACAGGGATGAAGATGTTAGAATGCCTTCAATTCCCGAGGAAGGTGAGGGAGTCAAAAGGAGAGTGGTAAAGGAGTCGATGGATGAAGAGAAAGGAGAGGGGTGCCAGTGATAGGGATAGCGACTATCACGCTAGCGAAGAGGAAGAGGGTGAATCGTTCAACAAAACGCACTATATGAGTCATGGTCTTCCAAGCTTTCCCCACTAGGAGTATTTGCCATAGAAACTTCTAAAGCGACTAGAGATCAAGCTATATTGCCCTCAAGAGATATTTTTCCTTGATCCAACCCCTTTGGTGATGGTTTTGTTGGTTGAAGTGACATTGCCGAGATCAACTTCACGATTTGTGACATTTTGGATGAAACCGGTTTAGGATTCAATTTCTTGCCGAAGGACTTTGTAAGCAAAGGAAGAAAGATTCCATCTTTAGTTCCTTACCAATAAGGTCTATAGAGTACTTAGGGGGGCCATTAATATCACACACACTATTAGGATCAAGGACACACATCCTCGCATCTTTTTCATCTTCCGAAGGTCCAACACATATAATGCTTTCTTTTTTGTTTCAGGTTCCATGGTTCATGAAAGATATGATGCTCTCTCATGCAGTAGAGGTGAGTACAGAGGTCGGACATCCAATCCTAATCCGCCTTGCTCCAACTACTAAGGTCACCACGAGACCAATGAGGAAAGGAAGAAAAGGAAAGACCCGAAGGCCAAGGAAGACCGTCGAGCTGAGATGGAGCATTGATATAGAATTAGAAGGAAAAAAGAGAGGGAGAGGAAGAAGAGAGACTGAAGACTAGTGGGCCCATGATCCCGCTAAGCATCAGAGAGAATCCAAGAAATGTCGTGGCCTTTCTTCTTGCACCGTTCCTCCGCGCACGAAGCTCAACTAACTCTCAATAGAAAGTCCTAGCTTCCCATGCTATGATTACAACTATTCTGTCTGCTTCCAAGGGAGTCTTCGCTCCCTTGTTTAATCTTCCGACTGGTCCCCCATGCCTACAAACTACATTTCCTTACCTCTTCCTATACGGCATACATTCAATCTAGACATTACGGATACTACAGAAGAGGTGGCGTAACGAGATGTCCAGAATGTCCAAAATCACATCATCGAAGGATATAAATGAAAGAAGATGTGTACGGCCCTTTTTGATTGGAATAAGATCAACTACACCAGCATTTGCTCCTTCGAGTCCAAGAAGGTAGACTTTGAGCGAATGATTAATAGTCGAGAGGGTGACCTATTCATGGTCGCAAGGGAGAGGGACTCGGCCCTTGAAGGAAATGCCCACGTCGACAAGTTGCTTGAAGAAATGAAGTGTGCCCAGGCCCTATTTATCAGCTAAGTTTCTATCGGTTCAGAAAAATGCCAAAAAATTTCAGATTAAAATAACCGCAAGCGCACGGCGTACATTGTAGTACGTGGCGAATAGGGATCAATCCGCAAGGAATCGATGATTTTAAAATTTTAATTCAATCAAATTATACCAATTTCAAGTGAAAGTTAAGCTAAAGAATTAGAGAATTAACTAAATAACTAAAAGAAAAGAGAAGCAAATTTAAGAGTAAAGTGACAATTTAGAGAATAAATTCACTCTCTAGATCATGTGGTTCAACACATATGAAATCATGATCTCTCTTTTATGGTCATTAGTGCTTTAATTGATGTGCTCATCATAAGTATGACATATTTGTGCTATTTATTAGCCAACCTAAGTCATCAAACTATCACACCGCTTAAACCACTTACTAACTTTCATAAAACTTGACAATGAAAATGAAAATGAAATCTATTTTAAGTATGGCCTATTAAATATTGATTAGAAATATAGACCATAAAATTTGAATTACAAATCACTTTCTTATGCCATAATAATATTTTGATGAAGAGGCATTTGTGTTAGTGATTGTTTAAGCATAGCCTATTTGGTGTCAACAATATAAGCTATCAAATTCAAAGCAAGAACAACAAATAAAACACTTCATTGATCACCATTAAGCACAAAAAGAAAGCATGAATTAACAAATAGTTGAAGCTACATAATTAGAGAGCTTCATTACCCCTAAATTGAAGGGGTTTAGCCTCTCATATTTGTCATTTGATTAACAAATGTAGCTTGCAACATGAAATAAAAAGAAAGCAAAATGAAAACTAAATGAAATAAGAGAACTAATTAGCAAGAATTAACACTGATCTAATTTGCATGAAAGTAAATCTACACTACAAACATTAAAGTAAATGAGCATGGAAAAGAAAGAGCATGTATTAAATTGCAATAAAAAGGAAATTACATGAAAATAAAATAAATGGCTAAGTAGTCATGAAAAGAGAACAAAGAGAGCTAAGCTAAACTAAGAAAAGAGATGGCCTCCAAAAAAGGTCTTAAGAGAAGGTAGAAGAGGTTACATGAACATAATGAGTTATTTATACAAGCATGAAACCATAATCCATAATTTGGGGAATGACCGAACTACCATTGAGAAAGTGTGGAGGCTAATTAATTATTAGCTTCTACTAATCATCGTTTAAGTGTACATGTAGCCATAAACTCCATAAGCATGTGCACTAGTCTCCAATTTGAACATTAAGGTAGGTGGGTAGGTGGGGTCCTACATGAACTTCACTTTGAATTATTTCCATCTTCATTCCTTTGTGTTCTTTTTGTGCATGCATATCTTCTTCATGAAACAACTTGTAATTGAAGTCAAATTCCAACAAAATAGTATGGAAATTTCTAATTAAATTTCTTAAGTTAATTTATGCATAAAAATGACTATTTTTCCCTTAGATGAAGATGAATGTGTGATAATTTGGAATTAATATGGATTTTGGTTAAATTAAGTTAAAATACACAATATGATCATTTATTTAAATTAATTAAAATAAATATGGTGGTAAAAATATACACATTTATGTTCACATCAAATACCCCACACTTATCTTTCTATTCATCCTCGAATAAAGAAAAATACTAAGATAAATCCGTTTTCGTAGGGAGCACGATTGCATTGAGCATATGCAACAAGCCATTAAACTTCTAGGTGTCTCCAGTATGACGATTGTTGTGTCATGAGGGTTTTCAGCGGATACTACCACAAAATTCAAATGTAGGATGAAAATATTTACAAAATGCAACATTTATTTACAAAGAGATTAATGCGAGTTTTTGAAAATATTTACAAATGAAGGATTTACTTTCAAATCAACACGTAGGTTTTGGTAATTATCTTGAAATTTAAGTCATTTACTCGTTAAAATTTCCAATAAAAATCAAGTTATCATAACAAATAGACTATAGTTTAACTTGTTGTTTCAGTTGATAACAAAATGTAACTATAAAATAGATTCTTAGTTGATTATCAAAGTTTATCAATATTGTATATTCATTTCTTTTCAATAACAAGTCAAATCAAATAAGTTAAAAATAGTGCCATGATTTCAATTGTTTACTCTCTCTTGTATTTTTGAAAATTTTATTGATATTTACAATATTTATATGCCTAACTCGAGTAAACTGAGGCCAGATATATAACCCATGCACTGCCTTGTGGACTTATATGAGGGGAATACAGAGCATGGAGAGTGAACACACAAGTGTGAACACTTTTCGACTGTAGGCGTTATTAAAAGAATTTTTTATATACATACACCTAGCTCAGATAAACTGAGGCCAGATATATCGATCGTGCACTGCCTTTCGGGCTTACGTAAGAAAGGTATACAGCATGGCAAGTGTGTACACTTGTCGACTGTAGGTGTTAATAGAAAATATTTACATATATACAAATGTTTTTTTAAAAGAGAGAGTTTTGCAAAATAATCTTAGCACCACTCAACTTAGAAGACAAAAAAAATGTTATATCATTTACTTTAAATCGACCACTTTTTAAAACAAAGATTTTCAGTTAGGATATATTTCATAATTATCACGTATGAACCTTCCTATATATTAGTTTAACTATCATTATTTGTAATCAAACTTCATTTTTATTTTTGTTAAGATAAATAAATTTTCAATAATTTTAATTTAATAAACCAAAACCATATATTTATCTTATAGTGTTTCTTTAAAGATAAATCAAAATGCTTAAAAAAATTGCTTTTTGAAATTTTTATATTTTTTTTGAGTTTTGGAGGGAAAATGAAAAATTAATCATGAAAAATCAAAAAGAAGATGAGTCTCCCCCTACACTTGATTTTGACTGTGCCCCCACAGTCAACCCAAGTGGAAGGAGAAAAATAAAAACATAACCTTTATTTAAATGAAAATGAAAAGATGATTATCTACATGACATCAGAAATTATGCCATTAAAGAGTAAATGTATTGGTCTTCCAAAAACCGATTCATTTGTCTCGCCAAGCATGCGAGACACAGCTTAAGCGCAGAAAACCAAATCGTAAAAGTTTTTGGAATCAAATGTGGATTTGGAAAAAAGATGTCGTTTTATTAAAAATCGTATGAGTTGTTTTATTTTCGATGATTTTTGGGGTAGATATAACGATTGATTGAAACTCAAGTTTATTTTCACCAAATTGAACTTCAAGTTCGTCACTGAAAAATTCTTCGAAATTATTGATTTCAAAATCGAAGTGGTGATTTAAATCTTCCCCGTCGGAATTTAGTAATTCTTCATCCAAAAGTCCAAAAAATTATTGTTCATTAAATCGTCTTCCTTTGATGGATTATCACAACTTTATTGCGTATCTCAAGTTTAAAATCCAAAGTTGTATTCAAATTTTCAAAATCGAGAAAAGGAAGATCGAATTTTAAATTTGGTTCCACACCCTCAAAAGAATTGAAATCCAACTCAATTACCGTCTTTTCAACAACTTCGTTAAGATTGTCATTTTCAGTTTCGAAAATTGTTATTTGAAAATCATCGATTTGGGTAAAAGGTGGATTATTACTTGACTCGTCACACATTGGAATTTGATTTTGTTTTTCACGTTATTTCATATATGTTTCAAACAACGAATCCATGTGATCATAGTAAATTTCGTTCATTTGCTCAACAAAATCCAATTTATAGTTATTAACTTAAGAAATTTTGATTTGGATTTGTTGAGAATAAAAAATTTCACTTGTATCGTAATCGAGATTATTTCCATTGCCAAAATTATTTGAAAAGTGGATCACATTTTTGTTTTGATTTTGAAATTCATTTTGGAGTTCGAAATTGAATGGGCATGGGTTATAATCAAAATCTTTGAATTTTAAATTAAATTCAAATTTTGAAATCCTTGACTCGAGTTATTACACAAATATGAATTACACAAATCATCTATACTTTGACTTTGTTGTGTAGAGAATTCAAGTAAAGTTGAAATGCTATTTTCAAGAGTCAAGGGTTGGTCATCGTTTTGAAAACTTTGTTGTTCAAAATTCGAATTGTTTAAAGAATAGTTGTCGTTAAAATATCCATATGAATTTGGAGTGAAATCATATGGATTATATTGATTTTCACAACTGTTATAAAATTCACGTAAGTGGGGAAACTCGGACATTTTCAATGATGTTTTGTTTTTTTATAAAGGAAAATATTTACAAATAAAATTTATTTCTCAAAAGGGAAATTGATTTTTTTTTTTTTTGGTTTTTCAATTTTTTTTAAAATATGCATGAACTAATGCAACTAAATGAATGCAGTGTTAATTACAAATGATTTATTCTAAGTTAACCCAAAATTGTATAATCACACATTGTCTTAGATAAACAAGATAGTTCTCGGCCAGGTAACGGACAAGATTTATCGGTGCACCACGAATCACCGTAGCAATGCAGCCGAAGGTTTAAGTACCTTCAGAAGAACAACCGCTATAATATTTACGAATCACCGTATATTTATAAATGGTTATTACTTCGCCGTAGCCTAGACGCCAAGAAAGTAAATTGTTCAAAAAAGACAATTTGTCAATATACAATTAAGTGTTCTCGATGTCTAATCATTATTATTAATCAAAATCTAATATGAAATGCAAAACTGAAATTAAACATGAATTAACAATGCCACTACAAATGGATTTTTTAAATTTTGAATTTTTTTTAAATGCAAGCAATAAACAATGCAATTCAAATAAAACTAGAGATGGGGTAAAAGCAAAAAAAAATTGTATTTTTTTGTATAAGCAAGCTAGCAATTTATTTTTGGCAAGCGGAGCGGCAATTTATTTTTGGCAGTAGTTCTTCTTCTGAAATTCTGCTTTGGCAACTTGAAAACAAGATATATACGATATATATATATGTGTATATATATATATATATGTGTGTGTGTGTGTGTGTGTGTGTGTGTGTGTGTATATATATATATACATACATACATACATACATACATACATTTTTTTAGATGAAGAAAGAAAACAAAGAAGAAGAAAATGAAAATACCATAAAACAAAAGAAAACAAAACAATTGAAAACTTAAAGCCCAAAAAACAAAAAAAACAAAAAAACAAAAAACGAAATTAAAAAAAGGAAACGCTCCACCACAACCCGGCCCAATTTAAAATGAGTAAAACAACGTGACTTGCCACTTAATCAAATGAAACACCACGAAATAACACAAAGAGCAAATCAAAAGCTTTTTCCCAAAATTCTCAAATCTCAAAATTTTCAAATCGAATTTGATTTCGCAAACTAAAAGGCTTCCTTTTTTTATGGAGTCGGTTCGTGTGGAATTTGGGTTGCGAAGTTTGCAATGTTGTGAAGGAAGAGGGATTGTTCGGGTGGTTGCGAAATATCAATTGAATGTTTGATTTTGGTACGGGTTGAGGCAAAGATGATAGTGAGGTTTGAAATGGATTCGATTCGTGGTTTAGGGATTGATCGAGGGGATGTAGTCGGTGATCTTGAAGTGTGGACAGCTCGCGATGATGATTGTCGATATGGGTTTCGAGTTGCTACTGTGAAATTGGAGGTTCGGTGGTTGTTAAACGAGATGTTGTGGGTTTTCGGAGGAAGATTGGTGGTCGCGCTCGATTGTAGAGGTTGGTTTGAGGATTTTTGCTGCAGTCCATGTCTGGTTCGATGAGGTGGTGTGGTTTGTTCGACTAGGCGATGGGTTTGGGCAGTGGAAGGCGTGGGTTCGAGGGGATTTGAGAGGGGAAATTGGTTTTGCTAGGCAGTTGATCGTGCCTTGTATTTGCGCGATTGACAATTGTTCTGGTAGAGGTATGGTGGAACAAGGCTGGTCAGTGGAGTAGACTGTGGTATTTGTTGACTGTGCTAAGTTGTTATAGTATGTGATCAGGTGGAGTGTTATGGAAGTTGATGACTGGATGGGTTGGTGAACTGAAGTGTTGAAGTGGTTGTGTAGCAGCCAAATGATGGCAGTGGTGGATGGATGAACAAGGCAGTAAAGGATGTTGTTGCTGTTGTATATGTGTTGCAACAGACAATTTGTAGTAGTCACTCGTAGGCAACAGCGGCTGTGGAGAATTTTTCAGCTATTGTTGATGAGTAGGGTTGTAATGGAGTGTTGTTTGGGATGAAGTGTGGTCTCTGCTCGATGACGAGGTATGGAAATGTAGCAGTTATTGTATGGTGATGGCTGGTATGGATTCTGTGAAGTGAAGGCAAGTGTTTATGCTGCAGAGGGATGGTGGTGATTGGTTGGCAGAAATAAAATGGTGGTGTGTGCTTAAAAGTCGAAATGCATAAGTGATATGGTGATATGAAGTATTGCAGTTGTATTGAGGAGATGTGTGTGTGGACAGCAGTTGTATAGGTCTTTATGGTAAAGATCTTGATGGTCAGTTTGCATGTGGATTCAAGGGTGGAAAGTTTGTATGTGGAAGGCAAGTATATGGTGAAGATTGATGTGGAGTTTGGGGGTTCTGGAGGAGCTGTTGTAGTTTGAAGTATGGCAGTAGATGTTTTGTAGTGGGTGATGGAATGCTAGTGTCGATGGTCAGAGGGGGGTAAGGCTAGGGGATGAAGGCAGTGGTGAGTGACAATGTTTTTGATGCTATTGGGGTTCACGGGACTGATGTATGGGTTTGGAGAGGAACAGAATGTTAGAAGTAGGATATATGCAGAGAGGGAATGTTTTGCAGAGAGGAGATGGCTGCACAGTATTGTTGATAAACAGTGTAAACAGAGAGCACTGAACTAAATTTGTAATAAAAATTGTAAATGAAGATCCAAATTTTTTTTTTTTTTTTTTTTTGAAATTGTAGGTTTTTTTAAATAGAAATGGAATGCAAATTGAAAAGGAAACTAGAACAATATACACACAAAAATGCACACAAAAATCAAACAAACACAATTTTTTTTAAAGGCAAGTTAACACACAACAAACACACAAAATAAAACACACGAAAATTCAGACTAAAATAATCCGAAGAGTAGAAAATAAAATCAAAACATTTCCGGCAACGGCGTCAAAAACTTGTTTATCGGCTAATTTTCTATCGGTTTAGAAAAATGCCAAAAAATTTCAAATTAAAATAACCGCAAGCGCATGACGTACACTTGTAGTACGTGGCGAATACGGATCGATCCGTATGGAATTGATGATTTTAAAATTCAATTCAATCAAATTATACCAATTTCAAGTGAAAGTTAAGTTAGAGAATTAGAGAATTAACTAACTAACTAAAAGAAAAGAGAAGCAAATATAAGAGTTAAGTGACAATTTAGAGAATAAATCTACTCTCTAGATAATGTAGTTCAATACATATGAAATCATGATCTCTCTTTTATGGTCATTAGTGCTTTAATTGATGGGTTTATCATAAGTATGATATATTTGTGCTATTGATCAGCCAATATAAGCCATCAACTATAACACACCGTTTAAACCACTTACTAACTTTCGTGAAACTTAACAATAAAAATGAAATCTATTTTAAGTATGGCCTATTAACTATTGATTAGATATATAGACCATCAAATTTGAATTTCAAATCACTTTCTTATGTCATAATCATATTTTGATGAAAAGACATTTGTGTTAGTAATTGTTTAATCATGACCTATTTAGTGTCAACAATATAGGCTATCAAATTCAAAGCAAGAACAACAAATATAACACTTCATTGATCATCATTAAGCACAAAAAGAAAGCATGAATAAACAAATAGTTTAAACTACATAATTAAATAGCTTTATTATTCCTAAATTGAAGGGGTTTAGCCTCTCATATTTGTCATTTGATTAAAAAATGTAGCTTGCAATATGAAACAAAAAGAAAGATAAATGAAAGCTAAATGAAAAAAGAGAACTAATTAACAAGAATTAACACTAATCTAATTTGCATGAAAGTAAATCTACACTACGTACATTAAAGTAAACGAGCATGGAAAGAAAAGAGCATGTATTAAATTGCAATAAAAAGGAAATTATATGAAAATAAAATAAATATCTAAGTAGCCATGAAAAGAGAATAACGAGAGCTAAGTTAAACTAAGAGAAGAGATGGCCTCCATAAGAGGGCTTAAGAGAAGGTAGAAGAGGTTACATGAACATAATGTGTTATTTATACAAGCATGAAAGCTTAATCCATAATTTGAAGAATGACCAAACTACCCTTAAGAAAGTGTGGAGCCAGGTGTTATCCCATTTTTGGTCAAAACTGGAATATCAATGTTGTGTGCATTTCCACCACGACCGAACCAAGAAGAAGCAGCCAGCAAGCGTATATAAGTCTGGGGTTTCACTCATGACTCAAGTATAAAAGTCCATTCGGTATCAAAGATTTAAGGTTTCATTTGGCAATGTAGAGCGAAGTCTCATTCGACATTCAAGATGCCTTGGTTCATCCGGCGTTCCCAATACAAGAGCTCATTCGACACTCCCAAATATAGAAGCATTCGACACTCCATCTACTACACACCACCGATCCAGGAGGAAGGCACCACCGGTCCAAAAGCTTCTCCATCTTCCACCGAACCAGACCTTAGCCACTGCCGAACCAAAGTACACGAGCCCTTGCCGAACCACCATACTCCTACCACCGGACCAAAGCCCTACCGGTCCAACACCACTCCCTGCATAGTCGAACCAAGCTCCATCCACTCACCACCGGATACACCTTCACCGAACCAACGTCCCACCGGACCAACTCCACTTCCATGAACTACCGAACCAAGCTCCGCCGAACCAGATGTGCCAGGCTAGATTGCTTCAGCCCAGGCCCACCAGCAGCTATATACATCCAGGACTCCTGCCCCCAGCGTCACTCTATAAATAGAGGGGCAGGGGTACAACAATGGAAGAGAAGTTTGAGAGCTCAAGCACGGAAGGAATTTTCAAACAACTTTCATATACTTGTATACAAAGCTTTGTACTTGTAATCTGAAGGGAAAAGGAGAATAACATATAAAGTGGACGTAGGCACGTTCTGGCCGAACCACTATAAATCTGTGTGTCTTTTACAGTTTAGTCCCTGCTTTTTACATATTTGCATAAATCACCCAAATCGCTAAGAACAACATATAATCAACTAAATCGTACGACTTTGAGGTGTTTGCCCATTTTTTACGCAAACATTTTTGGTGCTTTCATTGAGAGCTGAACTCAGGACCTACCGCTTGGAAGTTGAATTTGAGAGTTTAGAGATTCAGATTGGAAGAGTCATGGCGAGACAATCAAGCAGAAGGCCAAGGCCAGAGCAGAGTCAACAGGAAGGGAGTCAAGAGGCTTCCTCAGGAGCAAACCAAGCTTCAGCCTTCATCACCAGGGATGAGATGGAGGCTATGATGTGAAGACAAGAAGAGATGATCAAGAACTTGTTTCAGCAAATTGGGCAACTTGGAGCACAAAACCAAGGAGCAACTGGAGTTCAGAACGGAGCAGGACCATCTGGCGTAGCACCAGAGCTAGGGGGCACCCACATTTGGAGCATGTTGATCCAATCCCAGAGAGAGAGATAGGGGCCTCTGAGCAACCTGGTAAGGAATGAACGCTCATCCAGGGGGCGGGTAAAATTCCCTCCTGAACTCGGGGGGCAGGTCGAAAGCGATGAATAAGTCGCAAACCTCTCACTAACACGGTTAGATCATTTACACATGTAAGCGATCGCGCACGATCCATAGGCATGCTCTGAATGACTACTGACCGCACCATAGTAAGAATTTACGCTTTGACATCCTCGTCTTGCTCTTGCATTGATCTTGACTTGAACATTCCTGTTGTGGAATTCGTATGATTATTGCTTTGATATTTGCAAATTTACTTGTATGCCCGTGGATCGCGAACGGTCCACGAGCACCTCTTGCATGGCAGCGAACTGCCGAAATCTTTGATTCGGAAACTCCCCCAAACAATAACTCCGGCACTGATATTATTAAGTCCCCCCGGGGCACACTCATTCGCCTCGAACGGCACCCGACTTCGAACAGTCACAAACTCGCCTCGAACGGCACAACTCATCTCGCCACAAATGGCTCGATCGCGAAAGGTCGCCATTTGAGGTCCACCCCCTGACCGCCAACAGTCGCACCTTACCACGAATGGCTCGATCTCGAACGATCGTCATCCGAAGTAAGGCGCTTGACCGCGAACGGTCCCATTTCATCTTTTGCCGCGAACGGCACCGGCCGTGAACGGTCACATTTCACCCCAAGTGGCTTGATCGCGAACGGTCGCCATTTGAGGTCCGCCCTCTGACCGGGCTCGGTCGCACTTTACCTCGAATGGCTCGATCCCGAACGGTCGTCATTTGAAGTAAAGCGCTTGACCATGAACGATCACATTCCACCGCAAATGACTCGATCTCGAACGATCGTCGCATGGATTTAAACGCTTGACCGCGAACGGTCGCACTTCACCTCAAATGACTCGATCGCGAACGGTCGTCATTTGAAGTTAGGGGCTTGACCATGAACGGCCGCGCTTCATCCCAAATAGCTCGATCCCGAACGGTCGTCATTTGGGGCCAGATAAAATATCAAGCTCTTTACAGGTTGTCAACAGGATATGAACATCCAGCTCATGGCATTACAAAACAAGCTTTCCTACCGCAAGGACATCAACAGGATATGAACATCCAGCTCATGGCATTACAAAACACGCCTTCCTATCGCAAGGCATGTTTTGGGGGGCAAAGTGTTATCCCATTTTTGGTCAAAACTGGAATATCAATGTTGTGTGCATTTCCACCACGACCGAACCAAGAAGAAGCAGCCAACAAGCGTATATAAGTCTGGGGTTTCACTCATGACTCAAGTATAAAAGTCCATTCGGTATCAAAGATTTAAGGTTTCATTTGGCAATGTAGAGCGAAGTCTCATTCGGCATTCAAGATGCCTTGGTTCATCCGGCGTTCCCAATACAAGAGCTCATTCGGCACTCCCAAATATAGAAGCATTCGGCACTCCACCTACTACATACCACCGATCCAGGAGGAAGGCACCATCGGTCCAAAAGCTTCTCCATCTTCCACCGAACCAGACCTTAGCCACTGCCGAACCAAAGTACACGAGCCCTTGCCGAACCACCATACTCCTACCACCGGACCAAAGCCCTACCGGTCCAACACCACTCCCTGCATAGCCGAACCAAGCTCCATCCACTCACCACCGGATACACCTTCACCGAACCAACGTCCCACCGGACCAACTCCACTTCCATGAACTACCGAACCAAGCTCCGCCGAACCAAATGTGCCAGGCTAGATTACTTCAGCCCAGGCCCACCAGCAGCTATATACATCCAGGACTCCTGCCCCCAGCCTCACTCTATAAATAGAGGGGCAGGGGTACAACAATGGAAGAGAAGTTTGAGAGCTCAAGCACGGAAGGAACTTTCAAACAACTTTCATATACTTGTATACAAAGCTTTGTACTTGTAATCTGAAGGGAAAAGGAGAATAACAAATAAAGTGGACGTAGGCACGTTCTGGCCGAACCACTATAAATCTGTGTGTCTTTTACAGTTTAGTCCCTGCTTTTTACATATTTGCATAAATCACCCAAATCGCTAAGAACAACATATAATCAACTAAATCGTACGACTTTGAGGTGTTTGCCCATTTTTTGCGCAAACACCAGGTAATCATTAGCTTCTACTAATCATCATTTTAGTGTACATGAAGGCATAAACTCCATAAGCATGTGCATTAGTTTCTAATTTGTACATTACAGTAGGTGGGTAGATGAGGTCCTCCATAATCTTCACTTTGAATTATTTCCATCTTCATTCCTTTGTTTTATTTTTGTGCATGAATATCTTCTTCATGAAAAAACTTGTAATTGAAATCAAATTCCTACAAAATAGTACAGAAATTTCTAATTAAATTTTCTCAAGTTAATTTATGCACAAAAATGACTATTTTGCCCTCGAATGAAGATGAATATGTGACAATTTGGAATTAATATGAATTTTAGTTAAAACAAGTTAAAATACCCAATATGATCATTTATTTAAATTAATTAAAATAAATATGGTGGTAAAAATATGCACATTTATGTGCACATCAGGCCCCGCTAAGGTTGTGTCTAGAAATGAGTTGAAGGCCGTTGTTGCTAAGAGGGCCGAGTTTAACAAGCAGTCCGACGAGAAGGCCTAAGCATTCACACAAATAGATGAGATCATTAGAGCCTGGGACCAGACTATCTCGGAATTGGCAACTGAGCTCGATGACTGGCGATTTACCTTCTTTAACTTCGGGAAGAGAATAAGAAGCTGGCCGATGATTTGGAGCGTCTGTCAAATGAAAAACTTTCCAACGACATCGAGCTTAAAAATTTTGAAAATGCAAAGGCAAAGAGAGAGAGAACAGGCAAGGTTAAAAGAAAGAGATGAGATCAACGAAAATCTCCAACACTTCTATGTGAGCGTATGTATAGAAATTTGAAGTGGTTGGGGAACGACTATGCTGCAACTCTCATCGATGCTTGGGTGGAGGTACAATGCCGAGCTGTGCGTCGAGGAGATTAATATGCTTGCGGTAGGAAAGGTGATCCTGGCCGAGGAAGAGTCCAATGCTGCCACCGTCATTGCCACCCAAGCTCTCGCTGGTTCGAGCTTATTGGGTCAGCACGAAGTGTCCACTTCAGAATCCAGAGAGCGGTGGCGATTATTCTTGCATCCATTGGAGTTAACTTCGAAACCACCCGTGTCACTCCGATTTCTGCGAAAACTTTTATTCATGGGCCTTATATTCCCCTTTATGTTGGCCAAACCGAGGATCACATAACAAAAGAAGGAAAACTTAATGTTCATGTCCAAGAAAAAAAAGTCCAAGCTCGGTATTTCTCTTGTCTCTTCGGTGTTATTAAATTTTATCATTCTATCTGCCAACTTATAGGTTAACCGCATTTTCCACCTCCGCCTCTAGCTATACAGGACTCAAGACCTATAGCTATCTTTATTGCGTCGACTACCATCTCTACGGAGTTTACTGTAACTTCTCATATCTCCAACTTTGGCCCATGTTAGATTCTAAAAAGATAACTGCCTTTGAGAATTTAGGGGATGTTTCTGTCTCCTAAGAGGAGGATTTAATGATTCTAAGTGATTCCGAACCGACCATGCACGAGAATATGGCAAAGAGGCCGAGGAATGATCTAGATAAGATTTGAGTGAAAAAGGAACCAGGAATCCCTATCCTACTTCTACAAAGTTGATTAGCACCCAACGCTACCTTCCCGTACTAAAGATCAAGCCACCGAAGCATACCGATGACCATATTGGAAAATCTGAGGAACCTGATTCTGTTACTGGCAAAGAGTCCACTCATTCTAAAGGCGAGACTCCTCCAGTAGGGTAGGTAAGGGAAAGAAGAAGCATAAGCCACATTTTAGTGGTAGAGGTGGAAAAAACGGAAAGACCTAGTAGGGGATGTTGGTTGAGCAGTTTGTTTTTTCATTGTCTGATTCTGTTTTTTTTTTTTGCCTTTTGTCTTTAACAGGCCGAGCTTGTGTAGGTACATCCCCATTGTTTGATTATACATAAAACTAATAGTAATGAAAGATTTGCTTCTGTTCTGTAATGTCTCCTCAATTTACTTGTCTGCATTTTATATACTACGCCTATTTGTGTGTAACTGCCTTTGTATATAATATAACTGTTCGTACTGCAATTTTTCTATATTATATACCTCTATTTCAATGCAATATGCTTATTCACTACAACTCAGTGCATGTAAATAATATCTCCACTATTGTTTTATATTATATCCTATTACTTAGCCATGCTTATGGCTGCTAAAGTACTCTGTTTGGCAAAACAAAACTGTGGTTTGGCGAACTCTACTGCCACTCCTATTTGGGTTCGACCAAATTCTTTTTGACCAAGTGTTCTTATGTCTGTCCCTGTTCACAAGGTTTATTTTTCTAAGTTCCAGGGTCTTGGTACTTGTAAGGGATTAAAATATTGTAGGAAATTTTTTTGATTTCCCCCAGCCCGATCCTCAACCTTATTCCGGGATTGGGTAAGTCTGATAATTCTAACTATTGATCCTCCACGACTATCCTTGCTTATCTTCACCCGAGCATGTCCCACATAATCGCTACAGTTGTCATCGAAATCCTGTTTGCATGATAGTTCCTATGTCTAGGAACAAGTGACTTTACCGCTCGATTTCAAGCGTTGTGTCCTCGACACTGCCAATCTCTGGGCTACGCCTGAAATCTTCCACGTTCGGTGTTGGGAATCTGATCTTGTACTAGTTTCTGTCTTCGAAAACTAGTAGAGCAATGGTTATATTCTAGGGATTTCTCCCGAATTTTCCTATCTCTAGGCGATAGCATTTTCAAGTTAGAGTTGAATGAACTGATCAAATCGAGAACAATTTCACCTTCCAATTGTCACCCCTCTCCCGGCAATTATAGATTCCTGGAGGCTAGAGAGTTTGATCAAGCGTTAATTTCTATCTTCAGAAGCTAGTGCATGAATAGCTTGAATCCTAATGTTTCTTCCCGGCATTGCCTATCTACGGGCGATGATGCATCCCTATACGTTGGGATCAAATTATCCAATCGATCCTGAGAGTTAGTAAACCTTCTTGGCATCGCATAACTCTGGACCACGCTGACTTTCCGGAAGGTTGGGGTCGATTTTCCATTAAACTACGGTTTGATACCTTCTCGATATCTCTTATCTCCAAGAAACCCAATTCTCAGAAGGTCGGGGTCGATTTTCACCATCGACCTGGCGGTTTGATACCTTCCCGAAGTTACCTATTTTCGGGCAGCGCCAGTGCTCAAAAGGTCGGTGTTGATTCTCACCATTATCTTAGCAGTTTGACACCTTGTTGGCATTGTCTATATTTGGACAAGCTAGTTCCTAGAAGGTTAAGTCTATTTTCATCGTCGACTTGGTGGTTTGGATCGATTTTCCCCATCGATACAGTGGCTTGGGACCTTCCCGATGTCACTATCTCTGGGTAACACCAGTTCTCAGAAGGTTTAGGTAGATTTTCACCATTGACTCAGCAGTTTGGATTGATTTTCCCCATCGATCTGGTGGTTTGCATTGCCCCATCGATCAAGCACTTTGGATGAATTTTCCCCAACAATCCGGTGGTTTAGCAACTTCCTAATGTTTCCTATCTTTCAGCAATGCCAGTTCTCAGAAGGCTAGGGTCGATTTTCACCGTCGACTCAATGGTTTGAGTCCACACTCTCCATTCATTATCTCGAGACAGAGGAGCATTTCCTCAATTGTGCTGGCGGTTGCGCGACATAGAAGTTTCACTTATAAGAACATGGTTCTATTGGTTCAAGAAGCTAGGTTCATTTACAAACGAAGAAAAGCTTGATGTTTTAGCGTCACAGCAAATCGATGTTCCATGCATGCAGGATAGGGATTCCACCAATGGTTGCCAGCTTAATTGTTCCATCTTCAAGCCCCTGATCGATCACATAAGGTCCTTCCCAGTTCGGACTAAGAGCTCTCATGCCCGAGAGAACCCATTTCAAAACGAGATCTTTTATCTCAAAGCTGCAGTTGCAAACCTTGGCATTGAAGTGCCACGCTACCCTTTTTTAGTGGGAAGCAACCCTTAATTCTGCTTCTTCGCACTTATCATTAACCAAATCGAGAAAATCATGCGAGAGTTCATCCTTCAACTGCTAGTCAAAATGCCTTTTATGATGAGAAGGGACTTCCAGTTCTATTGGGATCATTACTTCCAATTTATGTGCCAAAGCAAATGGCGAGTGTCCAGTTGCTGACTTATGTGTCGTCCCATAAGCCAACAATGCTAGTCTAAGCTCATCAACCCAGTTGCCTTTATCTCTCGTCAATTGCTTCTTCAAGGTGGATTTGATGATCTTGTTTATTGCTTTCATACGTACTTTTGCCCACGGATGCGCAAATATGGAGAATCTCTTCTCGATCTTGTACCGACAGCAGAATTCCTTGAATTATGCTCTATCGACCTACATTCCATTGTCTGTGATAATCTTTTGGAGCACTCCGAACCTGCAAATAAGGTCACAAAATTGATTACTATTTTAGTTGCAATCATGGTGAGCAGTTCCACTTCAACACGTTTCATAAAATAATCCACTACAACGATTTCATATTTGGCTCCTCCCTTTGTTATCAGAAGCACACTGATAATATCAAATCCTTAAATCGCAAATGGCCATTGAGTGACATCTACGTGAGCTCTGTCGATGGGGCTTATAGAATGTTCATAATCATTTAGCACTAGTCATGCTGTTTGGTATAGTCAGCTACATCCTGATTTAGTGTCAACTAGAAGTATGCATAGTGAAGTATCTTCTTCGCCAAAGTTTGTCCCCCGGTATGGTCGCCACAGCTACCCTCATGGATTTCCATAAGGATCTTCCTAGCTTTATCCTTGGTTACAGACCGAAGCAGGGGAGTTGAGAATCCTCTTCGGTATAGAACTCTATCTGGCATCACGAACTGTGTCACTTTTCGAAGGAGTTTCTTCCACTCATTCCTATCTTTGAGGAGTATTCCCCTGAGCAAATAGTCCTTGATTAGAGTTATCCACGATTCTGCTTCCTTTATTGCACCCTCCAGAATCCAATCGACATCCATCTAATCAATACTCAAAGTTGTTAGGACTTCCATTAGAACCAGTCTCATCAGATGCGCTTCTCAAGAGCTAGCTAGTTTAGCTAGTGAATCAGCTTTTGTACTTTCTTCCCCAGGGATGTAGGTTATCATATAGTGCTCAATCTCCTTGAGCAGTTCTATTTCCTTTGAGAGGTAAGGGGCAAGTCTCACACCCTTATCCTTATATTCCTTTCTTACTTGACAAACAACCAGCTGGTAGTCACTGTAAATGTGTAGAATCTTTATCCCTAGCTCCATTGCAATCTTCAGTCCCGCTATCAATGTTTATACCCGCACTTCATTGTTGGTCGCGGGAAATTCCAGTTTCAAAGCATGACAAATTGATCGTCCTTCAGGGGTTTTTAGCACAACTCCCACTCTTGAGAAAAATTCATTCGATGCACTGTCAACAAATAACTTCCATCAAGATTCTTTGGCAATAGTATCTTCCTCTTCGCTATTTGGCATAGTGAACTCTACGATGAAATCTGTCAACGGTTGTTCGTTTATTGCTCTTTGGGGATAGTAAGTTATATCATACTAGCTCAATTGGATATTCCACTCATCAACCTTCCCAAGGTCTTAGGTCAGTATAGCACTTGTTTTAAGAGCTAATCTATCAGTATCTTAATTGGGTGAGCCTGAAAATAAGGTCGTAGCTTTCTCGACGCAATCAATAAGCATTATGTGAGTTTCTCCAACTAAGGGTAGTTCCTTTTTACTCCAATGAATTGCTTGTTAATGCGGTAGATGCGTCTTTGAATCCTAGCCTCCTCGTGCTCAAGCTATGTGCTTAATGCGTGACACTGCCAAATAGACTAATAAGTCCTCTCCATCCATCGGTTTTAACAAGACCGATGGTGCATCCATATGCCTTAACAAAACCTTGAAGGCATTCTGACAGTCCTGATTTCATTCAAAATTGTTTTTACCTTTCTTCGATGCATCGAAGAATGATATACATTTATCTATTGCTCTTAAGATGAATCGTCTCAGGCAGCAATCTTTCCATTCAAGTTTTGTAACTCCTTTATTATCGAGGATCTAACATTTCGTAAGGCTGCAATTTTCTCTAGATTGGCTTTAATGCTCTTTGCTAAATCAAGAAATTTCCAGAAGCAATGCCGAAAGAACACTTCAGGGGATTTAGCTTCATTCCATACTTCCACAAAATCTAAAACATTTCCAATAGGTAATTCAGATAATTTCAAGACGCCCATGATTTCACAAGCATGCTGTGTATGTCCACCTCTATCGTTTATCTGATTTGATCCTTAAACATCGCGTTTACCAATCTATGGTATGTAGCTCCGGCGTTGTTTAGACCGAACGGCACTACCGACAGCAATATAATCCCAAAACTATGATAAAGCTAGTATTTTCCTAATCTGGCATGTGCATCAGAATCTGGTTATATCTTGAGTAAGCATCCATAAATGAGAGCTATTCATGCCCTGTAATTCCATGAACAAGCTGATCAATTCTAGGTAATGGAAAGCTATCCTTTAGACGGGCTTTGTTTTGATCCGAGTAGCCAATACACGTTCGCCATTTTCCATTTGATTTCCTAATGGTATAAGATTCAACACCCACTTTGATATAGGGCATCACAGATAAAGCCGTTGTCTAGCAGCTTATTCACTTCTTCCTTTAATGCAACGGATCACTCCAGACCTACGTTGCATCTATTCTGTCTTATTGGTATAAACTTAGTATCGATATTAAATGCATGACATGTTATCTCCGATGATATTAAACTTGGTGAAAGCTAATTAGTTCCTTGCATAATCCAAGGCTAAGTTGAGAGCCAATTTTGAAGACTAAGTCGGGTCATCCATATCAATAGGGACATTCACCATAAGCTCTGTCGGTGCTTCCTGTGTTTCCCCTCACTTTTTCTTGGGATCCATAGACTTATTGAATAGGCTATGGTTCCTGAGCCAGCGGCTGCTCCATAGTTGCTATGCTTGTGGTTCCTGAATGCAGAAAGCTTTTCCCATATTCTTCGCTTTCTCCCTATGCTTAAAGTTCTGCTACGTAGCATTCTCTTGCTAGAGCCAAAGCAATCTCGAAGTCAACTAGGGCCGGTTGGCCAAATAAAGTGTTGTATGATGAGTATTCATTAATAATAATAATTGTTTGAATGTGAACCACCGTACATTCTCCTTCAAAAAGTTCTATAGGAAAGTCGATCATCCCAATCGGCTATTTAGCTTCATCCATGAATCCATGAATCTTCATCTTGCAGGCAATCACATCCTTCGTACCAATTTGCATTCGGTCGAAATTATTTCTGAATAGAAAGTTAAGTGAGCTCTCATTATCCACCATATCTCAATGCACAATAGCTGGTCCAATTCCTACTGTTATCACCATGGGATCAAGAATTTGTGCCTCAACAGCATCTGAATCTCGGTTTCTAAACACAATATGATTCGTTATTATACTTGTCGCTTAGCTGAAGCTTCATCTTTGAAGGCATAGAAACTTTCCTATGGTGCATGCTTTAGTGAGCTCGCATTCCTCTTCATCTCATCCCAACTTCTCTCCATTGGCCAAGGTCCTCTGATTATGGTAGTATTTAGCAATCTTCCATCCGTACGTCTGGATCCTTCAGTATTGGGTCTAGGGGGTTTTCCTTAGGCTGGGGCTGCTTGGGGACTCGTAGCTTGATCAGCATTTTGTTCTTGTTTGACATACTGATGAGTTCCGTTATTCCGTATCAACTCTTCAATCAAATCCTTTAAGTAACGGTATTGATTCATGTTGTGAGCATGAGTTTCATAGAAACGGCAAAACTATCCTGAATGTTCCTCCTTCTTTGTCGCTTCCCTTCTGTGTAGTTCCTTATACTTCTCAGTTTCTTGAGTAGCAAGACAAATATTCTCCAGTGTGTCATTCAGAGGTGTATAATCTTCTGGTCTCATTTTCCTCGGATGCTTCCTATTCTAATTAACCCTACCACTAAAATTTTAGTTTCTCTTTCTTTGAATCATAAAATTTAGGGCATTACCTCCTTTGGATGTCCATTACTAACCTTACCTTCAACCAGACGTGCTTCCTCTAACTATAGAAACTGGTTTGCCTTTGGTGGAGTTCTTCCATAGTAGTTAGTTGTTTTATCTTCAACCATCTACCAAAATCCATGTCTGGATGAATATTCCAGACCAGTGCCATGAGTACAAGATATTCCTTTGGATTGCTAACCTCTGAAACAACGATGATGGATTTCTTTAAGAAACCCTTCAGTGACTCCTTGGATCCTTGAGACTAGAAAGACGGGGACATTACGTCCTTCGGTCGGGTAGCGTAGAGCCTAAACTTCTTTAAAAACTTCTTAGCTAATTCATCAAAAGTAGATATAGACCTTGGCGCGAGTCTAAACCACATAGAAGCGACTCCTTCTAAGAAGATAGAGAAACATCTACAATGAACAATATCCGTAGCTCTAGCTCCATCCATATGTCATTCGTACTTGAGTACGTGTTGTCTAGGATCAGTAGTTCTGTTGTATGATGGCATTGTTGGCATAGTGAACTTTCTAGGGTATTCTTCTTTTAAGATATTTTCAATGGATGAAGTTTGGCTTGATGCGGAACTCCAATATTCATTCTTCCTACCCTACTTTTCTCCACCAACTATTTGACCATGTTGGCGATGTACTTCTCACTAGCACGGTAATCCGAAGGTCGACTATTAGGGGTTGCGTCGAATGTTTGACACTGCAAATGGTCTTGGTTTTCCGGCAGACATCTAGGTCCTCCACTCTTCGAGAGAATCACTCTTGCGGTATTCCATTGGCATGCGATTGGTTCAGCTACGACTGTCTGAACTTCGTCTCTATTAGCGTCGTTATCTTGCTCCAAAACATCACCGTCAAACTGCAGGTTCACTTCCTCATCAAAGACCATCATTGCATCCACTTCCTGGGGGCCATTCATGTAATAACTTAGTGTTTAAGTGACAATTAATTTTAAGTTAATAACAGTGATTTGATTATTTAAATTAGAATTTAGTGATTTACTTGATAAATGGTTTTTGGATTTATTTAATAAAAGAGTTTAAGTGGTGAAAAAAATGGTATTTAAAAATTTAAGGGAAGTTAAAATGTGAAATGTAATATTGATTTTGTAAAGAAATGATTATCAAATAAGAATTGAAGTTTATTCATACTTAAATAGAATTTAGCTTTACGAAATAAAAATAAGAAATATTATGAACTAAGCCTAATAATTTGGCCCAATCCACGAGCATATCTCAAGTCCAACAGCTTATTGTCTAAACTCAACATTTTCGTTCTAGAATTTTCTCCATTCCATAGGATGCTCATGCAAAACTCTTCTGGGGAAATTATCTTTTTCCAAAAGCCACGAATCTACCAAGATCGAGGTAACCTTCTTTATTTTGAAAAAAAATCAATAAATTGCTATAATTCACCAAATTCAAGTATATGTGGTTTTTTTTCATCATGGTACATCTATGTGAGAAGCAACTCTGAATTCGTGGGTGCTTCATTTTTGCGTGCATGTATATAGTGATGGAAAATAAAGATGATTAATGCAAGTATCATGTGAGATTCCACTCATATAACCTATGTCTAATCATGGCTGTGTGTGTGTGTGTATGGGTGTTGCATTGTTTTGTGATTGTTTATCATGTGCGCATCCAGCTATCGACATAACAGTTGATGATATATCATCAGAAAAAAGCAAAATATGCCCTGTATTAACCTGAAGCGGTTGACCATCGGTTTTCCCAGGTCGAGCTACAGCCTTGTGTCCTCAGGAACATGTTAGTGTATGAGTGTAATGTTTCCAGGTTTGGCTGTTGTGTTTAGGAGATTATTGTGTTGTGATAATGTGAGTGTGTGTGTATGCGTGTGTATGCGTGAGTTTGAAAGGGAACTACTGCTGCGTATATAGGTGATAATGAATGTATAGTGTGCTTGTGCTAATGGAAGTGTGTTGTTTGTGTACAATATGTGTGCATGCATTAGTATATGTCAGTGTATGTAGCTTTTTTTTTTTTATTTTTTTTTTTATTTTTTTTTTTAAACCATAGTATTATAATAGAATGGAGAAACTAGCCTTTCTCCAACGGCTCACAAAATGCAGCAAGACTTTCAGAGTATGCGACCGACATACCCGATAAACAAAGAATCAGAAAAAATAAGAAAAAGCTAAGCTAACAGGAGCACCAAAATACAAAGCTAAAATGACTGAAAAAGCAGCCGCTCAACCAACAATCCCGCTACACCCAAAGGTGTAGGCCAGTCCACCTCACAGAAAACCACCCACCGACAAAGAGTGCAAGAACCACATGGGACCGCAAGCCATCACTCGCAAACCATAGAGAACCATAGTAGCAGGCCTCAAACAAACCCAACCAGCGAAACAGCAATACCAGATGAGCTCTGGGAACCAACATCCGACTAGAATAACAGAACGCTGAAGTGCAACCAATGGAATCAAACGTAGGAGAAAATAAAACTCCCACCAAAACCTGGACCTGAAAAACTAGCGACCACATCAAATCAAACAAAAAAAGGGGGGGGGAGGGAGAGTCAGGAACGTTGGATGTAGACCAACGCCCTGACAGGAACACTCAACCGACTCCCAATCTAGCGGAACTCATCGCACAAGTAATTGAAAGAAGACCCACTAGAGGAAGGATACTGGGGCTAAATCGTCCCCTGAACGGCCGACCACGAAAAGCTAGGAATACATCATTCCTGACTCGCCTAATAATGGTCACGGGCTCCATAGGAGCACAATCGAAGATAGCCTTGTTCCTAGCACACCAAATGTGCCAGCAAAGAAGACAAGGAATTAATCGATGAATGATCGCACGAAGAGATTTCCTGGAGTTCCCAGACCACCAAGTTGAAGGAAGATCGTTAACTGATCTGGTAATTCCACGGACACCTACCAAATTTCCGAAGAAGTTCCAGCAAGATCTGGCCGTAGAACCAGTGAAGAATAAATGGTTCAAGGATTCCGAATCCCTGTTGTCGCAGCAACTGCAACGGGAAACTAATGGGATGCCTATCCGCTGAATGTTCTCGTCTAAAGGAAGGCCATCATGGAGGATACGCCACATAAGGGTCGAAACTTTTGGTGGAGATCGAGAATCCCAGATGAAAGAAAACAAAGGGCGAATGGGGGAAGGAGTACGAATCGAAGTCCAAGCTCTGAGGATGGAAAAAGGAGCGCCGTCCCATCCTAAAAGACCGCCGTGGGAGTCAGATAAGGATTTCACTGACTGCATGTGCTTCCACGTCTCGCTAGCATAGGACGGAGAACCCGTATAATTTATGCCCGCAAGCCTTCGGTACTTAGCGTGAAGGAAAGAGGACCATAAAGAGTTGTTAGCACCGAATCTGTACCACAGTTTGCAAGCGAAGGCGGTGCAAATATCCTTGGGGTTGCGCAATCCCAAACCGCCCTCGTTCTTGGGGCGACAAACCGAATCCCAAGAGATCCAATGATGGCGGCGATCGCCTTCCTTGTTGCCCCAGAAAAAGGAAGAGGCCAAAGAGCGATACGACCTAAAGAAGGAGGCGGTAGGGGTCATAGTCGCAAAGACATGAGTTCCCATAGAATCTAACACGGACTTTATGAGAACCAGTCTGCCAGCCTGAGAGAGAAGAGCCGCATTCCAACGAATGACCTTTCCCCGTACCTTGTCAGCTAACGGATCAAAATAAGCATTAAGCTTCCTACCGCGGTACAGAACTATACCCAGGTAGGGAAGAGGAAGCGTGGTCTCGATGAAACCAGAAATTGTCTCAATCCAGGAAGCTCTAGAAGGGGGGCAATCCTTCGCCCGGACGAAACAACTTTTCGAAGAGTTAACGAGCTGACCGGATGAACTCTCGTAAAGATGAATGAAACTAAGGAGCTTCCGAATAGATGAGCGACTACCGTTCGAGAAGATAACAATGTCGTCTGCAAAGGACAGAGACGATATGAGTGGACAACCCCTCGGAATCCCGAAACGCTGGATCTGACCGTATACCGTCAAGCAATGTAGACCGCGAATGAAAGCCTCAGCCGCGATCACAAAAAGAGAAGGCGATAGCGAGTCTCCTTGGCGAATACCTCTCCCAGCCCTGAAATACCCATTAGCCGAACCGTTAATGAGCACAGAGAACCAGCAGTTGGAGATAAGCCTCCAAACAAGGTCAATAAAAGTTTCCGGGAAACCGAAAGTTCTCAAGACCTTAATGATGAAAAACCACGACATACGATCGTAAGCCTTAGCCATGTCGAGTTTGAAAACAACATTCGAGCCCCGCACTTTCCTATCTAACTGGGAAATAAGTTCCTGAGCCAACAACACATTGTCAGAAATTAAGCGCCCTTTAACAAATCCCGCTTGGGATGAAGAGATAATACGCTCAAGGAAAGGGGCCAACCGGGTAGCTAAAATCTTGGAGATAACCTTGTTAGAAAAGTTACAAAGGCTTGTCAGTGTATGTAGCTATGTGCGTTCCAGTGATGTCCACCAGTGATGTGCACGTGAGAGGGTGTGTGCGCGTGTGTGTCAGCCTAGGGTGTGTATGCGTGGGTTAATGTATATGTATATGATATATATGTGTGTGTTAATATGTATGTTGTTCTTACAAACCTAGGTGGGTAAAAGTGTTATATTATGTGCATGAGATGGTGAAGTGTGTACATATTTACATTTTTAGGCTTATATATATATATATATATATATATATATTTGCATGTTTGTGAGCTGTGTACTTCCGTTGACTTTTGCTTTGTCAACTTAATTATCTTATTATTGTAAAAGTGTTGATATGTTATACCTTTATACATCCACTCACTAAATTGATTTTTGGTTATATTTTTGGGTAAACTATTTTGGTTGTCGCATTTGATTTGCAACTTGGTTTCATTTGCACAATTATATGCACGTCCACCTGTTGTTTTGTGATAACAGAGTATATGCGTGGGTAAAACAATTCTATTTTGTGAACAAAAGATTCATAGTTTATAATCCAAACGTAAATACTTATTTATGAATAAACTTACATGTTTTATATGGTTAGACAATATTGTATTAAATTATTTACAATTCTAGGCATTTGGTATTTATATGTGAATAAGTGGTGTTGTGGGTCTGATATGCTAATGTCGGTCTTGTGTTTGCACTGATGTGTGTATGCCTTGCTTTATACTCATGTCTTTGTTGTATTACGACCAATTCTATATTACTTTATCTATACTATTATATTATTACCGAGTTGCATTTCAAGGATGTATAAGGCTCCTGGATAATTTTTGAAATGAACAGTCGCGGTTTCTTTTTTCTTACTTTCATAGCTTCTCATCCGGCACCCTTTCAATTCTTCTCGTTTCAACCATAAACCATCTCCTTGATTCTTTTAAAACAAAAAAACTTAATGCCTATAGCTCAAATCTCTCCATTCTTCTAAATCGTGCCTCAACTCATGGATTTCACCTCATTCATCTCATCTTCACGCCTTGCATCTGAAGATTTGATATGGTGGATTTTCCCTAATTTTCATCTTAAATTGTTTTAAATCGCTTAATCTAATGTTGGATTCGTATAATCATTAGCCAGTATGTTTTTTTTTTGTAAACCTTATAGCGCGCTCTTTTGTAGATCTGTAGGGAAAAATTGGCTCAACAAATTTAAAGAATCATTTCCATTCACGTAATAAACTTTTTGTCTACTTACTAATTTTGTTTCTCTTTTTGTTTTTTTCCTATTGTTACCCAACTTGAGTGAGATTTGGCTTTTATAGTATTACCAATATCATTTTTCTTTGTTTTAATTTTTCAGATAATTTGAACTTGGTCTAAGATTAATCCTTTTGACTGCTAATTGTTTCATGATAGAAAATTGTTTTGTTACTGTTAACTTTTAACCTAATATTCATTTCGATTTTGATTCTATTTATATTTGACATGAAAATTAATAAAGAATTTGGTAGCTTGATAAAAATTCGAAAAATATTGGTATTGCAATATCGTTGTTTTGCATAAATGAATTGTTTACTCAATACATCACAATATAAGAATTGATTAATCTAAATTAAGTGTTCCCCACTGTTTATTTAGTTTTTCACTATGAACTCATTTCCATGTATTATATATATTCGATTGTACTACTGAATGTTCTGTTTAATAAGTTATTGTGAACTGGACTATTTATCTTGAACAATGGCAGCATGAACTTGAATTCAAATTCGTCGTGCAATCATTTAAAATTAACCCCTTTAAATCAAACTAGATTTTAGTTAACAAATAATAAACAATACGTCATACAATATCATAAAGTAGTGTTGTTTATACGCCCTGTAAAATTATGTCTAATGTTAATTTTTACAACAAGAACCTAAAATTTTTAATTTTTTAATTTGTACAAAAATGTATATAATTATTCACAGCATTCCTATTTAGACCATTAAGCAAGCGACGTATTAAGTTAAGATCACTGTTAATTTTATTTGTGCTTCTATCTGTTGGAGCTTGGAAATGCAAACTTATAAATTTTCACTACTTTGTATTACATATTGGTTTAACGTTGGTTTATTTTACCTACCTATAGATTGGATAAGTAAATCCTAGCTTTACTATTTGGAGGTGTGTTAGGGTTCATATGTTTCAAGTTTGTTGTTTTCTTTTAGTAACTTAATCTCATATCAATTTTCTTGAAGTATCAAATTAGCACTTCTTCTCATAGTATGATTTTTGTATTATCTTCTTTATTTGGTGAACTTTTCATATCCATGTCTTAAAATGTACTAGGACATAATCACAAATTGTTAGGGCAAGGCAGAATACAAAGCCATCAGAAATTGCATCAAGTACTTGCGGGGAGATTGTTGGCTTATTCATGCTCCATGTTTTGATGGATGTTCGCGTAAATATGCAGTTGCTGCCTCTGCTGGCTGTATCTTAGAATCTGATTTCCATTTATGGGACTTCTACACAAAAAGCTCAAAGCATTTAAATTCGAACATGAAACCCTCGATTCCTTCTCGATTCCAATTTCTAGAGTAGCTCTTCTTCCTCTATCCAACCTTGCAATTTCATTTAGAAGAAATACTTCATGCACAATGCCTTCTGTTACTATCAAGCAATGGTAGTATCGACCATGCGGACCCCTCTTGATCTACATTGCAAGCGGGCAGAAGAATGCCAGTGCTTACGATATCCGTGGTGGTGAACAGTTAATGAAGTGGAATGTAAATAGTTTAGTTGCAAGAATGTATTATTCTAGCCCTTTACAATGGAGAAGTAGAGGAAAAATAGCTTTGGTTAAAAGCTAAGCTGTTTGCGTTTGGGATCTGAATTCACTTACACCACCTTTGGTGTCTATCTCGCTTTTTGGTAAAAAAATTATTTGCCTTCATGTGCATAACAACAATGTTTGTCAAATGTAAGATTATAACTTTTTTTTAATGTTTTCTTAAACATAATTCATCTTTATAACATGCCTACATATCATTTATATACTTGAATTGTAGAGTACATTGATTAGAAGTAAAAGGAAACGATGGAGTTTTTTGGCTCTCAAGATATCAAAATAGTCATCGAACAATTCACATTCTGTATCCTTTTCAAGAGACTTGATATTAATAGGAAGCATAAAAACACCATTGCCATCAATAAACGGACCTTGCCATCATGTGTAGTGCTTCTCCATTTGAAGTGGAAAGCAAGAATCAACCTACACTTTTCCTGGTTCTAGCTCCCACTTGCATCATTCGTCGATAATTTAAGTTTGGGGAAACTTGAATTTCGTGATGGGAATAAGCGGTACGGGAATTTTTATATTTTATTTTGGTAATAATGCTGAAAATGCAAGAGCGATGTTAGGCCGGAAGATTTTACTGTCCCACTTTTGGTTATTTGGGGTCATGAGTTTTACATTTGAAAACCTTACTTAAATTCAGTGCTTGCAAATCAGGTATTGCAACATGAATTCTTGAATGTATATTTGATAATAGTATAAAATAGAGCCCTATACTTTTACTAATATATGGTACTCCCAGAATTGCCTAGGCCATTAATGGCAGTGACTTGCCTTTCCCTACTCGTAATGTCCCAGTAGCCTTCAATCCTACATAATAGTATTTCATGTCTTCCCTACCAACATACAATATGAAACAAATATAGAATAAGTTTGGCTTGAACCTAGTTTTCTATAAGTACATCTAAATTATAGTCTGTAGAGATTTTGTTATTTTATGACTTTTAGTACTGTCTGTGTGTCGATTTTGTTTAAAAATCATACATACTTTTGGTGCACAAAACATTTAGTCTACGTTTATTTCTAAAATTTCTTTTCCTTTTAATATGATTTTTATTTTCATTAAATTCAATATTTGTATAATCTTTTTGAAAATGAATTTCATTTGAACTGATTTGCATTTGGGGTGCTAAATTCTATTTAAATATGAAGGACTCGGTGCGCAACCACGCAATAGCACTAAAGTTTCTATTGGTCGATATCTGATATTTTGTATACCCGATCTTTATGTGGGTGTGTCTGTGGATGGGTTCATGCGACTGTGCATGTTTGTGTTCGCTTATTTCATCTGTGATTAGAATTCATTTAAGGTTAAGCTCGAGTGTTTGAATAAGTTCAATATTATTTCGAACATGGACTAGCTAAGATTTCGTATCTACTTGTGCTATTGAGTTTAATAGTGGTTACCATCATATATGAGATATGCTTTTGTATTCTTAGTGATTCAAATCGATTGTTAAAGTTTGAAGTATTTATAACTTTTCAAGTTCATTTGGTACTATTCACAAGTATGTGATATTCAAATTGGTTAATGTGGATATTCACTTACGATTTACATTTTCTGTTCATAAAGTTAATTAAATTAGTTAGTCAAAAAATAGTGCATGTTATTATAATGTTGTATCAATATCATTCTCTACTTGCTTATAAAACAATATGCACGCAAGGTTAAGCCAACAATTAAGAATTGCGATTGTTGCAGTAGCTTTAGCATCTAGACATAGAATAGTTGCCCGAAATGCAAATAAGACTAGAATGTGTAGGAGAAGTTGCATTTATTGTTAAAATTAGGTAAAACATTGTTTTCCACTTCCATCTAGATTGATCTTATGAAAATTGCAAATACCTTGAATGGGTTTGGTTTATGTGTTTAGATACTTCAATGGATAAATAAATTAGCAAATATACCAATGTTTTACCCTATCTAGCTAGAAGAGGATTTGTTGAAATTCTTTAAATTGGGTAAATCACTCCTTTCTTATGCCATCAAGCCACGGAGAAATTTTTACAATTAGTCATTTTAGATAATTTTGCTAATGATCAATGTAATATTTAGTTTTCCAAATAAATGGAAATTTTCAATAACCATTAGTTAATGTACTTTGAATTTACAGTTAAAAGATTTGATATGTAATATATTGTGATGTGCATGTTGAGGAAATGTGTTTTTTACAACACACTTTGGTTTGGTGTTATTTTGGTAGTTGCATACCTTTACCTATATGATATATGTAAATACATAACTGACATGATAATGGTTTTTTATTTATGAAGTTTATAGAATGCAACGAACAAAAAAATTGATTTATTTATTTGGTAAGTTCATTAGCATACATAAGGATGATCCATGTGTACGTTAATATTTCAATGTCACATGAACTATGCATGTTAAACCGATAAGCAAATGAAACATATTATTATTATGGTACAAATATTTAATATCACATTGGGATTAGTTAACATACGATATTGAATATATTAATCAGAATTGTTAACAGTATGTGAATATATACTTTGGTTGAAACTCTTTGAATTCTATAGTAGTCCGATTAATCTCAATAAAGTTACTCCATTGCTTCAACAATGTTACAGATATATGAATTGACAACCCTTATCATGCATGTGCTAAGACTGGTTGGGTTAACTACTTTGATGAAATCCAAGTAGTCAGAAATGCTGATCGTATACAGAAGTTTAGCTAGCTAAAGGAATCGAGTGCATTGTAGTATTAATTGTGGCTAACAAATTGCATTGGAATGCATTATTGATGTGATAGGCAGAATGAGGCAGCAACAGAAATGGTTCAATAGAATTGGAGTATTGGAACCATATCTGAATTCAGAAACAATAGGATGTTGAAACTAGAGGAGAGCTCAACTAAGATGTGGAAGAGAGACGAGTATGTATAAAGCAATGAATGAAAAGAAAGAAAGAATATTTGAGAAGCAACGTCTAAAGTAGTTCAGAAGTAAGATGAAACTAGTGGGAACATGTGGAAAAGAATAATCCAGTGCAAACAGGCACATATTGGACTATGTATTGTTGTAAATTAGAGACAAAAGTGGCACATCTGTAGTTTTGGAAATAATGTGAGAAATAATCATACTGTAGTAGGCATTGAGTCAAGTTGCAAAAAAACTAAACAAGGGCATGTGTGGCTTCAAGGGTAGGTGATGCCACCATCAGAAGTGATAGAATAGCTATAATGGAACTATTTTCCTTTAATAGGTATTGTACTCATAATGCATCTTTTAATCACATTATTTATTACAGGTTCTTATATTTAGATAAGCAATCATTATTTAATCGGCTCTCTAAGATGGTTTACGTGTTACATGTGCAGGTAACTGCATAACATATAGATCAACAACAAGTTCACAATTCATGTTGGCTCCCAATATATTTTCTGACATTGTTTGCCAAAGTTAATATCAAGAGATGTAATTCTTTCTTTTCTTCAAAACATTTAAGTATTTTCTTTTATAAATATTGAGATCTGCATGCTTCTTTCTTTTCTTCAACATGTTTCCTATTTTCCTTCGATTTAAATTATTTGATTGTTTTATTACATAACATGTAATTTCATATTGATTCTAAAGATGATGTCCATTCAGTTAGTTGAACTACGCATATAGTTAACTAATGGATGAGCAGCTATCAACTTAGCTTCTGTACCGTAGACATTTAAATGAGTTATATTGCTACCATACATGTATTATCTATTTGGATGTTCCAGAATTTACTATTTATTCAAGTTCATTTTTTAGCCATGCAAACAGGATTATTTGTTGTCATTAACAGATATAGTATATCTAATCTATTTATGAAGTCCCTATCCCAAACTAGAATGAAATATAGGTTATGATTTGAAAGAATTAGTTTTAAACTTTAATTTATCAGAGAGAAAAAACAGTAGGGCATGATGCATTGGAAGCTTCACTAATGATTCTTTGTTACTTGATTATGACAAGCACCATTGTCCAAATGGTTAATTGATTCGAC
The DNA here is from genome assembly GCA_030765085.1 of Allium cepa. NCBI lineage: Eukaryota > Viridiplantae > Streptophyta > Magnoliopsida > Asparagales > Amaryllidaceae > Allium > Allium cepa. The sequence goes on along the minus strand of CM060932.1, from coordinate 862,072,461 downwards.
TTTGGTGCAAGCTTTCGAACGTTTATTGACATGGGATATGTTGTCCCAATGATTTGTTGTATATAAAGTACCATTTCAAAAAAAAATGATTTTTTGTTACTACGGACAAAAGGTTTTTTGGTTTTGGTTTAGTTTTTATTTCATACATGTTAATAAAGTGCTCATTTTTTAGTGTTAAACTATAGGATCTTCAAGAATGTTTATTATTTAAATATATAATTAAATTACACATTCAATACAAAAAGTAACACCACCTATTTACATTAGGTATGCTATACAAAATTGTTTATTTACCTGTTAGATATAAAAATAAATAAAATGAAAATATGCCATCATCCCGTGTGCGTAGCACGGATTCACACTAGTATTTTCTATATGTTTGACTTTATTTTCTTTATTGCTATTGCAATTCGTCTGGCTGTCATTCATTGTAACTTCACTTTCTATTAGCAAATGTGTGTACAACCTCTTATACATACTAGTTTTAGTAATTCATAATATATATATGTGTGTGTGTATATGTATGTATATATATAATATATGTATATGTTTGTATGTATAATATATGTATATATATGTATGTATTTATATTTTTAACAAACTAAATTAAATATGTTTAAACTTTAAATATATATAAGAATGTAAATGTATGTTTGATTAATTGAAAACTTGATTTTCTTATATTACTTAAATAATTTTTAATTGTTATTTTATAAAGGTGTGAAATCTTAATATATGTATTATGCGAGTCTTGAAAATGTTTTTATTTGGTTATGAATAAATTAAATGATTTGGATAATTATAATTATTTAAAATAATATATGATTATAGAAATAGAAATAACTTTTATATGTAATATTTAATTTTACTAACTAATTTATAAATCTGAAATGAAAGAATTGAGTTTTCTGATATTATCCGTGAATATTTATTTATTGATCAATTTTAAAAATGAAGGAGATTTACTGATTTATTGTAAATAATAAGATTATAATTAATTCTAGGTTTTACTTAATCCTTAAATATGTAAATGTCATTCATTTCTTAGTATTTATTTCATTATCTAAAATAAAATTATAAGTTTTGAATGTTTCATTATTAAGTATTAATTTGTTTATTTATATTTATTTGAATAATCTATTTTTATATTAATTTTCATTTTCTAATTTTTTAGTTTTTTTATTATGATCTCAATATCATGAGTAATTCACCTTTGATACTGATGTGATGATAATTTTAATATGATACAGTGATGGCATCCTTTAATATGATTTTATTTTATTAAATTCTATGTAACGAGAAATTTGAATAAATGGATTAGTAATATCGTTTGAGATGGGGAATTTGGTAATAGTTTTTTGGTTATTCTTTAGACTCGTTATACAGAATATGGAAGGAGCAAATATGATGTATGAGCTCTGAATAAATGGACTAGCAACATGCAGTGGCATTGGACGCCATTGTGTTGTCTATTCGATTATTCTTTGCTCATGGATGACACTTATATAGGGGTATGTGGTGTGTGTGTATGAAACGCTGGGGTGAGCATGTATAGAGACTACTTGTTATCCACATAGTTTGTGTACATTATATGTCTATCTACCTTTTTCTGGCTCCTTGTATGTTTTGAGAGTGAACCAGATTGGCCAGTATCACCCTTGCAGTCTGATTGTAATGATCCGTATTTTTAACTATTTAAATTATTAAATTTAATATGATTATGGACTAAAAATGGTTAAAATATAAATTTAATGATTTTGAATGTAATTTATTGGATATGTACTAGAATAAAATTTTGAAATAAAGAGATTTTAAAGATTTAAGTAATAACGAGTATTGAAAAGAATGCTATGTATTGGAGGTAATTACTATCAATAGTTGGATTAGATGATAAATGTTGAATTCATTAGATATCAATAGAATAATTGATTGTTAACTAAAATTCATTTAAAATCTAATATTGGAATTTACTGATTTATTGGGAAACTATACTATTTAAAATTTAATATTGGAAATTGTTTGGATAACTCAATAACGAAATTGAATAATTGTAAAATGAAAATGGTTGTTCTATAATTTAAATTTGTTTTAAAAGTTAAATCTTATAAGTTCATTAACCAATATTTCAAAAGATAGTGATTTATTGAATTATCCAAATTGATTGCACTTAATATCGTAATTATTTGGATAAATGAATTCTGAGGTTAATATGATTGAAAATGTTATTGGAAGTTGTTGTAAATATTATTTAAATAACAACGAAGATTGGTAACATTTAAAATTGAATTTATAAGTGAATGATTAGAAATTGGAAATTTTAATTATAATCGAGATACAAAAATAGCCTTCGGGGCACAGTCTAGGGTTTCGACGAATCCAGTTCCATTGGATCCATAATAGTGTATTATTATCGAATATCAAATTTCGTAGGGTTTAGAGTTATCATTTGGTCATATGGGTTTGAAACGCGTTGAACTAAATATTGAAAATTCAATATAACAATTGGGTTCAAAAAGCTATCTTCTTCATACGGTCGAATTAGGACTCAAAACCTTTTCCATTGTGTTCGAAATAGGGGTATAACATTATAAACGTCTAGTGCCACGCTTCGTTTGGAGTTCATCCAAAAAAAAGCACGTGAATGGCTAATATAATAATAAAATATTGCGTGTACGTATATAAATACGTGTATTATCCAACAGTAAACCCTAGAAACAAGCTAACGCGCCTGCACATAATTTAATGGCCAAAATCATCCCTTGTTCTTCCTCATTGATCTCTCGATCCGCTCCCCTATGGCCTTCGACCTGAACTAGTGGAATGTCGGCGACATCGAGCTCTTGCAGTTCAACGGCGATGATCGGATTTGGTGCAGCGTAGAGGCCTAGATTTTGCTGCATTCGTCATCCTTTCGTGTACGAATTTCACAGCCTAAGGGTGGCCGAGCTTCGTGGGTTCAAGGCCGAAGGTGGAGTGGGTTGAGGCACGGCCGATGGTGGCCTCCAATTGAGCTCCGATCGATAGTCGTGGCCGCGGCGACCAGGTGTTTGATTGGAGCTTTGGGTTCGATTGGGAGCGTGGTTGCCTGAAGCACGATGGAAAGGAAGATGCATGCGGCCAGATCTCATTTAGGGGAAATGAGCGACCAGATTCGATTGAGGTTTAAAATTAAAAATAAAAAGGAAATTATTTATATAAATTGTATGCAAATCACATAAAATTAATACCTTGTTCATGCGAGGCCTAAATCAAGCGAAATAAGATGCTTGGAATCGTGGCGACAAGCACTACGTCATGGGGTCGATTTAGAGTTATTTGGATCTAGTTAAAATTTTAGGTCAAACCGAATGTCGTTGGATTTGATTTGAAATTGAAACTCAAGGTGGGTGTTTTATAATGCTTACAACGTACTAGAATATTTTTTGCTAGTTAAATTTGATACTATGAAGTGATATAAATTTTATTAGTCGTTGTTTGATGAATTTAATTGTCATCTAGATTGTCGTTGAATTAAATGTTAAAAATTAAAATTGACAGTTAAATTGAAATTGGAGTTTAGTTGCCAGTAAATTACCTGATAATGATAACTAAGAAATTGTTGTGAATTATATTGATTGTTTGGATGATTGATTTCAATGGATGCTATTGATTGATATTTTGGATGATTTGGATATTTATTTATTCTAACATATCCTGTTATCATCCTATATATTATTTACAGTATATAAACTGTAAATTGAATTATTCTGAATGAATTAAGAAATAGATTGAAATGATATATACCTATGACACCGTGATTTGGATTGAAATGATATATATATATATATATATATATATATATATATATATATATGCATCCTTGAAATTAAATTGAAATAACCGATCACTTGGCCAAAGAATAGACAATTACATATGGATACTGGATTGGTTAAATTAAATGATTTTAAAAATCTTAGATTTGAAATTGTTTAAATGGTTTTGATTTAAAAAGAAAAAAAATCAAATTTATAGAAATCGAATTAATCATGGATTCGAGTTTGAAATGTTGAAATAAAATTTTGGTTAAACGAAATTGTTAAATAATTAAGATTGAGATTTTAAAGTTAAAATCGGAGTATAATTAAATTTCGTAAATTGACCTGTTTTCAAAAGATTAATCTTTTATTCGAACTTTGAATATTACTAAGTAAAAGTGATACACAAACGATATTTCGAATTCAGCTCGAAGTTGAATTTTATTTTAAGATTAGGATTTTAAATTAAAGATTGAAGGATAATTTGATTTAAATAGTTTGAGTCGATATTTTGAAAATCAAGCTCGAAATCGATATAAATTGAAATTGAAATTGAATTAATTGGATTTGAAAGTGGAGTTGAATTAATTGAAATCGAAGTTGAAATCGATTTGAATCGAAATCGAAATTGAATCGATTGAATCGAAATTGGTTGAGTTGGGAAATTGGAATTGAATCGGTTTGGCTTTGAAACTATTTTCAAATAAATTATTTTGGTATAAACTGTTTTAAAATCTATATTCTTTTAATATTCAAATTATTTTGATTTTCCAAATTATTTTACCATATAAACCATTTTAATACTTAAACTATTTTATACTTAACTATTTTCACCATTTTAACTATTTTAACTGTTTTAATTATTTAAACTATTTTAAAACTATTGTAACTATCTTTCAAAAATTCAAACTGGTCAAGGGTGAAATTTTTATGTTAAATTATGGATTTAAATACGAATGGCGTAAAATAGAGTTATAGCCCAAATGTAAATTTGAAACAATTTTGGAATCGAAATTGCGATTTTAAGACGAACATGATTTTGAATTGAAGTAGTTTATTTTGAGTAAATGTGATGATTTGGAGATGGATTTGATTTCAAAGCGAAGATGATATTTTGATATCAAGTATGAATTGTCTATGAAATGTAAAAATACTAACCGGTGTAAAATGACATTTGGTTGTTAAAGAGACCGGGGCCGGATGTGGGCACTCTCTGTCGATACTGGAACCACTTTGACAACTATGTACGTGGAATGAAGATCCAGAACGAATTGGTTGGATTTGGTGTCATTTACTGGATTTGAAGAAAGAGAACGATGATGGATTAGCCTGGCACTTGTGCCTATTTGAAATGACTAAAACAGGAGCCGTACCGGCCAAGTGGTTAGCTACCCCAAGTGGACGCACTTCTTCAATATACCATCATTTACATTGTGATTGATTGGTGCGCACCCTCCGGATTATGGGAGTGTTGGACGCGGTGGACGATCATGACTATAATGCGTTACCACCAGCCGGGAAGGGTAAACTGGCAGTGTCCTACCTTGGGCATTGTCTCATGTGCCTTATCATACTTTTATCCCTAAACAAGACCCATACGATTTTGGTTTAGTGTTGTTGTATCATGGCTCATCCCTATCCACGGACCGTTTAACTGGTGTTTTATATGCAAATTGTACGACATTACTTAAAAACGCGTTAATGGGGATTAATATAAAGCCTTAACGCTAGTTTAATATTTACTTTACTGATTAGACATTATATGTAAATAGCGTATTCTACTACATATAAATATTTTGATGGATCCTTAAGAGATGGAAAATCCCGTAACATCTCTTGAGTTATCTCACGCACGTTATACACTGTATATGAGAGGTGAAATCCCATAGACATCTTTGATGTCGTTAGACTCGTGTTATATGCGATATTGATTTGACTTACATAAGGATATTTTAGTCCTGACTCGAGTATTTTGTCTTTTCATTACGCTTAGGTAAGCTATGAGTTTTTCAGCGTATTGAAGATTCATTCTGGAGGACGAAGACGGAGATTTGGCATACTGTTACTATTAGTATTTCTGCATCATGTTGTCTGCTACATTATTTATTTATCCCTGATGTATATATAACTTTGATAAATGTTGTATAGATTATAACCAAATGTATTATATAAATAGCTTCATGAACTGTTCATTTGATGATTATATTTTATCGTTCTGCTGTGAGATTCTGTGTTTGTTTTCTTCTTTCTTTTCTCTTATTTTCTTATTTACCCCATTAACAATCCCTCTTTTTGAATGGTTTGAGTTGGCATGTGTGGATTATGATCGATTTAAACCATCCAAAAAGGTGGTCCATTACACTAATCATAAGGTTGCGCCCTAGATCCACCATTGTTGTTTATAATATTCGATGTGCATCACGAGATTAGTAGTTAATTGCCCCTTGTGTCTCATAGGAAGTAGTCAGTTACCATAGGGCATGTATCTGCAGTCGTGGTGAAGAGGATATGCGTTGTCAAGCCTATGGTGGATCATTGTAATGATACCAAGAGGGGAGAGGTAATGGTAACCTATGACTTTAGGAGTCATGTCATATGGACCATGTGTGGCTCCTGCAGCAAGCAGATGTGTTATCAATCTCCCGTTTGTTTACGGTGTGGGTGTATCTATGTCGGTAGTAGATATACATATATTATATATGAATGAGATTATACCTAAGACTGCATCAAGAGTATGATTAACCTCATATCCTTCTCAGGAAGACGGCTTACTTATTATTCATTTGTTGTTCCACTCTTAGGACCTTCCAATGATCGAGATATATGATTTTGTACATTACAGCATTGTTATGAGCTGGCTCAAATCTTTCTTATTGATTTGATATTAATATTTTATAATATGAGATTTAGCGAGATGATGGGCATTGATTGATTACTAACCGACATCACTTGAGAATGTCTCATTACTGATTATTTTGGATTTTATGTTGATTTCTGGGTATGTATGATTCACCTATTAGTATTGATTCTTCGATTTTACAATTCGATTTTTTTCTATATAGGTGATGACATCTTTTGATAGCGTTGATTACTCTATATGAAATCGAGTTATTTGTGAGGCATGATGCCTTGATAAATATCTATTGTATTATATAAATATTTTCGAACATACATTTCTATATTTATTTATCTAACTTAACATACTAGTCAACGATTTGAGTATCTTTGATTGTGATATAATATTGTTATTTCTTCTACGCACTATTACCGTTATTTATGATCCTTGATTAGACATAATCTGACCCGTATGTTATTTTATAATACTCAGGTCAGTCGGGTACAGGGACGATATGACCAAAATTTGTTTAATTTGGGCTTAAAGGAGTATCATATTAGGGCGATTATCTGATATTTATATGTTATTGATTCACTGTATATATACATATATAATGAACATTTGAATTTTATTGTATTCTTAAAACATTATTGCATTATATATTACATGTTATCCTTGCAATTGACTCTGTACTCTCTGTTATTCACTGTACATTATGTATTGTTCTATCCTGGATGCACACGTATCTATTTTTTGTACTGATACTATGTACATATAGATTAGATGTTTATTTGATGTTTTAATACGTATCGGTGTAGTCCATGGGAATATTCACGTGTATACCTCATATAATTTCATTATTCGTATTATCTGATGGTATTACTCGGTAATACTCTTGGATAGTATGGGTATAGTAGTGGGGTGTTGGAATTCACCCTTAAATTCCTCTCGATACCGAGAGAATTCCTCTCAGTACCGGTTGGTCTTCTCATAAAGGGAACACTTGTATTCCTCTTACCATTCCTTCATTAATTCCAACAGCTCCTACCTTCTGATTTTATTTCACATCTCGTCTGTTTTTTTGCAGAAATAGAAGAATTCTCTTATTCTATGGCAGGTGAAGCTTCCCTTCTAACTCTTAAAGCCCTTGATGGTGCAAGATGAGCAAAGCATCTATCTTATCCATTAGATCTTTCTGACTATCTTTCATTTTTTGGTTAAGCTCTTGCATCGTCTTATCAAGCTCTCCTATGGTAACTATTTCATGTTGAGAAAATGATCCTGCTAGTGCCTGTTGATTGTTAACTTTAACTTGGAGAGTATTCCCTTCATCACCTCCATCCACAGCTCCTGATGACCTTCTATATCTCCTTGGTGCCATGATTTTGTATTAACAGACCTTTAAATTCTTTGAGCAAGTTTCCTGTGTCTATCCAATCCAAAGCAGAGAGCTAGATCTAAGCCTGATTTTAGTCCTCTCAGTGAAAGCACTAAAATGTTAAAGCCAAAATTGGATCAACACCCAAAGGTATGTCAAAGGAAACCTATGAGACCAAGATCTAGCAGATAATAAAAAAAAAGGAAAAGAATAGCAAGACACAAGATTTTTATAGTGCTTTGATAATCTCTAGCCCATGTCCACTTTGTAGTTTTATTGATTGTGAATTTTGGAGAGAATTAAAGTCACTAGTACAAGGGATTGATAGGTTCTTGGGATTGGAGTTGCCAATTATTACTACATAGGTGACTTCTATGAGGGAGATATAGGAGATGAAGAAGGAGCAGAGTCCAAGACCCTCTTCTTTTTGCAGTAGGGTTGATATTTATAGCGAAATAGGTATGTAGGTTCAGGAGCCCACTTGCACTGAAGTCCAAAAGCAATCCTATTGACATACAAGTGAAAGGGTGGGGCCCAAAGGCCATGTAAAGCTCTAGGTACCGATTGGTGTTGATTAGCGCTAAGTCCCTTCTTTCACTTGTTCCATGCTTTTATCTTTTATTCAAAGTGTTTCGAGCTCTTTTCCATAGACTTTGGGTTAATTTTGAATATTCTCCCAATAAGTCTTATATTATCCTATTTTCTACTCATCAATCCTAAGAATTGCTCATCTAAACTCTGAGAAAGCACTTGACCACGAGAGGTTGGAGTAGAGTATGAAGGGTATGTGGTTTGTGGTGCAAAGATAGGAGGAAAAATCTCTTTGTATAGAGAGGAAACCTCTCGATACCAACCGGTTTCCTTACTTCCAAACTTGATGATTTTTCTTGAACTCCTTTCCCTTGTTGTTCTAATCATACTCTCAAGTTCTTGAGTCATTTCATCGTCGTCCTGACCTTCTACTTCTAGTTTAATTCTACTTGATTTAAACCAAGTTAATACCCCATTTCCTTAAAAGCACTGGGACATTTAATACTTTAAATCTGAGGAGAACCCTCGATATATTTTTCCTCTTCCGTTCCGCAATGAAATCCCTTTTTCATGAATCCTATAATTGGAAATGTCCTACATCAGTAGTAACTATACACAACTAATGGTAGCCTCTAGGTGAAAGATAGATTTCTGTTGTGTAACTCAGCTGTCCTCGCATCCTAACCCATTTCAGACCAAACCTACGACCCAAAGCCTAAATGTTGGGATACACCCACTAATCATGCTTGTCCTAAACGTATAATTGAAGCTATAAAATTTCCTACAATGAAAATTTTATTTCTTTGTTTGTATAATTAATAGTAGTAATACTTACCGATTAGATACGATATTATTCCTAATTTATATGCTTAGGCTTTAGTTTCCTTGTAATGTCTAATAAATGTCTATTACCCTTAATAATTTGTCACTAATGTCAAATTTGGACAATCTCTAATAAATCCTCATTTAATATATTTACCAATTTCAAAATTTATCTATTATTCCTATTTAATTTCCCCATAAATGTTGTATTAAATTCCCTAATCAGTCCCCATTTAATTCCTTTTTATCTTCTTATTAATTAGAAATTTATTATCCATTAAATCTGTAGTTAATGTCCATAAATTCTGGTCTGTAATTACTACGCTATTAATAACTAATACTAATATTGTCATAAATTACGCTATTTATATATTTTTATTTTGAACATTAACGCGGTTATACATATTTGTTTATTTATTTATAATTCTAACTATTAATTTCTAAACTAGAACGTTCCTTTTCATGTTTTAATTTATTAGAGATGTCTTTTAAAAAAGGATTAACATTATAACTTTCTATAAATTAACCAAAAGTGAGATCTTTTCTTCATTTGCAATTATAGAGAAATATTTCTTTTCTTTCATTGAAATAGACAATGCAAACTATGGAAAAGAATATCCATATCTTACACATCGCTTTCCCTTTTAGCATATCTCTTATTGATTCAAACGACGCACTTTTATACATATTTCATAATTGAGTAGTTCATGGAAATTATATGAAATCCACTACAATTAAATTAAAACATAGAAATTCACATTCCAAGTCTATGGCAACCTAATTTACAACCTAAATATAGATCTGCAATAATATTACAACTATACAAATTTTTTACAAATGAATATTAGAGACTGATTTAAAATTTCCAAATTAAGTTGTACATACTATTCCTATTTTAATTACTTCTTTTATAGAATATATAGGCTATATTCATATACTACAATTCATCAGATCTTATTTAGGCATAATAATTAAATAATAGTTCAACGAGACAAATTTCAATATTATAAATAAATTATACAATTTCCCACTCTTCTTTATAGCTTTTCAAATCTCCCAAATCCGTATCCAATCCTTTAAGTGACTCCTTTTCCATTCTAATCCAAAAGAGTATGTGTAACAAGGTATATACATATTATTAGAATTATAAATTTGAGATGAGATTTGAGGTTAAGGGGAATATAGATTGAAATTTACCTTTTTTCGCAGTATTAATTCGCTTCTTATCTTCTTCTCTTTTATTTTCCGTCTTCTCTGGTTTATGCAGATATAAATAATTTATAATTTTTAGAAATAGTGGAGAAGGGAAAATGACAGGGCTATGTTACTTTTGATCAAAAAATATGAGAAGAGAAGTGTTGGGTTAGGCCTTTATTTATAGACGCTCGAATCAATCGTATTTGTTAGATTAAAATAATAAAACTTGGGTCGTTGGGCCTAGTTTAGACCGTAGTTGTCACTATATGACCAATCGACCGCTCCCTTATAAGCAGTTGACCACTAGCAGTTGACCAGCCTATGGAGGGGAGTTGATCCACTGGTCTTGCATTTATTATATTTTTCCTCTAAATATTTTCGCTCTGAAAACTTCAAAGGTAGATAACTTCTTTATTTGACCTTCGATCACGAAACTTGAAATACAAAAGTTGCTCAAAAAAATCATCTCGATACTATTGGTGCAAGTTTCATGACCAAATTTGAACGTTTTCTCAAATTCCATTTTTGGAGCATTATTGATTGTCGTTAATTTTATAGGTGTTACTTTCTCCATCTTAGGAGAGTTTCATCCCCGAAATTCCCCAAGGGTTAAATTATGTAACATAGTGCATATACAATCTAAGCTAACCATCCAATTACTATATATCCAATTTTGTAGTCAAATGTGTATATGTGCATGGTGTATCACAACATATAAGACGTGTGCAAAATGATTCTAAATTAGTGCATCCTAGATGAATGTATTCCTTTAAAAGTATTTCATAAATACGATGCAAGCAACCTAGATATATTGGTAGTTCTATGGGTATGCAAGTTTTCAAAAATCATTTTTCACACAATAATTTCCATACCCCATAAATAGGAGCATGGTTTAACCAATTTTGCATCCAATCCCTCCCATTCCAAACATAGCATACATTTTTAACATCTAAAAATTTTGAAAATTTAGATTTCTAGATTTTAACTTATATGCCAAAAAGGAATTTAGATGGAAAATCTTACATTTTCACCCTTCTTGTGGATACCTATTCCGTTGTAACTTGGAACCTTTTCTTCCGCCCCCAATATTTTTTTAACTTCTCCAAGTACAGTTTCCATAAGGAGGTTTGTTTTTGGATGTTAAAGCATAATTAGCTTAAGCATAAGGTTTGTTTCACTGTCAACTAGGTATGGAAATTTAAACTCCAAAGCTAAAAAAGCCTTTTCCCTTGTTATTATCTATATTTTGTTTATTGTCTCCCTTGTCGGATAGTAAAACTCATAATTGCTAACACATTGATGCTTCTTATGCTAGTGTGTGGCATTTGAAAATCGGAAATTTTCTCATTCCAAAATAAAACTTTTAAAAAAAGCTTCCAAAAGAATTTCCAACTTGCAAAACTGTTTAAAGAATTACCGAAAGCATTTAAATACCATCTTTTATTTTATTCTATATATTTTTATATTTTTTGTTATTTTTTTAGCACTTATACAAAATCTTTCAAAAACATTTGAACCCAACTTCTCAAAAGTATTTAAACAAAATTTTTTGAAGCTTTCGAACATAATTTTTCAAAACGTTTGTTGCTCTATCTTCAAAAACAAATCAAGCAACATCTTAACGTGGTTCAGACTAAGTCAATGGGTTAATGCATATGATTGATCCTAGTATTATGTAGTTAATCCTAGATTTAGGGAACCTTTTCTTTTCTTTTACTCTAAAATAATGAACTACCTATAAGTGTATTATGAATTTTATCTTTTACGGCATAAGTATAGTGACCCGTGATTTCACAATAACCTTTCCCTTTCCTCCATTTGCTAAAATTTATTTTTCATAAAATTTTAATGTTTTAGGATCTACGCATTCAAAATTTCTAACTGCTAACTTAATTTCCAAATTTATTTTATAAACTCTCAGTCTTACCTACATTTTATCTCTATTTAAGATTCCTTATGAGATTTCAATATTTACACCGTTTCTTAATATATATATATATGTCTAATTCCATCCATAACATCAACACGGTGACATAACCGGAACATATCCCATACTACATTGTACACTTTTTCAATAACCTAAGAAAGACAACTAGCGATTACAACCAAAAAACCATTAAAGAAAATCGCTAGAAGTTGCACTTTATCATCAATCAGGGTTAATGATGTTATGACCCTAACACTCCTTACTAAATTAAGATGGATATTTCTAGTATGTCATTCAACTATCATCCATATGTTTCCACCTTTCCAAACTCACCTTCTTAGCTTCTAATAAATAAAGTGCATTCATTAAATCAATTATTAAACCGATTATGGGATAAATTGTGCATTCCCACAATGAAGTGGGTATGAAATATGAATATGCACATTCAAAACAATTCATCGAAAAATTGACTTTATGGAATAACTTCTACCGCATATCTTGCCTACTATAACCTTAAGTCAACCAACATCATCCATGTGTATTTGTCATCTCACCACTGTCTTCTTCAACCATGTTATTATCTTCTCTAAATCAAAATCTCTTGACAGTATCCACAAACTTTGATATTTACTTCTTCTTGATCTTTCATGGAAGTATATCTTAGGACATGCAAAATTGTACTTTGATACTATTTTCGATTACTTTAAGGGTTCTTCTTATGGATTCCAAACATCTCCGATAAAATTTTCCTAAAATGCTACCAATATCCATTATATTTACTAGGGATTTCTTGTCGCTACCCCATGAGCACCAATAGCTATTTTACTCATAGCATAAACCTTTTAATCGTCTTACCAAGACGATCATCTTTATCTAGTCCATATCAAAAATTGGTTTGGGTTTCATGTTTCTTTGCAAAACTAAAACTTCACAATCATGAAGTACTTAATCCAAAACCTTTATTTTAAAAATACAAACTTTGAAACTTTTTTCAACATTTTCTTGATTTCCAAAAAGGAGCTGTGAATTTTTTTTTTCTTTTCAAAGACTTTCTACATCAAAGACTTACTTCTTCAAAAGTAGGATTTTTAACCCAAATTTTTTTAACATTTAGACCGATTTTCATACAAAACAATTTTTTCAGAAACCTCTTTTAGAACTTTAAAAATGAAAACTAAAGTAAACGAGGACAACTTCTATCCTATTATTTTCTTGCTACTCATTTTATTTCTACTTCCACATTTGACAGAGATTTTAATAGCATCGGGGTGGGGCTTCTAAAAGACACTTGTAATTGTAATATTTATTTAAGCGTTTATCTAAAATATATGTGCAATTACAACATATCTACGGATTTTATCCATTCTTCCAACCATATTCCTATTGTTTACCTTATATATTATTTTCTATCTAGATTACTGATCATATTTTATATAAATATGTATATATTCCTAATGCTATCAAAATTTCTAATACTACTACCATTAAAATTTCTCCTATCTTAGTTATCGGGGATTCTCACCCTTTTATTCTCTATACCCCATATAATTCAAGTACCATTTCCACTTATCCACCTCTTTATAAATAATTTTGATATTGAACTTTCAAATCTATAAAATAGGAAAAATCATCGAGCCTAACCTACACAATATTTTTCACTTATTTCAAAAATGAAAAATCACTTTATCACAAATCTTTAATCCAAACTTTTTGACTCAATCAATTTAAAAATTAGAATTTCAAAAATGAAAACCCTTTTTACCAAAAAACCATTAAATTAGAAACTTTGACTCAATAAATTTTCAAATTTACTTGATTTTTCAGAACAATGACTTGCTGATAAATCCTTTGAAAAACCCATTCAAAACATTTCAAGAAATTTTCGAAAACTTTTTTTTATCAATTTCTTTCGCATGGGGTTGGATTTAGAGATGAACCTTAATTTCCATTCCTTTTTGACTCTCTTTCTTTTCCATTCATCCTTAAATCATCTCCATCAAAATTCCCGCTTATCTTCTTATGGTGATTAGTGCACACCTTCTTGCAGGAACATGCTCCTCTCCTTCTTCACATCATGATCTACCCACTTCTAAATACCTGCAATATATAGGTTCTTATCTCCCTTTGGTCTGGATGAGATGTAATTCTTCAATCTGCAATCCATCAAAATCCTCATTCACATGGAAGTATAGGCACAATAAAGGAGTCAAGTATCATCTAGCCTCTGAGAATCTTCTATGTGTCATGCTCATGCCCTTCTTGGTCCACTCCTTATGATACGACCTCCGCCCCATAGGGTAATTGGGTAGGAGTATAAATTTAACTCTATTTATTTTTCCAACTCATAGCCATCTCTCTCATCCTTTTGAAATATGGTTTGCAACTACTCCTATAGTAGGAATTTAAAGAGCTAGGCATATAATTTATAAAATTATAGGTAAAAATATAAATACATTCACTCATCGTATCCTAATTCCAATGATCGACTGACCTAAGCTCAGATACCAAATTTGACAACCCACACCTTAATGTGCTTGAATTTCGACTAAATCAAAACCCAAGTCCATGATGCATGGATCATTAGTTTTGGTAACATGTAATAAAACAAGTATATCAAAGTGTGATCAATCTAAACTCGTAGGGGATTGAAAAATATAATATAACACGCATATTAAATAAGGCTGCTATCTTGGCATGTTATTCCTTGGATAATTAATTTCCTTATCGGTGCCGAGAATGAATAAGAAAACTTCAGCATCTACCATTACCGTCTTGCTCCAATATCTAGTCCTTTTAAATCTGCCCTATGGGTTGTTATGAGGTGGGGGTTAAAACAACATTCTGCTGATTGATAAATCACATACTATACCTATCCCATTAAATTATGCTGATTGGTTTCTATTTAAGTGCTATGTTTATTATTTACGGCTAATTCGTTAAGTCTTATGAGTGCGTACGAAATACTTAACCTAACATTCTCCAAGGTATCATATATATATATATATATATATACACACACACACACACACACACACACATATACATATACATATATATATGCCTAACCATATTTATCTAAACATTTTACTACCCAAAAACTTTGGTAACTTAATACTTATTAAATATATAAGAGACAGACCCATCAGCCATTTACTGCCTTAAGTCCCCAAAGTCGGCCCTCCGCAACCTCAATGCTAGTTAATCAGTTCAATATACAAAGACCGGTGACCCCTATATACGGCACTATAGCATAGTATATAATTTAATCTCAGTACTAATATCGCATCTCAAAGACTCATTTAAGGGTTAACTAGCCCACCTTCGATAAACTAATTTTTGCCAAATCATCCAGCTTGAGGTCTGTGCATCCTCCATGTGGAATCTACACTAGTGGAAGCAAAATCCGTCAAGGCATAACCCAAGTCTTTGCTACCACTCACTCAGGATCACCGGTGGTCATAGCCTATATGCTAGACTTACTGTTAAATAACGGTATTAAAATATTGACATACTCCATCGACCTTCCATAACTAACATCTCATTTAGACTAACCTAAGTAAGTCAAGGAAATATGCCCCTTTCAGTTACTGACTACCTCTTACTGGAAATGAAGTTGGCTTATTTTCTTAACCGTACTGACCTCTTTAATACTTCAATTCTGAAGCGAACCCCCCGTATATTTTTCCTCCACCTATCCGCAATGCACATCCCTTCCCCACGGGTCATATGGTTGGAAATGTCCCACATCAGTAGTAAGTATACACAACCGATGACAGCCGCTAGATGAAGGCATATATCTATTATGTAACTCTACTGACCTCACATCCCAGCTCATTCTAAACCAAACCTGTAACACCCCGTATTTTTAGATAATTAAATAATCAAATAACGGTGAATAGTGAAAATAAGAAATTTTGGAATTGTCATAATATGGCTTTGAAACCTATACTATTGTGTTTGTGGTAATATTTTGATCATTTTCCATATATAACTTGTTGAAATTCGAGTTAATACAAAGAATTTACAAGAAGAACAAGAAATCAAAAAAACGAAAAAAATAACAGTAAGACCCTACCGGTCGACCAACAGGTCGACCAACAAAGCGTAGGGGTCGACCTATAGGTCGACCGACGTTTTGTCCTAGACGTAAAATCGTCCAGGGATGTGCCGAAGTTATAATTCTAATTTTCGAGCGATCTAAGGCGTTGTTTTCTAGATCCAACGATTCGCAACAAGGCTGTAACGTGGTTGCACAAGATTCAATCCAAAAAACTGACAGTTTGAGATCCCCAAACTCCATTATAAATAGAACCCTAGGCCTATCATATTTTCTCCCAATTGGGTTCATTACCTGAGGCTGAACCCTAAATAGAAAATATTTCTAGGGATAATATCTTTTTTATAAAAATATTAGACGCCTTAAAAGGGGATCCAGGAAGGCCATGGAGCAAAGCTAAAGGTGACTGTGTGTGGATTTAAATTATATCTCTTTTATGTTTATTGTATATATTATCGTTAAATTCCCGTTAAATATTTAATTCAACATTTATTTCAGTAACTAGTTCTACTAATTAATTATGTTGAAACCTGTACAGTTAATGCGCCCGGTAGGTTCAAAGCGGTGGAGGTGCAAAAAGTCATAGCGGGGATACAGCGAGGATATAGCGGGATATAGCGGATGACTCTAAAATAGCATATAAAACTCGTACTTAATGTTTTTACAAATATATAAATGGTAATTAAATGAAAAATTATCATTCAGTTGAATTATAAATAATACATAAATAATTTTAAATAAAAACACGTGCCAATATACTTTAAATAAACGAAAAACTATTATATAACATAATTGAATTTGGTAGAATATTAGAGTATTTTCATTTCTGAAAATATATTAAAAATTAAATCAAATAAATTAGTTTCATCATTTTATAAGGTATAAATGCAATTTTTCAATTTATTTTATTAAAAAAGATATAGCGGGAATTACGGAATATAGCGGAAATAGCGGGGATTAAAGCAGAAAGGCTATATTCTGGGGCTATATGGAAAAATCGTAGCGGTAGAAATCCGTTATGAGATGTAGCGGGGTAATAGCGGGGCATTAACTACACAAGTTGAAACTATAAATTTTATAATAGAAGTATATTTATATTTAAATGTTATTTATTGGAAAAAGAAAGGAATCCAATTAAATATAAGTAATATTGGGCTTATAAGTTGTAGAGAAAGGCATAAGCCTAAAAGTGAAAAATTTACAATAAATTATGTTAAAACGAGAGAAATGAATTAAAAGGGGAAAATCTAATAACTTTATTTGGAAGTTAGTGATAGATTAGTTGGTTGGTTTAGAAAATGGAATACATTTCCATAGTTTTATATTGTAAAAATAACGATAAATGTAACTGCAAGAATAAAAGCAAGAAAAATGGAATTGGTGCAAAATAGTGACATTACTGTATTTCGCATTACCCAATAATTAAAGAAACAATAAAAGAAATATCTTGCATTTACAAGTATAGTTTATATCATTATTTAGTATTGAAATATGGAAATGGATTTTTGGCACAGTTTTTGTAACCAACCAAATAGACTACTTCCTTGAATAAAAGGGAATAACATGAAGTGTTAAAGAAATTAAAGAAGAGGAAATAATCAAGTTAATTATTTGACAAGACTAGAAACAATAAACAGAATATGTGACTAGATCTGCATTTACTGCGTAGATAGTAGAATAAAAAGTAAAGCAGTTATTATGATAAGTAATTTGTGACTGTTGGATGTAGTCCCAAGACTGTCATATAATATAAAGAACTAAAGAAAATTTAGTATCATACTAAAAGAAGGCAGACTAGAATAGAAAATAAAACACTTGCAGTTACATTTATAACATGTAGGTTATAAAAGAAAGAAAAGAATATAAAAGCGATAATTGCAAGAAGAATTGTAACAAGTAGGTTATAATTAAAAAAAAGAAATAGAAGAGGCTTATTCTATCAAAATTAGATCTTGGATTAAGTTAATAAGAAAAAACAATAGAAGTGGCCCATACTGGTAGCATTCCTTTTTAGGTCTAGGACTGATGGTCTCACACATAGGAGGGGCTGCGCATGTTGATTAGGGTAAATAAGTAGCCAATAGAATAAGAAAAGTAAGCTAAACACATAGTAAAGATTAGAGTAGGGTCTAATAAAATGGTAAGGTGCATTTGGAGTAGCCTAAAGAGAATCCGGATAAAGAGCCCAACGAAGCAGTTTATCGTAGATTTTTAGTACAAAAAGGGCACGTCCAACATAGTTAGTTTGGGTTAAAAAGAAGTACGAGACTTTAACGGGACGTAAGGATACTCTAGGATGGCCCTCTAGGGTAACTAACGAAGCTGCACCCTCGAGGGCAGGTCTATAGGTGTTCCATCAAGAGAGTATATCTTGACTGCTTTTGCATTGCAGGTCTAACTAAGCAGTCCTTTGTAGAAAGTCAAAAGATTGATGATGGAGTAGGATATTCATACGACACCATACTTTAGTTTTTGAGTAGGTTATAGTGGGGAGGACCCAAAAGGATAGTCGCATGCGGAGATCAAACCATCGTAAGTTAGAGCGAGATCGAAAAAGACTAGAGTTAAACCACCAGGCCAATGATTCTTTCACTGTCGAGACATTGGAAGATGGGCATAGCCAATTGAATGTTTAGATTGTTTGCAGTAGGTCTGTAACAACCCGCATATTTATCGATTTTATATTTAAATATTTTATTTAAATATTTCATCATTAGTCGGATTTTAGTCCGAAAAGCTACTTTTTGCATACGGTCGAATTAGGACTCGGGACCACTCCCATTGAGTTTAAAATGCCGTTTGCGACCTTTTTGAGTATAAGCTTCGATATGTTTGGAGAAAGTTGATTTTTGCTACTTTTCACTTTGGGTTTGGTTTTGGGCTCAGCCCTATGTTTTAACTTATGCTCAAATCTAAGCCACTCTTCCCCACTCACCCTCATTCTCTTCTCATTTCAGTTTCTAGAGTATTAATGGTGGGAGAGATAGGAAATTGAAACTCCAAAACCCTAGTTCCTCTTGCAAATCAAATTCCTAGCTCCAAACTCAAGAAGAACCCATTGGTAAGCTTCTCTTCTTCTTCTCCAACTTATTCTCTTACCAATTTCAGAAAATTCCTAAACCTAATTTAGGAGATGTTTCTCTTTTAGCTTAGATTCAAGCTTGTAGTGTTGAGATTGAAGTGTGGTTGATTTCCAATTGCTTTCAAGCTTCTTCTTCATTGATTTGGGTTCAAAGGTGAGATTTTTAATCTCACATCTAAGTCTATGAATTATCTTCGAATGTTAGGTATAAATTGCTAACACTTATTCGTGTGTATTTGCTTTTGGATTGGATTGAATTGGTGTATATTCCACTTTTTTTTGTGTTTTGAGTTCAATTCGTTAAAAATCCTAACTTTGATGTTTGAACATGTTTTTGGTGATGCATCGAGGAGCATATAGGGCCGGGTAGTCGATTGCCATAATCCTTTAGCGCCGTTGCTCGAGAAAATGCAATTTGGTCAAGATTGAACCTCATTTGTAATAGGCAGGGAAGAGGCTGGAAACAGGTCCGGCCGACCGACCCCCCTGGTTCGGTCGACCGACCTGCTTCCAAATGTGCAGTTGCACTTTTGTTTCTGGTTCGGCCGACCGACCACCCTGGTCCGGTCGACCGACCTGCTTCCAAGTGCATAAGCACTTTCTGTTTTAGGTTCGGTCGACCGACTCAGGGAGTCCGGTCGACCGACATGATGATTTTTGCCTGCTTTGCCTTGTTGCTTAAATTTCCAACTTAAATCGATTCGTGTTGTTTCCTATTTATTGTTATCAATTATTATGACTTTGATGACTCCTTTTTAGGGATTTTCTTGAGTATCCATTTTGATGGATTCTTTATCGGTTTCGTTGGATTTTTATTCACATCTTCGTACGTGAATTTTAGTGATTGATTGTTTCTACAATCTTCTTTGTGTTTTGTCACTTTAAAAATATAAAGGTTTTCTATACTAGTAGTAAATATCAAAACTCTTTCCTCAAACGATTTCAATACTATTTTAATACAAATTTGTTTATAAAACCGTTTTCCAATCTATTAGTATATACAAACCTTTACCTCACTCGTATGAGAAATCTAATTAAACGACTTAGTAAAACAAGTGGTATGAAACGCTTGCGTTCACTTTGTTGGTTAATTCTTGGACTTGTTCGATTGAAACTCTTGTGACAATTTTCTAGTGGAGATCTACAATTTGTTCGTAAATATTTAAGTTAAGCTAGTGGTTATGGGACATGATGCTAAGCTCATATATTTACTAGCTTACTGTAATCGACACTTCTCGATGATCATGACGATCATTTTTGTGATTTAGACTAGCAATGTGCGATGTCTCTTTGTCTGTAAGGGAGACTAAACCCCGTTTTGTGGAGTTTCGACTCAAATTGGTGGGGTAGCAACCCACGGTCTTCGGACCATTCGTGTGTCAGGTCTTCGGACCATTCGTGTGTCAAATTAATGGCTTGCTACCATGAGATAGCTTCTCGTTCGTGTGTTACAGCTGTTGGTGAGTTTTCATGCTCCCGTTCATGTGATAGGCCTCCCCCCCCTTATTTTGTGAAATTTCTGGATTTCGTGTGTCGAATTCTGGAATTTATACTTCACCTATTTTTGTGATTTCTATTGATATGATTTATCAATTCTTGTGCATAGGTGAATTTGTGTGTCATTGACTGGATTTCTTGTGTTGATTTCTGGAATTTATGTTTCACCAACTTTGTGATTTCTATTGATATGATTTATCAATTCTTGTGCATAGGTGAATTCGTGTGTCATTAACTTGTTGTGAATACAAGTTTTGGGTATGATACCCTTTTTGGATCTTTGAGAAGATTCTTTGATATTGATTAATCGTTTGTTGATTATCATTTACATACTTACAGTAGTATGCCATTATGGATATTATACGTCTATGCCATATCTTATATGTCATTTATTGTGGCTTGGTGAATGAAATTAGGAGTATGACATTCCTTTTTATCTTGAGTAGATTATCGTGACATTGATTAATCTCTTGTTGATTTTCAATTACTTATATATATCATAGCTTGGCATTGTGATTATTATATGTTTAGTCATATCTCCTATTATCTCCTATTCTATATCATGTTATCTGATATTTATAGTTAGACTGATCCGTTTATTATTTTCTTATAAATAATACTCGGGTCAGACCGAGATGTTGCAGGTGCTTCGACTTGACTTCTCTCCGGGGATCCATTACTCTGACCTTTTTCTTACTACTTAGATTAGTAGTTTTTGTTGTATACATTTGAGATACAGACTCCATAACGTATACTTATTCTTTTGTGTAGTTCATGTAACTATTCTTTTGTGATGTTGTGGATCTTTTTAGACCACTACTTTGATGAACACTTTCATGTGTTATATTCATATCTATTTCTGCCTTTGTGATATGAATTGTCTGTGACTGATTTATGTTATGTTTACTTCTATATTTGTTTCCGAAGATATTATAGCCATTGTGTAGTAGCTTTGAGTTTGTGTCGGCATGTCGTATTTCCACTTGAAAAGAATTGCATGCTCTTTATCTGACATATCGATGCTCGCACATAGCAATTACACGAATGGTCGCTCCTTAATAGCCTTATTCTCCGTGCTAGTTGACAGTATTCACCGTAATGTTCTTGGCTGGCGTGGGTATAGAGGTGGGGCGTCACAGCTTGGTATCAAAGCCAAACTTCGAAACAATATGGAATATTATAACAAGGATCATCGTCCTAAGTCCATCTTAGGAGTCGTGCTTTAGGATTTAATTCGAGTCTTCTTACCGATTCATCCTATTTTCCTTATGATTCCTTGTTTATCTATCAAGATTGCTTGATATTCAATTTGGTGAATAACCTTTTTCTTCTTCTTCCTTTTTTCTAAAGGGGGAAAAATGTCTAGACCAGGCCGCCCTAGAGCCGTGCCATCTAGCACTCCGCCCCAGGATGGAGTTTTTATGACTGCTCAACAGCTTCTTGATTTAGTGACAAATGCTCAAGCAGCTGGAGCTAACCCGGAACCTACTCACCCAAAGTCGGGTTTTGCACGCTTGTGTAGCGATTACACTAATTTGGGTGGGGATCCATTCAGAGGTTCCGAAACTGTTATTGAAGTACAGGCCTGGCTAAGGTCATGCGATCGAATCTTTTCTCGCATGAATCTTATTGACCTTCACCGAGTTCAGGTGGCCTCTAGTATGCTCCGAGAAAGAGCATTGGACTGGTACGAGCTTCTTATTTCTGAGATTAATGAAGCGGATCTCACCTAGGAGAAATTCCGAGAATGCTTCGAGTTGAAATTTGTACCAGAAGCTGAGAAAGTGACATTGGCTCGACGATTTATAGACCTTGTTCAAGGTGAGTCCTCCGTGACTGATTACGTCGCCTCCTTCGAATCGCTTTCCAAATATGGGGTTGAATACATCAACACCCCTCTGAAGAAGAATCAGAGATTCGTTTATGGCTTAAGCAAAAATCTCAAGAAGCCATTACTTCTAAAATTAGAAGTTTCTTTCGACCAGCTCGTTGATATCGCTCTTCGTCTTGAAGAGGCGGATAGGGAGAATGATGTTGAAGTGGTGGGTTCCAAACCAAACTTCAACAACAAGAAAAGGCCAAGCAAATTCAAAGGTCCTTATCCCAATAAGAAAGGGAGGCAAGCAACTCCTACTGAGAAGACGTTTTCCTCTACTCAAGGGAAATGCTATAATTGTGGTTCGAAAGACCATTTTGCGAACAAGTGTTCAAAGCCTCGTACTTGTCGCTATTGCAAGAGCCCGGACCATTTTATGCATGTGTGTCCCAAACTTCAAAATAGGAGGGAGGGAAAGCTTAATGTTGCTCAAGCCCCTGGTAACACATCTCGTGGTCAAGGTATGCCTCATTCTATCCTTGATGGAATTATTTTATTTCGTGATCATCCTATTCGAGTTCTTTTTGATACGGGTGCGTCCCATTCTTTTATATCAAAAGAACTTGTTGATACTTTTTCTTTGGATATTTTGTGCTTAATAACTTCTTTGAGAATTGAGAATCCGGTTGGTGGATCCGCAACAATCAGTTTATTGTGTAAAGATGTCGAGATTGTTTTGTGTGATTTTCCTTTCCTAGCCGATTTGCATGTCATGCGTTATTTAGGCTTTGGAATGATTTTGGGAATGGATTGGCTTAACCGTTATGAAGCCCATATCCTATGTCCTGAGCGGACTATTCATCTTCGACATCCTCAATCTGTTAAGCAAATTTCTATTAATCTTCAAGATTCAGTTTACAGCTTAGTTGCATCTTTATATTCTTTAAATCCTCGTGATGATGACGATGATGATGAGGGTGATATTATTTCTCTTATTCACGTCGTTCGTAAATTTTCCGACATATTCGAGCCCGTTTTAGGATTACCACCTAAGCAAGCAATTGAGTTCAAAATCAATCTTATTCCTGGAGCTCAACCTATTACCCGTCCTCCTTATCGTATGTCCAATAAAGAAAACGAGGAGATGCGTAAACAATTATCCGAATTGGAGACGAAGCAATTTATTCGCTCTAGTTCCTCGTCTTGGGGAGCTTCGGCTATTTTCGTGAAGAAATACGATGGTACACTTAGGCTTTGCGTTGACTACCGCAAGCTTAATGATCTTACTATCAAAAATAAATATCATTTACCTCGGATTGATGATTTATTTGACCAACTTAGTGGTGCTAGAGTCTTTTCACAATTGAACTTGGCTACCGGTTTTCATCAGCTTCGTATTGCAGAGGATAGCATTCCTTTGACATCGTTCCGTACTCGTTATGGATCTTATGAATGGCTTGTGATGCCATTTGGGTTAACGAATGCCCCGGCTTATTTCGTTGACTTAATGAATCGAGTTTTTAAAGACTTCCTCGATCGATTTGTTCTCATCTTTATTGATGATATTCTTGTGTATTCTAAAACCGAGGAGGAGCATGAAAAACATCTTCGGATTATGTTGGAAACTCTTAGGAGTAATCAATTAAAGGCAAAATTTTCTAAGTGCCACTTTTGGCAATCTCGTGTGAAGTTTCTCGGTCATATTATTTCCGAATCCAGAATTTCTGTGGATCCTTCAAAGATTAAAGCGATTCAAGATTGGAAGAGACCGGAGAGTGTGACAGAGATTCGTAGTTTTCTCGGATTGGCGGGCTATTACCGTCGTTTTATCAAAGATTTTTCTAAGATTGCCGTGCCTCTCACTAGCTTGACGAAGAAAGGTGTTAAATACATTTGGTCAGACAAATGTGAAGCTTCTTTTTAGAAATTAAAAGAACTCCTATCTAATGCTCCTATCCTTGTTATTCCCGAGGGGAATCAAGATTTCGTTGTTTATACCGATGCTAGTCGCGTTGGTTTAGGTGCCGTTCTTATGCAAAGAGAACGTGTTATTGCTTATGCTTCTAGGCAATTGAAGCCGGCTGAGACTAGATATGCCACTCATGATTTAGAGCTCGCGGCTATTGTTTTCGCCCTTCGAATTTGGCGTCATTATCTCTTAGGAGAGAAATTTGTTCTTTACACAGATCATAAGTCTTTGAAATATTTATTTTCTCAAAAGGAACTTAATTTGCGTCAACAACGTTGGCTCGAGTTCCTTGCTCCTTATGATCTTGATATTCTTTATACGCCCAGTAAGGGTAATCGTGTCGCCGATGCTCTTAGCCGTAAACAACAAGCTGTTGTTTCTATGATGATATCTGAATGGAACGATCTCGAGATTTTATCCACTTGCGAAATTCGAGACCGTGTTTCCAATTTATGCTCATCATTTGTTTTATGTAGCCTTGTGGCTCATCCATCTCTTTTAGACCGCATTCGTGAAGCTCAAAGGCTAGATCCTGAATTGGCTCTTCTTGGCCAAAATATTAAGGATAAAATTTATATTGAAGGTTTGAAAGACTTTGATATCGATTCTCGTGGCGGCATTCAGAAATTTGGTAGACTTATCGTGCCAAATATTAGGGATCTTCGTAAAGATATTTTAGAAGATTCTCATCACTCTAAATTTACCATTCATCCCGGTAGTAGTAAAATGTACGCGGATATGAAGCGACTTTATTATTGGGAGGGAATGAAACTTGACATCGCTATCTTCGTTAAGCGTTGCATGACTTGCCAACTCGTTAAGGCGAACATCAAAGGCCCGGTGGGTTATTGCAACCTTTAGAAATTCCATTTTGGAAGTGGGATCGAATTTCCATGGATTTTATAGATGGCCTTCCCCGTTCTCGATCGGGTTATGATAGCTTATGGGTAATTGTTGATAAACTTACTAAATCCGCCCATTTTATTCCCGTTCAGTCTAACCGAACCGTTCCTCTTTTGGCCAAACTCTTTATTAAAGAGATTGTTAAATTGCATGGAGTTCCTACTTCAATTTTTAGTGATCGTGATCCATTGTTTACTAGTGGATTTTGGAAGAGTCTTCAAAAAGCTTTGGGAACGAAGCTTAATTTTTGCACCTCTTATCATCCCCAGTCCGACGGACAAACTGAGCGTGTGAATCAAACTCTTGAAGATCTTCTTCGTGCATGTGTTCTTGATTTTGGTGGAAGTTGGGAAGATCATATTTCTCTTGTTGAATTTTCCTATAATAATAGCTTCCAATCTAGTATTGGTATGGCACCTTTCGAGGCACTCTATGGAAGGCCATGCCGATCGCCTTCTTGTTGGCTTGAGACCGGTGAGAAGCTGGTTTTAGGTCCATATTTTATTCGTGATTCTACAGAGAAAATTGAACTTATTCGACATAGAATGAAAGAAGCCCAGAGTAGACAAAAATCCTATGCCGATAACCGGAGAAGGAAGTTAGAATTTTATGAGGGAGATCTTGTGTTCATTCGTGTTTCACATATGAAAGGTGGTGTACGTTTCAGTCGATCGGGAAAATTGGCGCCTCGATATATTGGGCCATTTCCTATCATTGAACATATTGGTTCCATGGCTTATTGCCTTTTATTGCCGGCTCAATTTTCTGCTATTCATGACGTGTTTCACGTTTCTCAATTACGGAAATGCCTTCGAGATTCCGATTCTATTCTTGAGCCCGGTGTTGTGGAAGAGATTGAAGTTTCGCCTAATTTAACTTATGAGCAACATCCTATTCGTATCATTGCTTAGGAAGTCAAACGACTTCGAAATAAAGATGTTCCGCTTGTTAAAGTTCAATGGTCTTCAAATCCCAAGGATTGTTCTTGGGAATCTAAAGAGTACATCGAGCGAACACATCCGGACTTACTTTCTCGTGCTCTTTGAGGTGAACTTCTTATTTCAAACTTCTTTTGTGTTGAATATGCTTTTATGGTTGTTACTATATATCTTCTTCTTGTAATATTGCGAGGACGCAATTTCTTTAAGGAGGGGAGTCTGTAACAACCCGCATATTTATCGATTTTATATTTAAATATTTGATCATTAGTCGGATTTTAGTCCGAAAAGCTACTTTTTGCATACAGTCGAATTAGGACTCGGAACCACTCCCATTGAGTTTAAAATGCCGTTTGCAACCTTTTTGAGTATAAGCTTCGATATGTTTGGAGAAAGTTGATTTTTGCTACTTTTCACTTTGGGTTTGGTTTTGGGCTCAGCCCTATGTTTTAACTTATGCTCAAATCTGAGCCACTCTTCCCCACTCACCCTCATTCTCTTCTCATTTCAGTTTTTAGAGTATTAATGGTGGGAGAGATAGGAAATTGAAACTCCAAAACCCTAGTTCCTCTTGCAAATCAAATTCCTAGCTCCAAACTCAAGAAGAACCCATTGGTAAGCTTCTCTTCTTCTTCTCCAATTTATTCTCTTACCAATTTCAGAAAATTCCTAAACCTAATTTAGGAGATGTTTCTCTTTTAGCTTAGATTCAAGCTTGTAGTGTTGAGATTGAAGTGTGGTTGATTTCCAATTGCTTTCAAGCTTCTTCTTCATTGATTTGGGTTCAAAGGTGAGATTTTTAATCTCACATCTAAGTCTATGAATTATCTTCGAATGTTAGGTATAAATTTCTAACACTTATTCGTGTGTATTTGCTTTTGGATTGGATTGAATTGGTGTATATTCCACTTTTTTTTGTGTTTTGAGTTCAATTCGTTAAAAATCCTAACTTTGATGTTTGAACATGTTTTTGGTGATGCATCGAGGAGCATATAGGGCCGGGTAGTCGATTGCCATAATCCTTTAGCGCCGTTGCTCGAGAAAATGCAATTTGGTCAAGATTGAACCTCATTTGTAATAGGCAGGGAAGAGGCTGGAAATAGGTCCGGCCGACCGACCCCCCTGGTTCGGTCGACCGACCTGCTTCCAAATGTGCAGTTGCACTTTTGTTTCTGGTTCGGCCGACCGACCACCCTGGTCTGGTCGACCGACCTGCTTCCAAGTGCATAAGCACTTTCTGTTTTAGGTTCGGTCGACCGACTCAGGGAGTCCGGTCGACCGACATGATGATTTTTGCCTGCTTTGCCTTGTTGCTTAAATTTCCAACTTAAATCGATTCGTGTTGTTTCCTATTTATTGTTATCAATTATTATGACTTTGATGACTCCTTTTTAGGGATTTTCTTGAGTATCCATTTTGATGGATTCTTTATCGGTTTCGTTGGATTTTTATTCACATCTTCGTATGTAAATTTTAGTGATTGATTGTTTCTACAATCTTCTTTGTGTTTTGTCACTTTAAAAATATAAAGGTTTTCTATACTAGTAGTAAATATCAAAACTCTTTCCTCAAACGATTTCAATACTATTTTAATACCAAATTTGTTTATAAAACCGTTTTCCAATCTATTAGTATATACAAAACTTTACCTCACTCGTATGAGAAATCTAATTAAACGACTTAGTAAAACAAGTGGTATGAAATGCTTGTGTTCACTTTGTTGGTTAATTCTTGGACTTGTTCGATTGAAACTCTTGTGACAATTTTCTAGTGGAGATCTACAATTTTTCGTAAATATTTAAGTTAAGCTAGTGGTTATGGGACATGATGCTAAGCTCATACATTTACTAGCTTACTGTAATCGACACTTCTCGATGATCATGACGATCATTTTTGTGATTTAGACTAGCAATGTGCGATGTCTCTTTGTCTGTAAGGGAGACTAAACCCCGTTTTGTGGAGTTTCGACTCAAATTGGTGGGGTAGCAACCCACGGTCTTCGGACCATTCGTGTGTCAGGTCTTCGGACCATTCGTGTGTCAAATTAATGGCTAGCTACCATGAGATAGCTTCTCGTTCATGTGTTACAGCTGTTGGTGAGTTTTCATGCTTCCGTTCATGTGATAGGCCTCCCCTCCCTTATTTTGTGAAATTTCTAGATTTCGTGTGTCGAATTCTGGAATTTATACTTCACCTATTTTTGTGATTTCTATTGATATGATTTATCAATTCTTGTGCATAGGTGAATTTGTGTGTCATTGACTGGATTTCTTGTGTTGATTTCTGGAATTTATGTTTCACCAACTTTGTGATTTCTATTGATATAATTTATCAATTCTTGTGCATAGGTGAATTCGTGTGTCATTAACTTGTTGTGAATACAAGTTTTGGGTATGATAACCTTTTTGGATCTTTGAGAAGATTCTTTGATATTGATTAATCGTTTGTTGATTATCATTTACATACTTATAGTAGTATGCCATTATGGATATTATACGTCTATGTCATATCTTATATGTCATTTATTGTGGCTTGGTGAATGAAATTAGGAGTATGACATTCCTTTTTATCTTGAGTAGATTATCGTGACATTGATTAATCTCTTGTTGATTTTCAATTACTTATATATATCATAGCTTGGCATTGTGATTATTATGTGTTTAGTCATATCTCCTATTCTATATCATGTTATCTGATATTTATAGTTAGACTGATCCGTTTATTATTTTCTTATAAATAATACTCGGGTCAGACCGAGATGTTGCAGGTGCTTCGACTTGACTTCTCTCCGGGGATCCATTACTCTGACCTTTTGCTTACTACTTAGATTAGTAGTTTTTGTTGTATACATTTGAGATTCAGACTCCATAATGTATACTTATTCTTTTGTGTAGTTCATGTAACTATTCTTTTGTGATGTTGTGGATCTTTTTAGACCACTACTTTGATGAACACTTTCATGTGTTATATTCATATCTATTTCCGCCTTTGTGATATGAATTGTCTGTGACTGATTTATGTTATGTTTACTTCTATATTTGTTTCCGAAGAAATTATAGCCACTGTGTAGTCGCTTTGAGTTTGTATCGGCATGTTGTATTTCCACTTGAAAAGAATTGCATGCTCTTTATCTGACATATCGATGCTCGCACAAAGCAATTACACGGATGGTCGCTCCTCAACAACCTTATTCTCCGTGCTAGTTGACAGCATTCACCGTAATGTTCTTGGCTAGCGTGGGTATAGAGGTGGGGCGTCACAAGGGCACATCCACTTAGCTCTTGAAAGGTCTTTCGATTAGCTGAGGGGGAGCTGCGTGGGGCCATATTCACAATGAGAAAAGAGACACACCAAATTGAATATCTGTATTGCAGGCCTAACGAAGCAGACCTTTACATATATAGAAAATCCCCGACCGAGTTCCGTACAAGGTAGACCTTGTTGGCGTAATTCAGGGAGTAAACAGAATGATTACGTGTAGTCCTCAAGGTATGCACTGGGTAGTACATTATGGATGTTCGAGCACTAATATAAGTTGGTGCAGATGCAGTTTCATGTTTTCATAGTAGACGACGGAACATCTATATTGTAGGCTTCATGAAGCTCTCCTTTACAGATGTAGTTACAATGCGCTTTCATAGCATGACGATGGAGTCCTTTTCGTGGAGGATATGAAAGGTACTATGGGTAGTACCTAGGACCGATGCAGTCTTTGGGCATGTAGCTACATGTATATTGGTTATTATGTCTTAATCTATTCAGGAGTAAATGGGTACGATTCATGCACAGAGGAGGGAGTATTATAAACCAAATAAACCTAATATAATAGAAAATGGAAATAGAAAGGTACATGTAGAATTATTCTTAGAAGTGTATAATTTGTCCATTCACTAGAACTTTAGTTATGACCCCCTCCTCATATCATCACACAGGTTAGGTAGATAACAGAGATTTTCCAGCTTTGAGACACTTGTTTAGAAAGTGTTATTACCTTGGTGAGTATTTACTTACCATTATATTTTAGTCAGTTCCACTGTTAGATATTTATTTAAGCTCTGATATATTTATCTTCCCCTATTTGCAGGATACCAGATACCCAACTCGGTCTTCAGTGGGTTTGGAGTTTAACATTTTTGCAAAAAATCCAGACCCACTGGAATTCGGTTGTTAAATTTGGTATCAGAGCCTAGGTTTAGTATTCCTGGGTAGATAGTGAGTGAACATATTTGTATTTTTGAATAAAATATAAATATATTATGTACTAAGCCCATTATACATTTTAACATATGGAAACTTTTTAGAAGTATATTTGTGCATAGCTTGCTAGTTGGGTTTGGGATGGCCCAACGATGCTATGCCCTATGTTATTGCCGATTTATAGTATGCAATAAGCTATGTTTTGAGAGAAAATTGGCATCCATATGTTATTGGAAGTGGGAATATTCCCTATCTATAGTAGGGAGAGTATTTCTATTTTGGAAGGAATAAGAGATTTTAGTAAGAAAATGAGATTTCTAAGGTTTAGGAAGGGTATTCCTAAGGTAGTAAGAAGAAAATCCACTTTATGTCTAACCCATTAAAATGAAACTTTTGGAATTGAAAAGTTGAAAAATATAATTGTCAATATTTTTGTGGAAGTAAATATTAGGCTTTTGAAAAAAAAAGTGGTATGAAATTTAAATTGGTATTTATATGATATAAATTTTGTTAAAAGTTAAATTCTTTTTGAAGAATTATATAGCATGTATTGCTCGCTAGTTTCTTTGTAGGTAAACAAAGATTTTAAATATAAAAACCTAGAATGTGTTAAGTATCAAAAACGTAGGTTACAACATTCATTGTTGTAATAGATGTTTTCGTGAAAAATAAAGGAAGCATAGACTATGACACTGTTGTTATAGTAGGTGACTTCCAAAGGAAATGTTTTTACATAGCATATGAGATTTATTAATATTTATTTTAATTTAATCCATATGCTAGTATTTTTGGGTTGTAGTAACGGTGTTTTAGCAACATCTGTTTTGACCTAAATAAAAATGTGTTTTGAAGATAATTTCTAAGTATAAAAATAAAGTGGTTTGTATGTACACTTATTATTTAAATAAGTATATGGAAATGTTTTCTAGTTATAAAAATATTAAAATAATTTTGAAAATGAGTTCTTTTGGAAAAATAAATAAAAAGATGTAGTAAAATATTAGGAAATTAATAAATTTCATAGGAAATGTCTATTTTAAGTGAATATAGATTAAACATACTTTAATCTATTGGAATAAAATGAATAATGATATATTTTTCTATGAAACCAAATCACAAATAAAGATGTTTTGTGCATATAAGGAATATGTGAAAGAGACGTATAAGGTATGGAAAGTACCATATCTTGTATAGCCTATTTCGATAAATTATAAAATAAGTTCCTTATAATTTCACATAAACACGAAATCCTCTTTTAAAGGATTTATAAAAGTTTTTAGCATTAATGGTTTCTCATAAGAAAAAATAGTTCCAATACATTAAGGTATAAAACCATTAGGTGTGATGAGAAGTACAATAATTAGAGACAGTGTTAGTTAAGGGGGAAATTATAGAGAGCCTTAGTAGGAAAGCTAAGAAATAGAAATTTCATATTTTTCCATTGATTATGTGCATTAGCTGCTTACCTTTGTAGAAAGTCCCCATTTGTAGTAAGTTAGGAACTCCTCCAAGGTTAGGTAATTGGAAGAGTAGGAAAGTGAAGAGATTTTTGATAAAATAATTGTACTTATCTACTCCAGTTTTCGTAAATTTGAAAATCTATGAAAAGAAGATGTTTTGAAAACATGTGAGGACATTTTTGAAAGTCAAGAAAAAAAAATGTTTAGGGACAAGCAAGGCATGTTTTAAAGAAAAATGGTTTGGTGAAAAAGTAAATAAGTTTTTGGAAGAGAAAAACTTAGTTACAGTTAAATTTAAAATTCCAAAAAAGGGTAAAGATCTTTAAAAGAAAAGGAGGAATAAGTTTTGAAGTTAGGATTTGTAAAATTTTCACCTTTAGGTTTGGAGAATTATTTAAATTCAAAGAGCTATAAAGATGTAAGTCTAGAAAGATAAAATGTTAAGTAACCGCACTTTTAAATGCAAGAATTTTGGGATTCGATGTTTCAAAAATTTAGAAGCTTTAATTTTTGAAATAAAATGATAAATACCAAACCAAACTTTAAAATATGGAGTAGATAGGAATCATTTCTTAGGTGTAATGGAAAAAGTGTAAGGCTATGTAGGAGATAGTAGTAATTACTTTTAGTAGTAATAACAAAAGTTTCCGTGAAGTGTATCGGACCTAGTGAGAACCTAAGAATGTTGCTTCATGTGTGTAAACTATAGAAGAATAATTAAGTGATATTAGTAAGATAGTAAGACATGTGGTTGGAATTGATAGACCTTAGTTGGAGAAAAAATGAAAGGTAAAGGTAAAGAGAAAATTTCTCGCTTAGTTGCCTTTTTAGATAGAGACTGCATAGATTGAAACCCTTATTACTTGAAGTAAATGAGAATTTGTTATTCCATTTTGAGTACGGACTAGAAAAGATGAATAGATCTTATTCATCGTGAATGACACAGTGTAAGTTAGTAACGTGTAATAGGTGGCAGGAGGAGCATATGAGTTACTTGGATTCCTAAAGTAGGACACTTCTGTGTTAGAGTAGACATGGTCCTAGGTCTCCTAGCCCTAGATGATAGCTGCGTTCAGCTGCTATATTTACCTATCTAATATCACTTTGTGGTAGGGCTTGTTTTCTTTTTTAGTTATGGGATTGTACTCCTATGTAGGCATTTAGTTCATATTATAGTAAATCAGTGATGATTAGTATGATGCTTTTTTCTGTGATGTTCACAAGAAGAGAATAAGAACATATGACATAAATAATAGAAAAGTAAAAGCAGATAAAAGTAACTAAAAGAAAAACAGTAAAATCTAAAGAAAGCGACAGAAACATCAACATAAAAATTTGAAAAGAAAAGTTTTTCTTACGTAAACCTTACTTGGGAAAGAAAATATAGATTTTTATAGAATAGCGGCATAAGTTCCAAGTACGAAGAAAGAGGTGCGCAAAAAGTAAAACAAAAAATGTGAGGTTTTTCGTTTTCAACCTTCTTTCTAACATAAGAAATCGAGTTTGAAAAATTAGATTTTTCTGAAATTCGAATATTAAAAGTTATGTGGTAGGATTTGGATGTTAAATTCATTGAACTACGCCCCTATTCATTAAGAGTGTGCGAAAAATTGGATGGAAAACGTTTTGAGTTTTCAAAAGATTGCAGTCATATTGAACTTGCAAGTATATTTAGGATGTGTGCATCATATTTTAAAAAGGATATTTTAAGAAAAGCTTTCATATAGGAAGTACCGTTTAGAAATTTATGTACATGCATATATCTTATGTTGAATGACATTTTGCACAAGGACACGGATGATCGAAAAATTGGATATACACAAAATAGATACGATTGATGAGAGGAATTACATAGTTTTACTCGTGTTGAATTTCGAGGATGAAATTTCCTAAAGGGTGGAAAAATGTAACACCCTGCATTTTTAGATAATTAAATATCAAATAACGATGAATAGTGAAAATAAGCATCTTTGGAACTGTCAAAATATAGCCTCGAAACATATACCTTTGTGTCCGTGATGATTTTCTGATCAATTTCCATACATAACTTGCCGAAATTTGAGTTAACATGAAGAAGTTACAAGAAGAACAGGAAATCAGAAAAACGAAAAGTAAAAAATGCGACCCTACCGCTCGACCAAAGGGTCGACCGGCAAAACATAAGGGTCGTCCCACAAAACACACAGGTCGACCCACATTTTTGCCTTGGACGTAAAATCGTCCAGGGACGTGCCGAAATTATAGATTATGATTTTCGAGCGATCTGAGGCGTTGTTTCTGGATCCAACGATTCACAGCGAGCCTGTGACCTAGTTACACGAGATTCAATCCAAAAATCCGACGGCCTGAGATCCTCAAACTCCACTATAAATAGAACCCTATAGATAGAACCCTAAAAGCCTAGATATTTTCTCCCAATCACATTTTCTCCCAATCACATTTTCTCCCAATTGGGTTCATTGCCTGAGGCTGAACCCTAAATAGAAAATATTTCTAAAGAGAATGTCTTTTTAATAAAAATATTAGACGCCTTTGAAGGGGATCTAGGAAGGCCAGGGAGCAAAGCTAAGAACGACAGATGAGTGGATTTATATTATATCTCTTTTATATTTATGCTATATCTTATCGTTAGATTCTCATTAAATATTTAATTCGGCATTTATTTCAGTAATTAGTTCTAATAATTAGTTACGTTGAAACTGTAAATTTTATAAGAGAAATGTACTTATATTTAAATGTTATTTATACGGAAAAAAAAAAGAAATCCAATTAAATATAAGTAATATTAGGCTTAAAAGTTGTAGAGAAGCCCTACAAGTGAGAAATTCACAGTAAATTATGTTAAAACGGAAGAAATGAATTAAAAAGGGGAAAATCTAATAACTTGATTTGGAAGTTAGTGATAGATTAGTTGGTTGGTTTAGAAAAGGGAATACATTTCCATAATTTAATATTATAAGAATAACAATAAACGTAACTATAAGAATAAAAGGAAGAAAAATGGAATTAGTGAAAAATAGAGACATTACTGTATTTTGCATTACTCAATAATTAAAGAAATATCTTGCAGTTACGAGTTATTGTTTATAGCGTTATTTGGTATTAAAATATGAAAATGGATTTTTAGCATAATTTTTGTAACCAACTAAATAGAATAGAATTACTTCCTAAAATAAAAGAGAACAACGTGAAGCGTTAAAGAAATTAAAGAAGAAGAAATAATCAAGTTAATTATTTGACAAGACTAGAAACAATAACAGAATATGTGACTATATCTACATTTACTGCGCAGATAGTAGAATAAAAAGTAAAGCAGTTATTATGATAAGTAAATTGTGACAGTTGGACGTAGTTTCAAGCTAAGACTGTCATATCATGTAAGAGAACTAAAGAAAATTTAGTATCATAATAAAAGAATACAGATTAGAATAGAAAAGAGACACTTACAATTATATTAATAACATGTATGTTATAAAAGAAAGAAAAAAAATATAAAAGTGACAATTGCAAGTATAATTGTAACAAGTAGGTTATTTTATCAAACCTAGATCTTGGACTAAGTTAACAAGCAAAAATAAGATAAGTGGCCCGTACTGGCAGCATTCTCTTTCAGGTCTAGGACCGATGGTCTCACACATAGGTGGGGCTGGGATGTTGATTAGGGTAAATAAATAGCCAACAGAATAAGAAAAATAAACTAAACGCATAATAAAAGATTAGACATAGGGTCTAATAAAATGGTAAGGTGCGTTTGGAGTAGCACAAAGAGAATCTGAATAAAGAGCCTAACGATGTAGTTCATCGTAGAATTTTAGTACAGAAAGAGCACATCCAACTTAGTTGTTTGGGCTAGAAGGAAAAAGAGACTTCAACGTGACGTGAGGATACTCTAGGATGACCCTCTGGGGTAGGTCTAATAAAGCTGCACCCTTGGAGGCAGGTCTGCAGGTGTTCCATCAAGAGAGTATTCCTTGATTGCTTTTGTATTGCAGGCCTAACGAAGCGGACCTTTATAGGCAGTCAAAAGGTTGATGATGGAGTAGGATATTCATATGACACCATACTCTAGTTTGCGAGTAGGTTATAGTGGGCAGGACCTAAAAGGATAGTCGCATGTGGAGATCAAGCCATCATCAGTCAGACGAGATCGGGAAAGACAAGAGTTAAACCAACAGGCCAATGATTCTTTCATTATCGAGACATTGGATGAGGGGCACAACCAATTAGATGTTTAGATTATTTGCAGTAGGGCACAACCATTTAGCTCTTGAAAGGTCTTTCGATTATTTGAGGGGAGGGCTACGTGGGGCCATAGCCATGATGAGAAAAGAGACAGACCAAATATAATATCTGTATTGTAGGCCTAACAAAGTGGACCTTTACAGGTATAGAAAATCCCCGACTGAGTTTCATATAAGGTAGACCTTGTTGGCGGAATTCAGGAAGTAGACAGAATGATTACGTATAGTACTCAAGGTATGCACTAGGTGGTACATTGTGGATATTCGAGCACTATTATAAGCTGGTGTGGACGCAGTTTCACATTTTCATAGTAGACGACGGAACATCTATATTGTAGGCCCCACGAAGCTGTCATTTACAAATGTAGTTATAATGCCCTTTCGTAGCAAGATGATGGAGTTCTTTTTGGGGAGGATACAGAAGGTACTATGGGTAGTACTTAGGACCGATGCGGTCTTTGGGCATGTAGCTACATATATATACTGGTTATTAGGTCTCAGTCTACTAAGGAGTTGATGGGTACGATTCACGCACAGATTTGAGAGTATTATAAACCTAATATAACAGAAAATGAAAATAGAACAGTATATGTAGAATTAAGCTTAGAATTGTATAATCTGTCCATTCACCGGAACTTTAGTTCTGATCGCCTTCTCATATCATCCCACAGGTTAGATAGATGGCAAAGATTTTCCAGCTTTGCGACACTTGTTTAGAAAGTGTTATTACCTTGGTGAGTATTTACTTACTATTATATTTTACTCAGTTCCATTGTGAGATATTTATTTGAGCTCTGATATATTTATCTTTGCCTATTTGCAGGATACTAGATACCCAATTCGGGATTCAATGGCCTTGAATTTTAGCATTTTTGCAAAAAATTCGGGCCTACTAGAATTCGGGTTGTTGCAAAACCTACCACCCAAACTCTAAATTTTGGGCTAGACCCACTAATCATGCTTGTCCTAAATGTATAATTGAAGCTATACAATTTCCTACTATGAAAATTATATTGCTTTCTATGTATAATTAATAGTATTAATACAT
The DNA here is from genome assembly GCA_030765085.1 of Allium cepa. Taxonomy (NCBI): domain Eukaryota; kingdom Viridiplantae; phylum Streptophyta; class Magnoliopsida; order Asparagales; family Amaryllidaceae; genus Allium; species Allium cepa. Next base: position 862,034,768 of record CM060932.1, on the reverse strand, counting down.
ACATATTCGTTGCGCTATTATTTCTAATTTATACGCTTAGACTTTGGTTTCCTTGTAATGTCTAATAAATGTCTATTTCCCGCATTAATTGAAAATGTCAAAATAAGACAATCTTTAAACAATCCTCATTTAATTCATTTAATATATTTTCCAATTTCAAAATCCAACTATTATACTTTTTCAATTTCTCCATAAATGTTGTATTAAATTCCCTAATCAATCCTCATTTTCTATTTTCTATTAATTACAAATTTATTGCCTATTAAATCTGTAATTAATGTCCATGAATCGTAGTCCTATAATTACTACATTGTTAATAACTAATACGAATATCGTCGTAAACTACATTATTTATTTATTTTTATTTTTGAATATTAAGCGCGGTTATACTTGTTTATTTATTTATAACTCGAATTATAAATTTCTAAACTAGAACATTCATATCCATGTTTTAATTTATCAGAGCTGCCTTTGAAAAAAGGGATTACCATTATAACTTTCCATAAATTAACCAAAGGTGAGTCCTTTGCATTGTTTAAAACAAGGGATTATTTTCTTTCGTTTATCGAAAGATAGTGTAAAGTATGGAAAAAATATATCCATATCTTTTACATATCTTCCACCTTTTGGTATGTCTTTTGTTATTTCAAACGATGTGCCTTTATACATATTTTAGAATTGGATAATTTATGTAAATTTCACGAAACCCACTCCAAATAAATCAAAATATTGAAATTCATATTCCGTGCTGATTAGGGCCACATAATTTACAACTCAGCTATAAATCTGGAATAATATTACAATTGTACAAACATTTTATAAATAAATATCATGGGACTGATTTCAAATTTCTAGGTCGTGTTGTACATAATATTCCTATTTCAATTGCTTATTTTGTAGAATACGTAGGCAATATTCATGTACGTAGTTTAAGCCTACAACTCATCGCATATTATATAGGCAAAATAATTAAATAAGAATTCTACAAGATAGATTTCAATGTTTTAAATAAATTATATAATTTATTACTCACCTTTAAAGATTTTCAAATTTCCCAAATGAATCCAATCCTTTACTTTACTCCCCATTCTATTCCAAAAGAGTGTGTATAACAAGATATATACGTATTATTTAAATTACAAATCTGAGAAGAGATTTGAGGTTATGGAATATAGATTGAAATTTACCTTTATCCATAGTATTAATTTCCTTCTTCTCTTTTACTTTCCGCCCTTCCTCGATTTTTGTGTATAAATAATATTTTATAAATTTTTGGAAATAACGGAGAAGGGACAATGGCATAGCTTAACTGGTTTTGATTAGAAATATGAGAAGAGAAGTGAGTGGTTAAACCTTTATTTCTAAGCGCTCAAATCAATCGTATATGTTAGATTAAAATAATAAAATCAAGCCATTGGCCAAGGTTCAAACTTTAACCGCCACTATACGATAGGTTGACCTCTCCCTATAGGTGGTCGACAACTAGAGTTCGACTGGCCCATGGAGTGGGGCCTATCGGTGGGGTCTTGAATTTGTTATAAATTTTTTTCATTTATAATTATTTTCACCTTGAAAACTTCAAACGTTGATAACTTCTTCTTTAGAGCTCCGATCGTGAAACTCCAAATATGGAAGTTGCTTAGAAAAAAACGCAATGGTGCATGTTTTGAAACCAAATTCCAACATTTGCTTAAATTCTATTTTCAAAGCCTTACTAATTATTTATTAATTGTCGTTAATTTTACGGGGTGTTACATTAACAACCATCGAGGTTTGATAAGAGGAAATTTAAGTAAAAATCATAAATCAACTAAGGTTTCTTTCTGTTTGTTAAGTAAGTAAAAACAAAAGGGAAGAAATGAGAAAATAAGCACAAGCCACATAAGATCTCAACCTTTGAATTCAAATGACACAATTAATCGAGACCATTAGGTTATAATGATGAGATGGTATCTTCACAAAAAATTAAGCAAATCCCCTGAAAATCAAAATGACATGTCTGATGTCTGATCACATACATAAAGCATCCCATCCATATGATGAATCATGTAAGAAGCAATAAATGAGAGACGGTTGATTGATTAGAGAGTATGAAAAATGGGTATAGTAAATTACAAGTCAGCACTAACATACATTAACGCAGACTTGGGGGGCAAGTGTTGCATCCATTTTCAAACACAATGTATAGAGCATAGTCCGATTAAGAAGAGAACTACGAAGTATATGAAATGACGTAAAAATCATGCAACAGACCCCTAAAGACACTATATGCAAAGTCCATTGAAATAAATGAACATGCTTAAAGGATCTGCCAAACCCATAACGCAGTAGTTTCATGGAATAGCAAGTAAACTGTAACAGGAAGCGTACTACGTTTATCAAAAGCATTTATAATAATTATAACACTACAACAAATAGACCACAAAGTCCAGAAGCAGGCTCGTACTACATTGCCACACGGAAAGTTACGCAAAAAATAAGCACGAACCATATAATGAACTGTGCAGTTTTAGAAATAAGACACGTCACAATTAACAAAACATGCAAAACTACAAATGAGAACTTCGCTGTCATGAAGCGGAATACCAAATTGAGCTTCTAAAATTTAGTGTAGTTTATACACTAAACCGTGCCGCTATCTTCGACAAAGGCCGCGGCGTCGTTTCCTCAAATCGCACCATCATCTCCTAGACCATAAACCATCTCGAGAACCTAGGCCGTCACCTATAAAACCGAATTGCCATAAAATAAAGTGACAATGTAATGCTTAAAGCAGAACACACTTCTACTATATACAACTACAATACGATACTAACATAGTCATATAAGCAAAAGGCCCAACCAAACTGATCTAAGCAATTAGGGGCAAGATGACAATGGCAACATCATACAAGAAAATTATGGTGTGATACCTTCACACTGCGCCACCACTTATGAAGTTCTTCCACCATATAGGAAAACTACCTGGCAAAGTTTAATCTTATCAAACAACCACCAAAATACACAAAGTTACCGTACCATAATAAGCAAGTAGAACAATTCCTATGATGCAAACGACACCACCGTATCATCGCGGAAATTGTCTGATCTAGACCAGGCCAGTCTACGTAGTTTATGTCAACTTAATTTCATAGAACCAAAATTATTTTGTAATAACATTTCTATGTTCCGTGATCCACTTAATTATCCAGATGTAATGTGCAGAAGCAGGCCGCCAAGATATATATTATGCGGTATTAAGGTTAAATCCAATAAAGCTCACCGCGCTGATATTAAAAACATCATTTCAAATTCAAACTATCTCTCCTAACTACAAATCTTTCCGCTAAAAGCTAATCTTCTTGCCAATGGCCACTTCAACAATCTGTATACATTATGTAAATCAATAGATAAAAGATGTATAACAACATCTGACTGTGGCGAAAGACTGCAGAGAAATGACGAAGCAATCCATGTGAGAATTTATGCTACAAATAGAAAAGTATTCCAGCAAAAAAAGGGACTTTTGATAATTCGCTGAAAAAGTACCTTATGTTCTTGTACACTTTTCTTCCGTTAAAGTCATTGTACAAGAATTAAAATAAATAATAAATTATTTAACCCATGGACATAGGATTTTTTGAAATTTGAAATATGTAAATTTCTACGTCCTTTTACTTTACTACATTTATTATTTTCCATTTTAGTAGATTCTATTAAATCTTTATTTTTCTATGTTTGGCACCAAAACTAACCTAGGCATTTTAAAAATTAGTTAAAATGTCTTTTCATGATTGTGCAAACACCCCGCAACATAATTACTATGTTAAAGGAAAATCTAATATCTTTTAAATTTATTGATTCATGGCTAATAGGATAATCGGAGATATAATCACTCTCCCTAAAATCTACTGTTCTGAGATGAAAAATCTCACTAACAATTCCCATCCGCCTCCTCTTCTAGGATGGCTGACTAGTGAAACTCCGCTTGTAAAACAAATAACCTTATCAAACTCCATCTCCTTGCCCAACCACTTCAAAAGAGAAAGAAAGAAATTCAAGAAACTCAACAATGCATTCCTACTAACTTGGATGAAGGGCTGATACATTCTTTTGAAGATTCAATCCCTAATGCACAAATATCCAACTCTTCTAAGAGGATTACAAGATTTTCTTCCACAAACTCTACCCGTATAAATTATGTTGAACAAGTTTTGTACTTGGAAATAAGAGGAGACAAAAATTTGTAAAGCTGGACAAGGCTAAAAATCTCATTCAAACACACAAAATCAAGTTAATTGCTATTTCTAAAACTAAACTCAATCTCTCGCTTACCATAAGAGTTGTTGCCTACACTATTCTTCTTAGACCTTTTTCCAGAATCATAAACACTCACCCTATGGTAGACTCTTGGTCTTATGTGATCCTTCCATTTTTAAGCTAACTCCAATTCTTTTCCACTCTCAATTCATGCACTTCCATTTGCAACACATTCCCACCTTCACCTCCATGTATATAACCTTTTTTTATGGTCGTAACTCCCCTAAATCAAGACAAAAAATATTAGACTACTTACCTCACTTCGTTCAGGAAATTTATCCCTGGTTTATCCTAGGTGATTTTAATTTCATGTTAAGAGCAACTGACCGAGTTGGTGGATATCCTTTATCCTATACACACATCACTCCATTAAACTACAGTATTACAACGTCTTACTTGATTGAGACTCAAATGCCCGGGCCTAGTTTCACTTGGAATAACAATATTAGAAGTGGACTTTATACAATGAGTAGACTTGATCACATCTTTCTCAATTATCACACCCTTATGTTATGGCCTTCAATCACCAAGTTATCCTGCCCCATGCTTTAAAACCCCTAGCCATTACTCACTTCCTTTGGGGATGATGCCATTGAAAGAAATTCAAATTTTAAATTTTTTGTGTATGGACTCGGAACATTTCCTTCATACCTACTTTTAAAATTACCGGGCTTAAAGTTTTATGGGTATTCATATGTATATTTTTCAGCAGAAATTAAAGTTTACTAAAGAAGCTATGAAGATATAGGTGAAAGATAAATATGGAAGAGGTGATAAGATTGCCAGTGATCTATCAGAGCAACTAAAATGAGTCTAAATGTAAATGCTTAACCTAACGATGTTTAGTTGTCTGCATTAGAGCATGAAATAATTGAGCTATTGAATAAAGCTTAACTTATGGAGTGTGACATGAAGAGACAAAAGATGAGAATTAAATGGCATTTAGAAGTTGATAGAAATTAAAAGATTTATCATGCTGCTTTGAAGACAAAACAAGCTAATATGCTCCAAAATTCTGACATCATTGCTAATGCATGCAATAAACAAAGTGAAGTTGAAAAGGCCTTCTTGGCTTATTACACCAACCTCCTAGGCATTTCAAATCCACATGTTCCTCAAATATAGTGCCTTGGTACCATTCAACTTCCTAAAGTCAGACTTGAATAATTCAAAATACCGAATTGTTAATTTAAATTTGGCAAAACTGAACATATACAATAAATAAATAATCAAAGAATCATAGACACAGAGTAATAAATGCAGTGGAAACAAAAGATAGTAGTTCATAAAGCTACTATATATATATATACATATATATATATTAGAGTTAAATAAGTTACAACAGAAGTCTCGAATACAATAGTCGAATACAATATCAGAATACATCTCTGGAATCAACTGAATATCTGAAAGCTGGATAGATAGCTGGATCTCCAAGCGAAGCTCCAACTCCAAAGGTGAGTCTAGAATACTGGTACACTCAGTCTGACCTGAGCGTAAAGCAAAATACAAAACACTCGAGTCAGGATTTGTAAAACCAAATCAAATTCAATTTCAATTAGAATTTGTAAAACCAACATTCCATTTGTCTTTATATCGATTTCCATAATTTACGTTCAAACTTCCAAATTACTATTTCAAAATCTTATAATTCAATTTAAATTTTTATCTAAAACAATTCAAATATTGATTCAAGTTCGCATATAAGTTTCATTCCGAAATCATTAAAATAATTTAATTTAACATTCACATCAATTTAAATTCATTTATCGATTTCATTCAATATTCGTTAAGTTAACTTATCATTCAAACAATTTCTATTTAATTTCCAATTCATTAAATCATTTACCTACGTTTAACTTCATTATATCAAAACTTCAAATTTGAATTAAATTAGATTCGTTAAATCAATTCTTTAAATTACAAGTCTTACATTAATCTCAATAAATCACATTTTATTTCTTGTTAAATAAATTCAATTGTACTTATTTATTTACTTAGTTACAAATTTCAAAACTCAATTAATAAAGAAATTTAATTCACTTATTTAAAGGTTCAATTTCTCTTATCAAAGAATTCAAATTTTTATTTAATTATCAAATAATTCAATCTTATTTAATTATTAAATAATTTCAAACTAATTATTAAATAATTTCAAACTTAATTCAATGAATAATTCCAAATTTAATTGTCAAATAATTAGTTTCAAAACAACGTTCTTTCAACAACTATTATGTTAATATTTTTGTTTCAAATTTTTAAATATTAACATTTTCCTTTCATTTAATTCAAATCCCAACTTCATTTCAAATCTTATTATTTATTCAAATAAATTCTTTATTTTATTTTTAAATCCAATTATTGACCAATCGGTTTATTTAATTCTCTGTCCTAAGTCAAGTTCATTTGGGTATTTATCATTTCAATCCTATTCCATTTCAATTCAAATAAAAATCAAAGCATAGCAAAGGGAACTTGCAGTGTGATAACTGGGATGGTGTCAAAGTAAATAAACAAGCAATAACAACAATCAATCACAATCCAATAACTAATTCAAATAATCCCGAAATAATCGTATTAATTTACATTGTTGTTTGTGCAAATTAATATAATTATTTCTAGAATCTACACTATCATTTCATGTAGATTAAGGATTATTACACTATTATTTTATGCAGATCTTCAATTTATATCTATTATTCAATTTCATACTACCTCAATTTATACAACATACATTCAATGGTTCAAGGTATAATTAACACTATTTCTACGTGTCAATTTATTTAAACATTTAAAGGGGTCATATTACACAAATTTAACTAATCAAATTCAAAACATATATTAATTTTAAATTATTAACTATCCGATATCAAATTCAATTTCATATTATTTATCACCTTAACATTAACAATTTAACGCTTAATATAAACATCAACAATCAATCAATTATCAGTCAAACTGTATTATCATCGCATAAATAATTAACAGATAATGGTGTCAGATGTGACATGTGAACTGATACAGGTAATAACATAAATAACAGTGTAAATAACTAACAACAACAATATTTCAATTGTCGTTTCAATCAAAATCAAATTTAATAAATAAAAGAACATTAATCATGAGTAATTGCTCACCTTTCGAGGTTAGAGAGAACAGAAGATGACATAGATACGTACACTGATACGGACGCTGAAATTGAGTTATGAATCCAAGCACGAATTTGCTGGTCAAACCTGATAATAAGGGATAGGTGAAGTCAAATCAGAATCGGATTGATGAAGATAGGTGTAGATAAGTGGTATAAATGACCCTATATGCATGCTATATATAACTATTTATATAAAATCATATTTAAAAATTCAAAAAACATATATAGTTCCCGAAATTCATAAATATAAATTAAAACAATATATCAAATCAAAGTACATGCATTATATACTTTGAGACAATTACACACATATATATATATATATATATATGTTTTTATTATTAAACCCGTACCTTTTAAAATTATTATTATTAACAAACACAACATAAAAGAAAGCCGGTAAGCCTCATTTCAAAACATACATACATATATATATATATATATATATATATATATATATATATATATATATATATATATATATGGTAGACAATCTAATATGCACATATAAACAAACTAATAAGCTCTATATAACAATATCTCAAAACTAATATACACAGCAAATGCAACTAACAACACACAAAACGTCAATACAGGATCTACAATGTACTTATAAACACATGTGACTCATACAGTAACTATTATAAAACCTCATAAATCAATATAATATATATATATGCCCATACTTACTTTTAAAATTTAACCTCTGTAACCAACTGACGCAAGCAAGATTTGAATATCTACATATTATAAACACAGATTGCAACACTTATATTATAGAATAAAACGTTGATATGTATATAGTTGCAATTATATAAAATATCTGAAGAAACCCACGTATATAACTCACGCGACTAACATACATACAAACATATGTTTATACATTATAACAAACAGAAATATATATTTACTTGCTATAAAGTTTTCAAAAATCTGGACATAACCCAAATAAATAAATAAAATTAAAACAAACCCGTACTATCAACTGCCCACATATATAATACTATATCATCATTATAACAACCTACTGTAACACGGTTTATATAAACTATATATATGCAACATAAATATTCATCTTATACAAACAAGGATTAAAAACTAAATATATATATCAAAATAAAATACAAGATTTGCATATAACGAACTTTTCGAGCAAAACAAAAAAAGTAACCCATATTACTTATATAAAACAAATATCCTATGAACTGATATAAAGAAAACTTATGTAAGAGGCACAGAGATGGATATCATATAGTTTGAAATAGAACATACCCATGCTACCTTATACGAAGAAAACGTGAAGCATGGCAAAGATGATGGGTGCGGCACGAACGGTAGTTGGTTGGAGTGTCGCTGTGGTGGGGTTGAGGTGGTTCATGGTGGGCTCGGCATGAAGCTGGGTGCCGGAAGAGTTAGCGGCTGTGGTGGTGGGACTTGGTCGGATGTTGGTTGCAAAGCTAGTAGCCTAATGCACGGCAGAGAAAGGTGAAGTCTGAGATGCTTTCTAGGTGGGGTTAGGCTCGTAGTATGGATCGGCGAAGAGAGGCAAGGCCAGAGGATTGCAGTTGCTTGCTTCGGAGCTGCTATGTGGCGGGGTCAGGTTGCGTGATGTGTGCGTGGAGATGAGCGGAAGAGGCGAGGAAGCTGCTGTGCGTGTGGGTGAAGGAGAGGTTGAGTTGCATGGCAGTGGGAAGTGAGGGAAGAGGGTGCGGGTGAGCGGAGGATGCAGCAAATATAGGGAAGAGATGAGGGGAAACGTGATGATGGAAATGAAAGTTTGTTTGAAGCCTTGGAGGAAGACCAACAATAAATATTATATCACTTCAAAGAACAGACGCAACTAAATAAATGAACCGTATAAAATATTCGAATAGATTCAAGAATATCAAAGGCAATGGTCACTGTCAGTTTTTTTTAGAATTGAAAATGCTAGAATATAATGTGCTCCAGTGAACGAACAGTTGGCGGAGGAAGGATGGGAGGATTCATATACAATAGACGTTGTTTTAAATGTATTTGAAATCTCCAACGTCCAGCTCTTAGATTTAGGTAAATTTATTAAAGAAAGTTATTGATGCTTGGAGTGCACGGCTACTAGGATAATACATGGTCACTTGAAGTTTAAAAGCTAAAATTTGGAACCGATACGGTAAACGTTCCGTAGACTCCGTCGTTTCCCGGGGTTCAAAACACAAAATTTAATATACCGCAGATATCAGCACGACGAGACGATCAAAATGGTATATGGATATCAGTGGTTTGATTGAATTATAAAAATTCGAATTTTCAACCAGCGGAAAATGCAAGAAAAACGCAGAAAAATAAGGTCGACGGAGCTAAACAAGTCCGAATTTGAAAAAACGAAAAATGGCATCTTGGTCAGAAGAAGATTTAGAATTTTTCTATGTAAAAATATTTGGGTTTCGAAAACGTTTTACTTTCATTGATTTTTAACTGATAAATTTGAAATAAATTTACGCGCGAAAACAAACTTCATATTTTTGGGCGAAAATTTACCAGTTGCTATGTTTAACTAGACGCATTTCAAATATTAAATTTTTATTTCAAAATTTTATTCTATTTTATATTGAATTTTACACAAATTCAGTTAATTAAATTAGTTAAAACCGTTAAAATATCCGGGTTGTTACATTCTCCCCCACTCAAAACTTTTCGTCCCCGAAAAGGAAGGAGGTAGGAGAATAGAAACAACCAGAAGAAATAGACTTGAGTTACAAAATGAAAATTAATTTAAACCATATAAATTTCAAATAATTTATTCAACAATTGACCTTAAATTCAAGGTAATTCATTAAGTTGATATTATTTCAATTTATTAATATTTGATACAAAAGATTTCTTTCAAACAAAATTTTATTTAATTTGTCTCATTTATTCATTGTTTTATTATCCAATTATCCTCTATTAACAATTTTTCTAAAATCATAAATTTGAATAATCACTTATTATAATCATATTTTAACTAACAATTTAAATTCTTCTTTGTTCCAAATTATTATTAAATTTACTCCACTTAATATCCTATCACATATATTAAGCATATTTACACTATTTAAAACCACTCGAATTTATTATAAATTCCTTTAACATCATTTTATACTGTATAATATTCAATTACACAGTTAACTTTTGAAAATTTAAGTAAGTTATATATAATGCAATTGAGTATTATACAAGTAAAATTTTCTAATTTAATTATTCAGGCTTAAATATTTATTCAAAATATTGATTTCATTTTATAATTGAAATTATCCTTTATCATAAATTAAAGAATTAAATTTTCGAGTAACTTCAAATTTATTTAGAGGAAAATAAATAAATATATATATATGATATATCAAATCAGATTTAAATCATATATCAATATATATATTACAAATCAAATCAAACTTTAAGAAATTCAAATCAATTTATTTTTCAAAACAAACCGTAGCAAAGCTACAGAACAGTCTCTTCACTTCGAAACTCGAAAATGAACGTCGATGATGCGGCCGCCATTACCAAAATTATTTTCCAGCGACAAAAGAGAAGAGCTCTAATTTAATCATTTAAAATTCTTTGAAAAGGTTTCTATTTGAAAATATTTCAAATACTATGCGCTTTAAAACTTTTAAAATCAACATTTGAAATCATCGAAAATTAAATTCTCAAATTCTAATTTAAATTTCACTTCAGATTTTCAACCAATTTATACCCAAGTTTTATAAATTCATTTATTTATATTATGCAATAATCAATAGTTTACAAAACAATAAATGAAAATCAAATATTATCATTTCTGACAACAATTCATTAACAATTTAATTTCAAAAAACTTATATTTATATATATAATATAATCATACAAAACTATTTTGTTTACCAAATTTGAAAATAATATTGTGTTGGTTTGTTCTGTTCAAGTGTTTTAGAAATCCTATCGATAGCGTTGATCAGACGAATCGATCGAAAACCCAAATCAACATTAACAACTCAAACAACACAATATATAAAACATTTTTAAATATTAATTTACAAATACCCTTCCTCGCTCGACGATACAAGGATGGATTTCAAAATAAGGATAGAGATTTAAATTTGATGGACTCAAATCAAGGAGAATTCTGATTCGATAATAAGTTCGAAACAGAAGATAAGATAATTCAATTAACAAAATCGGGAGATGGATAAACTTATTAATTCACGGGCAACCTTAACCGGGTCGACCGTAACTTCAAGAATAAGATCGATGCAGAATTCCGAGGTAAATCAACATTCGATCTCAAGAGAGAATTCAGGCATAGCGGAAGATAGATAACATCGTAAACCGAGGATTCAGAAATCTCCGGTAAATCAATGCCTATTGTAAAGGATTTTCGCCCCTTTATAAATCAATTTGAGATTGCCAAGACCGCCGATTTGTTATAAGGGTCATTCGAAGTGGAGTTATGGGATGCTCCAGAACCAAAAGAAGACGAATAGTGAGGGACACGAATAAATTTTGGAACCGCATGGAACGTTCCAAAATTCAAAGGAATTGAGCCAAAAGGATGAGATTGAAACTCGAATGAGAGTGATTCTGTAAATACATTTACCATATATGCTAAGTTTTTCCTAGAGCTACCAAAGCTCTGATACCAACTGTAATGGACCGCGTCAGTGGGGTAACGCCCACCATAGCATACATTGGTACCTGTGTTCTGCCTTTACGGCCAGCCTCTCGACTGCACCAACCCCCGCAGTGACATGTAGGAGTAAGATTCATCCGCTCGCTACCAAACCAAATGCGAGAACCCCCTATCATGCTGCACCCTCCAAGTGCATAGGCAGACACACAAGTCAGACTTGAATAATTCAAAATACCGAATTGTTAATTTGGCAAAACTGAACATATACAATAAATAAATAATCAAAGAATCATAGACACAGACAGCGGAAACAAAAGATAGTAGTTCATAAATCTACTATATATATATCAGAGTTAAATAAGTTACAACAGAAGTATCAAATACAATAGTCGAATACAATATCAGAATACATCTTTGGAATCAACTGAATATCTGAAAGCTGGATAGATAGCTGGATCTCCAAGCGAAGTTCCAACTCCAAAGGTGAGTCTAGAATACTGGTACACTCAGTCTGACCTGAGCGTAAAGCAAAATACAAAACACTCGAGTCAGAATTAACATTATTATATCAATAAATCCAACTCAAGTGAAATAACAATTGAAATTCAAGTAACTCAAAGGATGTTGGAATAACCACCCTCTAAGGATCCGTTAAACTATCTACTATATAGTAGTGTATGCTAAGTAGATAATGTCTATCAGTAATATAAAGTATCAAAATAGTGTTAAGGCGTTACCATTATCCCCCTAAACACATTTTATATAAGCGTTATAGTCTACACAGCACTGTAAACTCCACCGTAAACTAGTGGGATATCAGGGAGTATTCCATAGGTATAACACAAAACAAATTCGTAGTGGTCGCGTATATAGGGATACAAGTTGACAAGGCACATGAGGCAATACCCAAGGTAGTGAAACTACCGTTTGCCTGATCCAGACTGGTGAAAACGCATTGCCGCAACGATCGCAAGACCGCGAAACAACACTCCCAAAATTTCGAGGGTGCATCAATCAATAACAAGTAATGAGTAGTTTACGAAGAAGTGTGTTAGCTCGAGGTGGCTCTCCCCATTTGGCCCGGCACGGCTCCTGTTTTAGTCATTTTCAATTTGACACAAGTTTCAAGGCTATTCATTATCGTTCTCTTTCTTCAGTCATCACGTACATCATTCCAACCACTTCATTCTGGATCACACTCCGCATATAGTTATTAAAGTGGGTTTCGGTTTAGACGGAGAGTATGTCCATAACCGTTTCCAGTTTCTTTAATAACATTCGTAATTATTACACCGATTGGTCATTTAATAAATTTCAAAACCAAATCAAATTCAATTTCAATTAGAATTTGTAAAACCAACATTCCATTTGTCTTTATATCGATTTCATAATTTACGTTCAAACTTCCAAATTACTATTTCAAAATCTTATAATTCAATTTAAATTTTTATCTAAAATAATTCAAATATTGATTCAAGTTCGTATATAAGTTTCATTCCGAAATCATTTAAAATAATTTAATTTAACATTCACATCAATTTAAATTCATTTATCGATTTCATTCAATATTCGTTAAGTTAACTTATCATCCAAACAATTTCTATTTAATTTCCAATTCATCAAATCAATTACCTACGTTCAACTTCATTATATCAAAACTTCAAATTTGAATTAAATTAGATTCGTCAAATCAATTCTTTAAATTACAAGTCTTACATTAATCTCAATAAATCACATTTTATTTCTTGTTAAAGAAATTCAATTGTACTTATTTATTTACTTAGTTACAAATTTCAAAACTCAATTAATAAAGAAATTCAATTCACTTATTTAAAGGTTCAATTTCTCTTATCGAAGAATTCAAATTTTTATTTAATTATCAAATAATTCAATCTTATTTAATTATTAAATAATTTCAAACTTCATTATTAAATAATTTCAAACTTAATTCAATGAATAATTCCAAATTTAATTGTCAAATAATTAATTTCAAAACAACGTTCTTTCAACAACTATTATGTTAATATTTTTGTTTCAAATTTTTAAATATTAACATTTTCCTTTCATTTAATTCAAAACCCAACTTCATTTCAAATCTTATTATTTATTCAAATAAATTCTTTATTTTATTTTTAAATCCAATTATTGACCAATCGGTTTATTTAATTCTCTGTCCTAAGTCAAGTTCATTTAGGTATTTATCATTTCAACCCGATTCCATTTCAATTCAAATAAAAATCAAAGCATAGCAAAGAGAACTTGCAGTGTGATAACTGGGATGGTGTCAAAGTAAATAAACCAGTAATAACAACAATCAATCACAATCCAATAATTAATTCAAATAATCCCGAAATAATCGTATTAATTTACATTGTTGTTTGTGCAAATTAATATAATTATTTCTAGAATCTACACTATCATTTCATGTAGATTAAGGATTATTACACTATTATTTTATGCGGACCTTCAATTTATATCTATTATTCAATTTCATACTACCTCAATTTATACAACATACATTCAATGGTTCAAGTTGTAATTAACATTATTTCTACGTGTCAATTTATTTAAACATTTAAAGGGGTCATATTACACAAATTTAACTAATCAAATTCAAAACATATATCAATTTTAAATTATTAACTATCCGATATCAAATTCAATTTCATATTATTTATCACCTTAACATTAATAATTTAACGTCCAATATAAACATCAATAATCAATCAATTATCAGCCAAACTGTATTATCATCGCATAAAGAATTAACAGATAATGGTGTTAGATGTCACAGGTGAACTAATACAGGTAATAACATAAATAACAGTGTAAATAACTAACAGCAGCAATATTTCAATTGTCGTTTCAATAGAAATCAAATTGAATTAATAAAAGAACATTAATCGTGAGTGATTGCTCACCTTTCGAGGTTAGAGAGAACAGAAGATGACATAGATACACACACTGATACGGACGCTGAAATTGAGTTACGAATCCAAGCACGAATTCGCTAGTCAAAGCTGATAATAAGGGATAGACGAAATCAAATCAGAATCGGATTGATGAAGACAGGTGTAGATAAGTGGTATAAATGACCCTATATGCATGCTATATATAACTATTTATATAAAATCATATTTAAAAGTTCGAACACATATCGAATATATATATATATATATATATATATATATAGTTCCCGAAATTCATAAATATAAATTAAAAAACATATATCAAATCAAAGTATATGCATTATATACTTTGAAACAATTACATATATATGTTTTTATTATTAAACCGTACCTTTTAAAATTATTATTATAAACAAACACAACATAAAAGAAAGCCAGTAAGGCTCATTTCAAAACATATGTATATATGGTAGACAATCTAATATGCACATATAAACAAACTAATAAGCTCTATATAACAATATCCCAAAACTAATATACACAGCAAATGCAACTAACACACAAAACATCAATACATGATCTACAATGTACTTATAAACACATATGACTTATACAGTAACTATTATAAAACTTCAAAAATCAATAATATATATATATATATATATATATCCCCATACTTACTTTTAAAATTTAACCTCTGTAACCAACTGACACAAGCAAGATTTCAATATCTACATATTATAAACACAGATTGCAACACTTATATTATAGATTAAAACGTTGATATGTATATAGTTGCAATTATATAAAATATCTGAAGAAACCCACGTATATAACTCACGCGACTAACATACATACAAACATATGTTTATACATTATAACAAACAAAAATATATATTTACTTGCTATAAAGTTTTCAAAAATCTGGACATAACCCAAATAAAAAAAAAATTAAAACAAACCCATACTATCAACTACCCACATATATAATACTATATCATCATTACAACAACCTATTGTAACACAGTTTATATAAACTATATATATGCAACATAACTATTCATCTTATACAAACAAGGATTAAAAACTAAATATATATATACAAAATAAAATACAGGATTTGCATATAACTAACTTTTCGAGCAAAACAAAAAAAGTAACCCATATTACTTATATAAAACAAATATCATATGAACTGATATAAAAAAAAATTATGTAAGAGGCACAGAGATAGATATCATATAGTTTGAAATAGAACATACCAATGCTACCTTATACGAAGAAAACGTGAAGCATGGCAGAGATGATGGGTGCGGCACGAACGGTAGTTGGTTGGAGTGTCGCTGTGGTGGAGTTGAGGTGGTTCACGGTGGGCTCGGCATGAAGCTGGGTGCCGGAAGAGTTAGCGGCTGTGGTGGTGGGACTTGGTCGGATCTTGGTTGCAAAGCTAGTAGCCTAATGCACGACAGAAAAAGGTGAAGTCTGAGATGCTTTCTAGGTGGGGTTAGGCTCGTAGTATGGATCGGCGAAGAGAGGCAAGGCCAGAGGATTGCAGTTGCTTGCTTCGGAGCTGCTATGTGGCGGGGTCAGGTTGCGTGATGTGTGCGTGGAGATGAGCGGAAGAGGCGAGGAAGCTGCTGTGCGTGTGGGCGAAGGAGAGGTTGAGTTGCATGGCAGTGGGAAGTGAGGGAAGAGGGTGCGGGTGAGCGGAGGATGCAGCAAATATAGGGAAGAGATGAGGGGAAACGTGATGATGGAAATGAAAGTTTGTTTGAAGCCTTGGAGGAAGACTAACAGTAAATATTATATCACTTCAAAGAACAGACGCAACTAAATAAATGAACCGTATAAAATATTCGAATAGATTCAAGAATATCAAAGGCAATGGTCACCGTCAATTTTTTTTTAGAATTGAAAAGGCTAGAATATAATGTGCTCCAGTGGACGAACAGTTAGCAGAGGAAGGATGGGATGATTCATATACAATAGACGTTGTTTTAAATGTATTTGAAATCTCCAACATCCAGCTCTTAAATTTAGGTAAATTTATTGAAGAAAGTTATTGATGCTTGGAGTGCACGGCTACTAGGATAATACACGGTCACTTGAAGTTTAAAAGCTAAAATTTTGAAACCGATACGGTAAACGTTCCGTAGACTCCGTCGTTTCTCGGACTTCAAAACACAAAATTTAATATACCGCAGAGATCGACACGACGAGACGATCAAAATGGTATATGAATATCGGTGGTTTGATTGAATTATAAAAATTCAAATTTTCAACGAGCGGAAAATACAAGAAAAACGCAGAAAAATAAGATCGACGGAGCTAAAAAAGTCCGAATTTGGAAAAACGAAAAATGTCGCCTTGCTCAGAAGAAGATTTAGAATTTTTCTATGTAAAAATATTTGGGTTTCGAAAACGTTTTATTTTCATTGATTTTTAATTGATAAATTTGAAATTTACGCACGAAAATAAACTTCATATTTTTGGACGAAAATTTATCAGTTGCTATGTTTAACTAGACGCATTTCAAATATAAAATTTTTATTTCAAAATTTTATTTTATTTTATATTAAATTTCACACAAATTCAGTTAATTAAATTAATTAAAACCGTTAAAATATCCGGATTGTTACACAAATAATTTGAGAATTCTTACAAGAATATATTTAGTTCTAACACATTCAAAATATAAGTGCATAACATTTTTCGTATTATTACTACAAAAACAACATTTTTTACCTTTAATTATATTTTTATTTTTTAAAAGCTCTATAGTATTCAATTTCCCTTGTAAAATTAACCACATGTGTACTTTTGCTTTAGGTGGAACGGTAGCTTTTTAAATATATTTAAAAATTATTATTTTAATTCTAGAAAAATTTATGAATTTGTCAAATGAATGAGATGTATATTTTTTTTACTAGGATACGAATACCAAATTTTAATGTCTTTTTCATTATCAGTAGTGTATAATTCTAACTTAGCACACATTAGAGCAAATTATTCTAAAGTCCTTCCTATTAGCGTACGATTAAAACTAAAATCCTAAGAAAAAATTTAAATTAGGCCTATAAATATCAGAAATAAAAATATGTTTGAAATTACAAATTTCGTATCACTCCTTTAGTTCCACTTTAAGTGGAATGACTGAAATTCAGCATTTATGCCAAAAAGAAGTGTTATTACCTGAATGTACGACATTGCCAATACCTAAATTATATACATCAAAGTTCAATATAATCGATTTCCAAAAAATTAGACATGTTATCAACATTATTAGTGATAACGTGATATAAGTTATAAGTACCTCCATACCATTAGTTTGAAATTATTTCTTTCCAAAGCAATTTTCATAATTATCATTAGATTTCCAAATCCATTTTCCTAATAAACATATGTTTAAGCTATGCAAATTAAACCCCCCCCCCCCTCCTCTCATTTTTAGATTTACAAACCATTTTCCAATTAACTAAGCACTTAGAGCTACAATTCTTATTATCACCACTCCATAAAAAATATCTTCTAATTTTATCAATTTTGTTATTTACCCATTTAGAAAAAAATGTAAAACGATATCCAATGAATGAGTAATGCAGATAAACTGAATTATTAAGAATAATTCTACCTGCTCCTGACAAATATTTACCATTCCATTTAGATAATTTTTATTGATTTTATCAATAATAGTTAACCAATCATCATGCTTATGTCTTTGAGGCCTGATTAAAAAACCTAAGTACTCTATAGGGAATTTCATCATTTTATAATTCAAAGTGTACGCAATTTGATTTTCTATGCTATTTATATCATTTGAAACAAGCACCGAGGTTTTGTCAAAATAGATCTTTAAACCAGATGGATGTTCAAAAATATATAAAATAAATTTAAGCGAAATAATATAATGAGACAAATGAGAAGTAAAAAATCAGTATCATCCGCAAATTGAAGAACAGAAAGTCCATTACCAGTAATCTCATTTCCTTTATTATCTAAAATCCTGTTACTAGTAGCCAATTTAACAATTCTAGCAAAAACATCAGCAGCCAAGTTAAACAATAAAAATGATAAAGGATCACCTTGTCTAAGACCACGTTTCGATTGAATTTTGTTTCCTAAAATACCGTTAACTAAAATATGGGAATTACCAGTTTTAAGCAATGACATGATCCAACCTATCCATTTAGTACTAAAACCCCTAGCCATTAATAAATCATGAAGAAAAACTCAATTAATTGAATCAAAAGCTTTAGCAAAATCATGTTTTAACAACGTGCAAGTGATATTATTCTTACAACAATAGTAAGTATATTCTTGAACTACTGCTACACCATCATTGATATTCGAACCTTTAATAAAATCTGTTTGAGTTTCATTTTAGTATTAAGTCTATTAGCAAAACTTTAGAAATGATTTTAAAAGAATAATTTAACAATGAAATAGGTCTAAAGTCTTTAAGTTAGTTATCACCTAATTTCTTATGTAATAAAATAACATTAGCAAAATTAAATCTACCTAACTGAAGCGAACCATCATAAATTCATTAAACATATTCATTGTATCATTTTTAACATATTCCAAAAAGTTCCATAAAATGAAATAGGAAATCCATCTGGACCTGACGCTTTATTATTAGGCATATTCTTAACAACCTTCCAAATTTCCTCTTCTGCAAATGGATCTTCTAACCCTACTAAGTCAACCATAGTATCTATGGTATAAAGCATATCCCAATTTGATTTAATTTTGTGCTTATTAGAAGTTCCAAAAACATCCCTGTACTAATTAGTATACTCACGATTAAGTTGTGCTTGGTCAAAAATCTCATTATCATTAATTAATATAGAATTGATTATATTACTATGTTTTCTACCATTAGCTACTTTGCGGAAAAAATTAGTATTTGTATCATTTTCGTCCATCCATTGAATTCTAGATCTTTGTTTCCACATTATTTCTTCTTGAATAATTTTTTTAAATTCTTCTTTTAAGTTTGAAAGCACTTTTTTGAAATAATTAAATTTCTTCTATTTTATTTAAAAATTAATATATCCTTCAATAGATTTTACTTTTTAATTCTAATATTACGAAAGATATCCTTACTGCATTTTCTAAGAAATGATCTTAAATCTCTAAGTTTTCTAACCAATACTTTTGCTATATTACTTGAAAATCTACAATTATAATTAATCATGAAAAGCCATTTATTTTCAGCTAAATTCTTAAATTTTTTTGTTAACAACCACATCTTTTCAAACCTAACTATTTTATAACCAATATTAAGATTAGAACAAGAAAGAACTATAGGACAATGATCCGAATAGATATTTGAAAGCCCTACAACCTTACAAGTAGGAAATTTGTCATCAATATCATCACCAATAAAAATTCTATCTAACAAAGCCATCAAAGAAATATTTCTACTAACTGACCACATAAATTGTCCGCTGCCAATTTTTATTTCAATTAAATTACAATTAATAATAAATTGTCAAATTCTTCTTAGCCCTAAAATCTCCTTCGCTAAGTGATTTTTCATCCAAAAATCTAGTCCAAGGCCTTGGAGCGAGTGTTCTAAATTTTGAACACTCGTTCCATAGAGCCCTACAATCAATTTTTGAATTTGGTCCATAAACATTTGTAATATTAAGAATAGAATCATCACTAATACCCAAAAAAATTAAATGCATAGAGAGTTTTTTAATAATAGATTGTAAGAGCCTAACACAATTATCTTTTCAACATAGCATAAGTCCACCTACACTATCCCCAGTAGGAAGATAAGCCCTATGATCAAAATAATAACCCCCTAGGCATCTAAGAATATGGTAATCGGGATGTTCAATTTCAGTTTCTTGAAGTAAAACAATATCAATATTATTATCTTTGAAAAGAGATTTAATTTTACTACATTTACCTAAGTCATGTAAACCCCTCACATTCCAACTAATTGATTTCATAATTCAAGCGATCTAACCGGTTCTAATTCCTTGCTTTTAATAAAATCAACATCTAACTGAGTATCATTAAAAACGAAACGTATATTATTAGCTAAGAAATGCATATCAATAGTAGACAAGTTGTTCAGAGCATATGAACAATAAGTACCACCCATAAGAGACTCCATATCTGAGCTAGAGCCATCGGATGCTCTAGAATCAACTTTAAGAAGATGTCCTCCAAACTGATCTATGCTCAATCGAACTATTGCACCGAAGACAAGCCTTTGTAACCCTTCCCCTTCATTTTACACTACTACTAGAATGATAAATCTGATTAGATAGGGAACAAGCTTCAGAAATGACCTCACAATCATTACTATCCGAACCATTAGGCTACCACCCAAATAGGCAATCCCAGCCTATAAAATAGATATCCCCACCAAAGCTTTAAGTCAAGAAACAATAATCTAATTCAAATCCCCCTTCACCTACTTCACATCAACACTACCAACCATTTGAACTTGATAAAATGACCTACACATCTGAAATTAAGTTCGTCTCCTTTGAAACTCGAGGCCCATACTCCTTCATAAAATTCCCAAACAAAACTGAACTAAAAGCGTTGAAGCAATCCAACCAAGCCCCAGCATATGAGAAATATACATTCCAACCACGCCTATGTATCAGAATATCAAGAAAACTGACCAAAAAATATCTCCCCCATATCATTTTTTCTGAACACCACAACTCCATCAACTGATGAAAGCAGCTGAACCCATTTAAAAACCCAACCCGCCACATAACCAACATCTGAACATGAATCATTGCAAAGCCGAGACCAGAGCATCAATGGGCAATTTTGGAGTGAATCTGAACCCATATGCACGCAAGTATATGTACATGTACTAACATTTGTACATGAAGCTTTGCATAGCCGCAGGCAATTCAAGTGAATCCGAACACTTGTGCATGCAAGCCTCTGTAAGTGTACAGATAGCATGCACACCAACCACACTTTCACAAGAGCTAAGAGAAATCTCTGGCATATCATCTACAACCCTATCTAAACGACAAATCATATCAGCCTAGTTACATAAGAAGACCGAATGCCCTATGTCACTGGTAAAAACAACATCTCGGTGTGCCATGAGCCCATCCAAACAATCATAAGAAACAACCTTATTCTCTATAACAAAGAACTCATCAGCATCAAAATCCTCCACCATGCCAATACCTGAATCAACACCTACAGACCAGATATTCCTAGATATAACATCATGTACCAGAGATTCGGACGAAGAAGGTAGAAGAACACTGGTCCTTCTATCAGCAACACAATTCCACCCACCAATCCAACAGCAGGGAACAATATCTTCAACCTTTTCGTTATCACGTAAGAAATTATTATCTTTTGAAATAGGAGAACTCATCTCACCATCAACATTACAGTTGTGATGAAACCCCAATCCAGCATTAGCTTCATTTTTATCAACAATCATACTAGCACAATCCCAACTCCACTTTATTAATTTCAAAACCCATAGCGTCATCCACCTTACAACATCCTCTTCCCTTTTCCTTGACAAACATAACATCACTTACCACATCATCAACATCAACCTCAGACAATACCTCGAAACTGTTAGACATGAAAAGTTTGAAATTCGAATAAATTTGTTTTCCAACCTTTGAATGGTTCTTGATATTCATGAAAGTGTCATGAATTCCTGCATTAGAGGTTATTTCCCCCATTACAATCAAAGAACTCAAACAAGAAGATTGTTGAACCTTTTCTAAATTCAACACTGAAGGGTCAAGGAGCATACAATTTGAAACCAGACTCTTAGAAAAAATTTCAGCCATTAACATAACCTTACCGATACCAGTGAATTCACTTTCATCTGAAAACACAAAATTATCCACTTGTTGAAACTTGTTAGAAAAGAATATATCCAGATTTTCCTCTTTTTTACCCTTTACCATATCATCACTATCCGGATCTCCAAATTTAATTTTATAATTCGTACCTATATTAATTGAGTTTATGGCATCGAAATGCTTAAACAGACCTTCTAAGAAACCAATTTCCTCCTTTCTTTGAATCCACAAATGATTTAAAAGTATTCGATTGAACTTCATAATCTTTAACACAAAATTAAAGCCATGTTCAGGAATACTTAGCTGTTTAGTGAAACCAAAATTCGAATCCCCATAATTCCTCGAACACCGAACTTTATTATGCCTAAATATTCCACAACTGAAATAGTGTAAAGGTTCACGACAATCCCTAGCACAATGTGAGCCATATCTGCATTTATAACAGAAGAATTTCTTCTTATTCCCGTCGAGCCAGTTCTTGGTAACAGGCTTAATAAAAGAGGATTGAGGAATCCTGTTCAGTGAATCTCTCACAACTTGAGCGTAAGAATGAGGTTGCATCTTGAAAGAGTTGGGAATGGGTAATGGAATCGAAGAAGAAGCGTAAGAAGTGTCGAGAAAGAAAGAATTGGGAAAAGGAAAAAAAAGTGCAAAAGTTGGAAATGGCCGCCATGCGTTTTTACTACATGAACTTATTAAAGGATATAATATAGTAGTAATCTCTCCAGAAGCCATGTCAAAGCTAGATATAAAAAAGGCCTATGATTTTATCTAATGGGAAACTATTGTGGCAATCATGGAAAGAATGGGGTTTCCTAAGCACTTTGTTAAATAGATATAAACTTTTATCCATGCTCCTTATTTTACCTTAGTTTCAAATGGAAACTTGGCAGGTAACTTTAAGAGAACTCAAGGAATAAGATAAGGGGATCCTATTTCTTGGTATTTATTTATCATAGTTATGGAGGTCTTAAGTCAGCTGTTTGACAAAACAACTGATAATAAAAATTTCAAGGTTCACCCAAAATGCAAAGAACCTCAATTACCTTCCCTCAAGTTTGTTGATTACTTAATCATATCCACAGAGTCTTTAAGGCAATCTATTCAATGTATAAGTGGTATCTTGAATACTTTCTGTTCCACGTGAGACCTTGAAATTACACTACTACAAATTTTAAATCAATGATAGTAAATTTTGGTCTTTAATTGAAGAATTCGGTCTTTAATTGACACTTAAAGACCGATTAAAAATTGAAAATTTTGGCCATTAAGTCTAAAGTAGTAAAACGCATTTGAGACTGAAATTTCGGTTTCAGAATTTAAAGATCGACATCCAATCCCAAATGTTTATAGAGATTGAATTTAAAAATTGATGTGTAGTTTGTAATCGGTCTCAAATTTTATATATATATATATATATATATGTATATATATATGTATGTATGTATGTATGTATGTATGTATGTGTGTGTGTGTGTGTGTGTGTATGTGTGTATATATGTGTGTGTGTGTGTGTGTGTGTATATAATTGATTTCCAAACCATTACAAAGTATGCATTTGTGTATGTTATACACGTATGCACATGTAAACACGTTAACGATCACATTACAATTAATAAGAATGATAAATAAATTTAGAACTTACTCAATGGAATTGAATAAATAACACTAGAACCAAAAAACATCAAGGTGTACATTTATATTATTCAAAAAGAATACTAAGGATTAGAATTAAGGTTACATGCATTCTTCTATGGGTGAAAAATCCCAATACCTATATACACAAAAGAATATTTGCAAATACAACACTCATACACAACCTTTAAGGCCCAAAGTGCTAATGATAGAAGCCCATTAGCAAATTAACAAATAGGGTTTAGTAATGTTGTAAGCGCTTGCAATGGTAGGTAATCTTTTATCATTGGCAATAACTATCTTTGTCTCCAACCTCCATCCATCGTACCATGCCTAACAAATCCACACCGGTAAACTTGTCATCCATTTCACTGTTGTAGTGGATCCATATGGTTAATCGATTGCAATATGTATAAAAAGTATGGAAAACATTCAATTATATAAACATAATCTTTAAAGATTTGATTATACTTCCTAACAAGTTCCGAAATTTCTCCGACTCAAACTAGAAAAATAGCTCATTCCAAATCACAAAATCTTTAAAAATGTTCCTATAACTGATGAAAATGTGCAGTCTGCAACAAGCTCCACTGCATTGCTTTGGAGGGACTTTGAAAAGTAACTGATTCCCAAGTTAAAGTTTCTTGAAGTGGAAGGAGTTTCACTTGATGTTGTGAATAAGTTGTTGAGAAAGAATGTAGATTGTTTAGTTAGCAGGAGTGATAGATATTATCCGGCCTTTTGACTAAGCAGGTATTCAGTGGAATTAGAACATCAAGATGAAGGCGAAATGATTCATGAACTTAGAAGCATGCTTAGAAAGGCAGTTGGATCATATTCAAGTGGTTTGAGAGACACTGGAGTAAGAATGACCACTCGATAACTTGGTACCAAGCCCAACCACTCGGTACCGACCACTTCTTATTGCCCATAGGACCACCAAAACTTCTTATACGTGAAGCTCTAACTCAAATGATCATCAACGGGTGCTTTTCTCAAGGAGTAGAAATATAACTCCATGTATTTTATGATTGAAAGAAGGCAAGGACAAGCAGTGTCAAAACTTCATAGAAAAAGCCCAATCTTAAAGAAAAAGTGCTTAGAACATAACAAATCCAAGGTAAAAGGCCAAATGGAAGAAGGATGGGAGTTTCCCTTATAAAAACTGATTAGTACTAAGTGGTTTTTATTGATGCTTGGGCCTTATCACTCACTCCTGCATACTTGGACTTGCATCTGAACTTGATATTTCATAGGCCCTCAGTTTTGCTAGACGAATTCCCTATAAATACCGACCCTATGACTACCAGAAAAGAACTTTTGGACTTTTTGGCTATCATGTTCTTTATCCTCTGTCTCTCCAACATTACAGTCGCTTAGAAAGCTATTGTTTTCTATCATTGACTTCAAGAATATATTAATTACTATTGTAAGAACAACATAACCTGTGCGATTTTAAAACTTGATTTTGCAAAAGCTGTTGATTCAGTAGATTGGGATTTTCTTGTAGATATTTTTCATGCAAGAGGATTTGGTCATAGATGGATTAGTTGGACTTTGACTTTGCTTAAAACTGGAAACTCTAGTATTATGGTAAATGGTATTCTAGATAATAAAATTCACTCCAAGAGAGGTTTAAGGCAAGGGGATCCCTTATCATCCTTGTTGTTTAACTTAGCCGCTGATGTTTTTGCCAAAATTATTAAGAAAGCAGTGGATAATGGATCTCTAGGAAGTGTTGATAATGACATATCGCGTAATGGTATATCGGTTCTGCAATTCGCGGATGATACCTTACTTTTTTCATCTCATCTTCCTAGACACATTATTACTCTCAAGTTTATTCTTTATAGTTTTGAGCTTTTATCTGGATTGAAAATTAATTTTAACAAAAGTTCAGTTCTAGTTTTAAATGATTTTTAAAAAGTAGAATACTTAGTAACTAATACTCTAAATTGCAAAAGTATGAATTTTCCTTTTGAATATCTAGGGTTTGTGATTAGACCTACAAAACTCAAACATGATGATTGGCTTATTATTATTGATAAAATTAAAAATAAGATATCTAACTGGAATAGGAGATTTCTATCTAGGGCAGGTAGGCTTGTTTTAATAAACTCGGTTTTATCAGCCTTACCGATCTATTGGATATCTATGCATCTGTTTCCAGATTGGGTTATTGATAAAATCGATAAAATTAGAAGAGATTTCTTATGGAGTAGGGATAATATTAATAACAGTATAAAATGTCTAGTTAAATGGGAAATTGTTTGTAAAGCTAAAAAGTATGGTGGTTTAGGAATTATAAATTTGCGTAACATGAATTTGTCTCTTTTGGGTAAATGGCTTTGGAAGTTTAAAGATGTAAATGATAACGCTATTTGGAAAGTGATCATTTCCAAACACTATTATAACGGTAATACCAATTTACACCAAATTGATTATTCCTTTTCCCATAAATTCTCTAATTTTTGGAATTTTTTTTAAAATATTATGAAATTTTTAACTTAGGAACTAAGACAATAGCGCATTCAGGAAATTGTACTTCTTTTTGGCATGACTGTTGGATTTCGATACTGCCTCTTAAGTTTGAATTTAAGGAATTGTACGATATTTGTAACTTTAAGCAAGCTTTAATTAATGAAGTTATTCTCAGGAAAATGATCCTCCTTGGAATTTCAGTTTTAACAGAATTTTAATAGGATCTAACCTTAGGCAACTTTCTTTGCTTTATGCCAAATTAAAACTTTACAACATTGATAATGATAATGATTTTATTAGTTGGGAATGTGATAAGAGTAAGAAATATACTCCAAATTCTTTTTATAGATTTATTAATTTTTCGGGAACTTTAAATAACTCTTTTAAATACATGTGGAAATCTAATGCTCCTCCTAAATCCAAAATTCACATGTGGCTAATACTTCATGGAAAACTTAATACAATAGAACTTTTAAAGAGAAAAAACATTCAAAACGATAATAAATGTTATTTTTGCAATCTGCATCTTGAGGACATAAATCATTTATATTATGATTGTTTGGACTCTAATTACATTCTAATTAATACTCTTAAAATTTTTAACTTTAATATAATAAATAAAATTTTGGATTGTGAATTCTACTGGAAAAAGTATAGATTCAAATTCAATAGAAATATTAGATTTTTACTAGACACTTTATTTATTATTATTAGTTGGTCTATTTGGTTTGAGAGAAATCAAAGAATTTTTAATAATAATAATAGTCATCTTAACAAATTGATTTTTTCAATTCTACATTTTTTTTAATTGGATTTCTAATCCCAAATATAAATTAGCTAAAAATTTCCTTTTCAAACGGTATCTTAACAAGGTTAGCCATAATATTATCTTTTTTAAACATAAGAATAACTTTTATAGCACTAATAACAGTATTGTTAATATTTTTCCAAATTCATATGATAATCTCACTTTAAATAATAGCTTACTTATGATTAAAAATAAATAAGTCTGATCCGCCTTAATTTTTGTTCTTGTCTTTGTTTTGGTTTTTGTTTACAGCTTATTCATTCCTTTATTTTTTGTCCTGTTTGTCTTATTTAGGTTTTTATTTCATTCATTATAAATACATATATATATATATATATATATATGTATATTTTCTATATAAATACACACACACATATATATATTTATGTATCATTTTAATTTTTTTCCTAGTCTTGTTTCAGATACAGGCTTTGGGAGATAGGTTAGCAGGTTCATTTTGCAGGTTTCTCTTGTCTTCAAATTGCTGGATATCAGGAGTAGAGTTTCCTCATCTAGGACTTCTTGCAGATATCCCCTCAGATATGGGATTCTGCTATCTTCACTTTGGAGTACTTGTTCAGGATGTTTCTATTCTCCAGTTTGGCACTCCTTCTTCTTGCTCACAGCCTTCAGAATGGTCTCTCTATTCAGCAGATCCTCTTCAGAGCAGATGCTTATTCACTTCTTTCGATTCAGTCTTTTGGAGCTTTCGTACTTGTTTGAGTCGTTTCTCAGTTTTACGTTTTTTCACTTTAGCCTTTTTGGTACTTCTAACATCTTAATATCGGATGGTGGCCATGCCGGAACTTGATATTGAGGTGCGATGGGTGGTGGCATTGCCGAAACTCATCTTAGGAGTACCTTAGTTTAGCTATATGTATTTTTGCTCTTGTTACCTGCCAGGCATGTTGGCAGCTCCTTATGTTCGTGTTATATATATTCACATGTGTGCTCTCCTCTATGCGTAGAGGATCACACATTTTTCTCAAAAAAGAATAGAAAAACCCTTGGAATTGTGACTTAAAATATTTCTAAATCAACTAATAATGGATGTAGGACAGAGTTTGCTGAACCACTATAAAAATCTGATGTTCTTTTAATTCTATTTTTTTTTCAAGTTCTAGTTCTACTAAGGTTATCTTTGGGTGTTGTGCACTTTTGGCATCAACATTTTAGTGCTTTCATCGAGAGCTGAAGTCAGGCTTAGATCCATCTTTTTACTTTGGATTGGAGAGATCTAGATGTTAGATCTAGATGATTATCATTAAAGAGTTTGGAAGAGTTTGCAGATAGGAAGTAATTACACGAAGAAGATTTGGAAGATCATCTAGAGCAGTTCTGGAGCTAATGAAGGAGGTTCTCATCAGATGGAAGTAAATAACCAGTAGCTAGTAGCAGAACCATGTGCTCTACAGGAAATGGTAACTAGGGTTGAATTTGATAGGATGATACAGGACCTAAGCCAGAAGATGGCGGATAGTCAAAGGCTTTGATTGAAAAGATGGATGCTTTACTAACCCAACAGCCATGGAGAACTAGGAAATGCAGAAGGGAAACTTTACTTGCATTTGAAGAAGGAAACTCCTCTGTTTTTGGTCAAAACAAAATGAGAAGAAAAGAAAAATAGAAGAAAGGACTTATTGGAGTAGCATAAGGAGTTGTTGGAGGAAGTAAGAGGATTCTTGTAGAAAAAACTCAACTCAATACCAACTTAAATTCAGATTGGTACCAAGAGGTTTTTTGGAGCATTTTGGGGAATAGGGAGTTGAGGCCTTGGACCTATTAGATCTGGAGATAACCTACAACATGACGAAGGTGATTATAACCTTACTGTTAGAATCCAACACACTGGATCTCACATAACTGCTACGGAACCAAACACGTGCTAGAATTTACCTGAAGGAGTGATTTTTCCGAAGGTAAGAGATCCTAGGTGTCATCGAGCAAGTTAAGACCATTTGTAGATTCAAACACTCGATGCAGCCACTGACGCTCGACCTTCAGAGTTTCAAGCCAATGAGGAGTATATTGTAGATATGGTCAAGTAACTTGTTGAGGAAAACAAATGGAGGAAAAACAAAGATTGGTGTTCCATGCCAAATAGAATTCCATTCATGGAGAACATGCTCAAGGAGGAGTATCCCAAGAAGTTTATGATGCCAACAATGCCTTCATATACCAATCCCAGGCAGCACTTATGTAAGTATGAATGGCACATAGATGGTGCAAAGGCGATGGACATTGTGCGATGTAGGTATTTTCCAACCTTCTTGGAGGATGTTGCATCAATGTAGTTCACTAGGCTGATGCCATGATCCATGAAAACTTTTGATGAGCTAGCCAAAAAATTCTTGGAACGATTTAAGCTTCATGCTACTCGGTCAAAAGACATGATGTTTGTAACAACCCTGGTATTGGTGATTACCTATGATATTAAATCATAACGATAGTTATAATTTAGTACTAAGAATAAAATAAAATAGAGAGGATAATTTTTTTTTAAATTGTTTATCTTAAATTAACAATGTGTTTGAAGTTAAAGATTGATCTTGGAATTTAACTTAATGGGGTTCTAAGTAATAAATTGGAAATATTGGAATCTTTGTTAATTTGAGTAAATAAATTAATCAAGGGATATATTACAACATATAATTTTTAAAATAAAAATAATCAAATGGAAATAAAGTTTTAAAAAATTTATTTTGAGAGTTTGGAGTGGAAATAATCGATTATTAGATTTTAATTGAGTTAATGTAATAATATTGATAATTTTTGCCAATATTAGCCTTTTATTGAACATAAAAGGAGAAATATGTAGAAATTATGTATTTTTACTAAAATAAAAGATGAAATATTGGTTAGAAATAATAATTTAGTGATTTAATAAAGTTAGAATGATTTATTGCAAATTATTTGACAAGAAAATAATTTTTATTTAGTTTATTGTGTTAAAAAGGGTATATTTGCACTAAAATTGTGTAAATTGTTAAATATTGTTAAAAATGGGGTTTCATTGTTAAAATTATCTTTTTATTGTTAAAATAAATTTCATTTTGTCACAATACCTATTTTGATTCAATACAATTGGATGTATACATTTTATTTGGCATATAAATGTTGAAATATGTGAATATAGTAATAAAATAGGTAAATGCATACATTCCTTAGTTATTTTTCTCTATGTATTTAGTCTTGGGCTTGTTTGGGTAAGAATTAGATCCATTAGCCCTCTCTAGAAAATTCTGGTAAGGAGAAAATATTCGGTACGTAGTTATTCTTCTTTCTCAAACTAAGTCATTTACAGTAAAACAAAAAAGAGAAAAAAATGATAGCCTCCGTACAAATTCAATTTCCACTCTAAAATTGCTGCTAATTCAAAGAATAAATCACCAAAACAAGAAAAGAGAAAGGTAATCACAGCCAATACAATAAAAATTTCATTTATATCTATGAGCTTGATATGAATTTTGTCTGTAACCTACTCTATTCTTTTGCACGTCTCTTTTCAAGCTTCTACAGGTTGCTGAAGGTCGTTTCTCCACCAAAAGCCATCATCTTCCTCTTGAAATCGCTCAAAATCTTACTAATTTGCTAAGGTGAGTATTTCTAACTAAAACTAGTGCTATTGCTAAGAAATCTACTCTGTAAAAGCTTCTGTGTATGTTCATATTCTCTGTTGCTTTTTCCTATTTCTTGTTTCTGGTTGTCACTTTGAGCACCAATATCTCCATGATTTTCAGTTCAATTACTACCGAATCTCTTCCAAATTGTAGTTTATTTTTCAAACTCTTTGCATGTCAATTTTCACTGAAAAATTTGATCATTTGCTATGCTAATTTGCTATTAGAGTTGAGTTTGAAGCAGCAAAAGTACCCAGAAAAATGTCCATAGTCTAGGTAGACCTGGAGTTCGACCCAACCACTATCAGGTCGACCTGAAGGTCGACCTAGCTTTTGAGCGGGGTTGACCCCCTAGTTGGCCCGTACGTGATGTTGTGGTCATCTGTTCCTATATCTTATGCAGCCTATTTCCTAGCTTTTTCTTTGAATTGCTATGGTTTTGTCACTTATTTTGATGCAAATATGTGATGATTTTGTTGATGCTTATGGGCTATGATATCCATCAATGGTTATCCAAGTTTTGGAAGAATTTGGAATTTTAAAAATTGGTTTAAATTCGAATCAAAATTTGAATATCGATTTGGAGTGATTTCTTCGATTTCAAGCACTATTTCTTCCAAATAAATTTTTGAGAAAATTTCCAAAAAAATTTGGTTTTTGAAATCATTATTATGAAATATTTTCAAATTATTTAAAAGTATTTTAAAAATATTTTTTTCCTATAATAAGAAAAAATTTCATTAAATTGGTTCCAAAATGGTTTCAGAAAATTATTTTTAAATCATGTTTTCTCTAGAAACTTATTTTATAAATAATATATTTTACTTTTATACTTTTTGGACATATAAGAAAGAGAATTAAATGATTTAGTAAAATACGTGGTATGGGACACGTGGTTTTACTTTTTCGGTTAATTCCGGACTTGTACGATCGAAATCCTTGAGTTTGTTGTTTTGAGTTGATTATTGAGATTTATAATTACTATTATAGGAATTATCTGAGTTAGCTAATATTTGGCAAGACAAGAGTTCGAGATCTCCTATTGTAGGAGTAATAATCGATGAGAACCACTTGTATATGTCATTTTACTTGCCAATGAGATGAGGTGAGTCTTGAGACGAGATTTTCCTTTTTGGGAATTATGGTTTATGAGAAACCACTTGAGATTTATTTGCACTTACCGATGAGATATGGTAAGATATATGAGTATTATGAAATTTCTAAGATTTCATATTTTATTTTTATGATGTGGAGTTAGCTCTCGGTTAGTAAACTGTTTAGTGCGAGCATGTGGTATGGGACGCACGTTAACACTTATCTGGTTCCTTTCCGAGAGTTTGTGACACATCCACGAGTATGCCAATGCTATAGGCCTTCGATTCATCTGAGTATGTGACTTCGATCACCATGAGTTACGTGACTTCAATCGCCACGAGTTATGTGACTTCGGTCACCATGAGTATAACCTTTGGGTCCACGAGTTAGGTACCTAAATAATAAATAACACTGGACAAGTGTTTTGCACGTGCAGCATTACTTCGGCTTTGCAATCGGGGATCTAGCCAATCTGGGTTTTCTGGGGTTTTTTGAGTTTTGTACGATTTCACCATTTTGAGATTTTGCTGTATCGACAGCCTAGGGCTACATGAAATGTCATATAGGGTGATTTCGTTTTCATGAGATTAGAAGTCTATTTTGAGTTCTATGCGATTCATATTGGAATTTTTTGTGAGAAATGTGGATTAATGATCTTAAGACTGGAATAACACTATAAGGGGGGTGAATAGTGTTTTGTGGATTTTCTAAATCTTTTTGAAACTTATGTAATTAATCACCAACAAATGCAATTCTTTGACACAGATATAATCACAGAATCAGACACAAATGCAAATAATAAATAAAAGTAGTAAAGGAAAGAGCACACCAAGATTTTATACTGGTTCGGAGTTACCCTACATCCAGTCCCGCACAATTGTACGGATTTTTTTTTGAAAATAATCTCCTAGATTACACCCTCGATTTCAAGGCCACGAGGTACACCCTTCTATATTCTAGTCCGGGGCAAACTCTCTTGATTTACCAGGCGACAAGATCACCTAATCAATTTCTGAGGCAACAATCACACCTAATTGATTTCAAATCTCAACTTTTTACTCAACAGTTTGATTTACAAATAATCCTATAACTCTAAATAGCACTGTGATCCTATGTAGAGAGTGGCGGGGAATCAAACAAGAGATAATCAAATTTGATTCACTTGGTATTTTGGCAGAGTATAGTTTGGGATTATTTAGAATAAATGTAGAAGATGAAGAGGAGAGAAAACAAGTGAAATCCTATTAAAAATTTGTTTAGAACTACTGGTATTTATAGAAGATCAACAATCATATCTATTCGTGAAAGGATACGATGAATGGACACTTCTTTTGAAAATTTGAATTTTGAATTTTAACGGGCACCATGTCGACATGGGGAGTAGGAGTATGTCGACATGCTCTAGGCAAAAATGGTGATTTTGATTTTCTTATTTAAATTGGTTTCTATAATTTTTCAAAACAATTTCTAAACTTTTATAAATATATTTGAATATAGTTTAAACATATAAAAGAGTTTAGAAAGCAATTTTTAATATATAATCTTAATCTATAAAGTGATTTAAAATCTGAGTATAAATATTTTAAAGCTAGGTATTTAAAAAAAGAGATAGTTTAAAATCAAGGACAAATTTGAAATCAAAATATTAAAAATGATAAAAAAATTGTTTTGTGGCTAAAATATTTAAAACCAAGAGAGATGTCTTTTTGAAAATAAAGTTTTGAAAACATTTTTAAAAAACAAGAGATATATTTTTGAAAAACATTTTTATAAGATTAGTGGATATAAAAATAGGACCACTATGTGTTCCACTAGATATTGTCGTGGGTTCCATCCCACTGGGGTTCCATCCTTTTAACATGCTCGAAGTGGATTCCATTCCACGAATATATTTCGAATAAAGATGTAAGTGCTTTCAAGAAGTTTTAACATAATTCTAGACTCGATACTTATCTTGTACTCTTAAAATCTTAAACTCTTGATATCTTGATACTCATGAGTCTTCAATCTTGATGTCTTCAATCTTGAATCTCTATATTGTACGGTCTTCATTCTTGGTGCATGTATGGTTAAATCCTGCATATATATCTAAACTATAATGTTAGTATTTGTATTTTATAACAAGTTCTAAGATGATTGTCATCAAAACCATCATCTCAAGGACTAATAATCTCCCACTTTTTATGATGACAACCTATGTTTATAAAATATACTTCACCCTCACAATAACTCCCCCTAAAACTAATAACTCCCCCTTAATCTAAGCCAAACTACTTTAACTACTCTATTTTATATTTCTCCCCCCTTTTTCATCAATAAAAACTAATCCTAAACTAATATAACTCTCCTGTAATCTAATACTGGAGTACCTATGACAAATTAAGATGGAATATATATATATATATATATATATATATATATATATATAATAACATGAGTTACTTAATGAAAGAATAACAAATATGATAGTTTAAATCCAATAACCATATACTATGTTTCATATAACGTTTTACATTCCATTAAAACCAAATCAATTCTAATCAAAGCAAATCAAATCAAACAATTCAAATCAAATCAATTCAAAAACAAGCAATTCAAACCATAAGGAGATTAAATAATTTTAGGAACTTCAACCCATCCTTTTTCTCCAAAAATAGGGTCCTTTTTAGTATCTTCCCAATCTTCATTAACTTGAATCAAAGTTCCTTCAGGATTTGCATCGAAATCATCTTTGTTTAGGGCAGAAATCATCCAACGGAGGGTATCGAAATGCTTCTCTTGTTCTTTTATCATATGAATTTGACTTAGTTCTAAACGCCTTTGATTGCGGAGAATAAAAGTAAGCATATTCTTGAATTACTTGAGAGTTTCTTCAAGATTTTCACTTTGAGTTTGAGAAAAGGATGCCATTTTTGATAAATAGTTAAAAGATCCAAATAGAGATGAGTAGAAATGAAGAGGTTACAAACTTCTGGAAGAAATAGGCATTTAAATAGACATGAATTCGTTTAAAATGAATAGACACAAGTTAGTTATTCTAAATTCAAAATTTTAAAAATAACTAAATCAGACAGTTATATGTCGACATAGGGGGTTGGGGTATGTCGACATGGGTATGTTGTTAATCTATGTGTCTTCCTTGTTTTGTGAATAAGTATGTATATATATAAACTTATATACTATACTATCATTTATTTCAGAGAGACGATAAGGTACCAAAACATAAGATAGATATATTTTTTTATAGATAAATGAGCTAATAGATGAGATACTTCATAACATGATAAAAGAGCAATACAAGTTCATACAAAATAAACTAGAACATCATATCCTAGTTTCTAGAATGTGCTAGAGGATGAGGAGGATGATGATAAGCCAAGTTTCCGACCAACTTTAGCAAAGAACTTGTTCATATTAGCGGTCATTTTATCTAATTTCTTACTAACGGATCTTTTGAGAATCCATTGATTTTCCACTATGATCTTTTGATTTTTGAAGAGAGTATTGTTGGAAGGATTGTTAGTATTGATAGGATATTCAATACTTTACGAGGAGGTATCTTCATTTTATTCTTCAATTTCCATTTCCTCCCCTAATTCTTCTTCTTCTTCCTCATTTTCTTCTTCCATTTCTTTGTATGCCAACCTTTCATCCTTTTCGGCAAGAGATTCATATTGTTGAAATATGAAAGGAATTTTCATAAGAGAAATATTGGCATGATTAAACACTTTTGTTGAAACAAATTCCTCCCTTTTATAATCAACACCAAAATAATTAAAAATCCAAATGAGATAGATTCCATGATACAAAGTATTCTCATCCATTTCCAAATTCTTAGGACAAAGTTCATCCATAATCACTTGCGCCCAATTAATATCATAATGACCAAAAATAGAAAAAAGAGCTTTACAAACTTTTAATGTCAGGTTATTGAAATTTCTCGATCTAGGAGTGATAGTATGTTGCAAAAGAATATTAACAATACGTGCTTTCGGATGAAAGTTACGATTTTTAAATGCAAAGTTGTCATCTCCTTCAAAAATGTGATGAAATGTCTCACGATCATGTTCATCAATATTAAAAGTAGAAAGGTCCATTCCCGAATTCTTGCAATTGAGAATGTTGCCCAAAATTTCACAATTTAAAACAATTTTAGTGCCTTTAACACTACTCCAAATTTCATTTTCATTTCCTTCATGAAAATCGAGATTCAAATTCGCATGAAACATTTTAACAAGATTTGAATAACAAAAAAATAATTTTCAGAATTGTCAAAAAGACTAAGAATATGGTTCTCTTCATGAAGAGTATTGATTTCATATGTATAGAAATCACTAAAGATAGCAAACTTTCCCGTATGAACTTTTCTTTAATTAGCATAGCTTATATAAGCCTTGATTGCTTCTGGATCATTATAGATATACTCTTGATGGTTTTAGACAGCCTCATTGTGGATGGAGTGCTTGAAGGAGCCATTTTTGAAGAGAGTAGAAAGTTTGAATAAGTAAAAGAGAGTTTGAATTTTGAAATGAAAGTGAAAAGATATGATAGGATAAAGGAAATAGATAGATATTCAATAGTCCTGTTCTCTGGTCAAGAGATACCTTTTCAGAACATTGGATTTGGTGAAAAGGTGGAGGAAAGTTCAAAGATTTGAATTCAAATTTGATTTCAAATCTCTGACACATCATGGGTAGGACCATGTCGACATGGGTTAGAGAATTCATGTGACTTATCTTTTCTTATACACTTTTAATATATATATATGTATTATTTTTAATGTCTATATATTTTCTGGAATAATATTAAATATGTTATTACTCTTTTAATAGAAAATATTAAAATATTAAAATAAAAATAAATATAATAGTAAAAAAATTCAAACAACACATAATTTCAAGAGCAATCAAACAATCAAATAATTTTAAGTAAACAATTTTAACCAAAATATTGTAAATGTGTACCTTTTTCTAGATTCGTATCTCTTAGCTCATCGGAATCATGAATAGCCATAAAGCATATATTTGAATTTTCTGTCTTCTGATCATTATCGCTTGAGGATGAGTCTGAGTCTGAATCGTCTAGTGCAGCGGTATATGCTCTTTTCCGTTTCTTTGTATAATCATTGCTTGTAGGAAACTGCTGCTTATCGGGATGCGGACAGTCTCTTTTGAGATGGTCTGGTTCATCACAGTCGAAACAATTGACGTGATTTGGTACTACATTATGTTTTCCTGAATTCATATTTTTGAAGTTGTTTATCTTTTTGTATTTTAGAAACTTTCGAAAATTCCTTGTCATGAAAGCTATTTCTTCATCATCATCACTACCCAATTCTGATTCATCTGTTAATGCATTGAACGCAATTGACTTCTTTTCGAATGCCTTGCTATCTCTTCTCCCTTGCATTTGAACTTCGAATGACATTAGATTAGGATAGGTTCCCAATCAATTCTTTAATCTTTAAAGTACTGATATCATTTTCTTCTTCGATTGTAAGAGTTTTCTGATCCCATTATGGAGTAAGAGAATTTAGAATTTTTCTGACTTGATCTTCTTCAGAGAAACTTTTTCCCAATGATATTAGAGAATGCACAATATTCTAATCTACTATACATATCTGAAATGAACTCATTAGAATTCATCTTGAATAATTGAAACTAATTCGTGAGTATGGATATTTTGGTCTATTTGACTTTTCTTGTTCCTTCATGAGTAACAATTTTCCAGATATCATATGCAGACTTACAAACAGATACTCTATTGAATTCTTCCTATCAAGTTAACAAAATAAAATATTCATGGCTTTGGAATTATTTTGTGCAGTAGTCTTTTGCTCAGCAGTCCACTGTGCAAAACTAGTTGTGGGTTCAGAATATTCAGTTTGTGTGATATTCCAAGTGTCTAATCCTATTGACTGTGAATATATTTTCATTCTACATGCCCAATATACATAGCTACCGCCATTAAAAAGTGGTGGTCTGAAAGTAGACCGACCCTCTATAAATGAACTAGTGATAGTGTTAACAGAACCAGTGCTGGTAGCCATTTGAAAAAACTTTTCAAAATTCAGATTATGAAAACTTTGAAAACCTTGCTTTGATACCAAATGTGAGAAATGCGGATTACGGATCTTAAGGCTAGAATAACACTAGAGGGGGGTGAATAGTGTTTTGTGGATTTTCTAAATCTTTTTGAAACTTATGTAATTTAATCACCAACAAATGCAATACTCAGACACAGATATAATGAGACACAGATGCAAATAATAAATAAAAGCAATAAAGGAAAGAACATACCAGGATTTTATACTGGTTTGGAGTTACCCTACATCCAGTGTCACACAATTGCACGGATTTCTTTTCAAAATAATCTCCCAGATTACACCCTCGATTTCAAGGCCACGAGGTACACCTTCCTGTATTCGAGTCCGGGGCAAACTTTCTTGATTTACCAGGCCATAAGATCACCTAATTGATTTCCGAGGCAACAATCACACCCAATTGATTTCAAGGCTCAACCACACCTTTTAATCAATAGTTTGATTTACAAATAATCCTACAACTCTGAATGGCACTGAGATCTTATGGAGAGAGTGGCAGAGAATCAAACAAGAGATAATCAAGTTTGATTCACTTGGTATTTCGGCGAGTATAGTTTGGGTTTCTTTGGAATAAATGTGGAAGATGAAGAGGAGAGAAAACAAGTGAAATCTTATTAAAAATTCATTTAGAACTACTAGGATACGATGAATAGACACTTTTTTTGAAAATTTGAATTTTAACGGCCACCATGTCGACATGGGGGGTAGGAGTATGTCGACATGTTCTAGGAAAAAATGGTGATTTTGATTTTCTTGTTACAATTGGTTTCCATAATTTTTCAAAACAATTTCTAAACTTTTATAAATATATTTGAATATAGTTTGAACATATAAAAGAGTTTAGAAAGTAATTTTTAATATATAGTCTTAATCTATAAAGTGATTTAAAATCTGAGTATAAATATTTTAACGCTAAGTATTTAAAACAAGAGATAGTTTAAAATCAAGGACAATTTTGAAACTAAAATATTAAAAATGATAAAAATTGTTTTGAGGCTAATATATTTAAAACCAAGAGGGATGTCTTTTTGAAAATAAAGTTTTCAAAATATTTTTAAAAAACAAGAGATATATTTTTGAATAACATTTTTATAAGATTAGTGGATATCAAAATAGGACCACTATATGTTCTACTAGATATTGTCATGGGTTCCATCCCACCAGGGTTCCATCCCTTTAACAGTCTTGAAGTGGATTCCATTCCACGAATAACTTTCGAATAAAGATGTAAGTGCTTTCAAGAAGTTTTTAACATAATTCTTAACTCAATACTTACCTTGTACTCTTGAAATCTTGAACTCTTGATATCTTGATAGTCATGAGTCTTCAATTTTGATATCTTCAATTTTGAATCTCTATACTGTACATTCTTCATTCTTGGTACCTGTATGGTTATATCCTGCATATACATATATATCTAAACTATAATGTTAGTATTTATATTTTATAACAAGTCCTAAGGTTGTGGTCATCAAAACCATCATCTCAAGGACTAATAGCTTTTATGAGTTTCCCTTATAGCTTTGAATGGTTACTTGAATTTATGTTGAATGCCTTCATGTTTGGAATACTTATGTTGAACTAAACATATTCTTGTGACAACCCTTAATGAATCTATTCCACGGCATTGCATTTGAGCTATATTTGTATATCATTCCTTTATAACTGAAAGAAGAGTTCCCTTATGCACTAATATTCCTCTTATCTTGTACTAAAATCAAGTTCTAGTTAGCCTGACCTGTGTGTTTATTACTCGGGTCAGACCGAGTTGCATGTTGTTGAATATGCGATTATATGATTTTTGTTTGATGATAATAAACATATATATATATATATATTCATTTAAATGTATCTGTTAATGTACTATTTTATTATTCATAATTAAATAAATATTTGCTGAATAAAATAAATAACACAGAATTAGAATTCAAACAGAAATTTTATTCAAACAAATATTTATTACAATTTTTGAATAGTACAAATCTCAAGCTCTCATTATATATATACAATTTCAATTACAATACAATTTTGATTACATCACAATTTCACATTTACATTGCACCTCACTACATATCACTCATTCACTCTACTCGTACTGATCTTCAACTTCATTCCAATTTGAATCTAGCTTCTAAGCAAACTGCAGATATATACATTGACGCAGTAAAATTGAAAATACAATATTTTTGCAGTATAAAATAAAATGTGGATTTTGAAAATAATTTTTTCCTCAGTTATTTGGGTTGTTCGTCATCATTTAATTTTGAATTCATCGTACACGAACTGCTTGTGACATACACAGTGTATCACTGTATATGCCACAAGGCCGTGCACACCGATATATACACTTGATAGAATTACAGGGACAGGTGAGCACAAGTCAATCACAAAACACCGGGTTCAACTCAAGTGCAATAAAAGTAATGTCACGACACAAGCACAAGGTCAAACCCGAGCTTTAAGCTGAATTCAACTCAGGTGCGCTACCAAACATCATAAAACTGTCGAGCATAAAATTCAAATACAACCAAACAGTGAAGTGATTGATATGCAACCAAATGCCCCCAAGTGAATATGATAACACAACACATCAAATAAAACAGTTACAGCATATGTAAGTGAGATAAGACTACACATTCAAGTGCATGACCATCGAACTAATTCAGAAACCCACAGTAATAAGTTCAACATGAAGGCCAGAGTGTACATGAAACAAATATGCAAACTGCCTCGAATGGTACAAGTTAAAGACTGCAACACTGCGGCAACAACAAGTGACAGAAGTGTGAAACTAAACCACAAAGAAGTCAATGCAAATGCAACATGCATGCTACAGGTCTAAAACTCAAAGGCAATCACAAATGTCAACTAAAACTCCAAAGTACACATGAAGTATACAAGCAAAACTCAGACCAGAGGTAACTGGCAACAACTACAACAATGAACCAGAGATTACAAAACCAAAACATCAACTAAGTTCAAATGGTCAAGACAGCTACAACACAAATGCAAACTGCCTTACATATGCTCAAGCAATACATGGGCAAAGTAGTTCAGGCATGCACAACAGAGATGAGCAAGTGCACCACTGACCATACAGCAAAACCAATACTAAAGTGAAGCCACCAATAGAACCAGACACAAATCAAGCAAGTGCAGACTCTAGTGATACAAGTTCGAACAAAGCATGCACAACCAAAGCTCAATACATGTGAACTCAACTGGACAGTACAAGTTAAAGACATGAGCAATGCAAGCGAGACAAGGCTACAAGTTCAAAAGCAATACAATATGAATCATATCAGTGAACATATATAAGCACTGAAACAAAGCAGCAAACTAGGCTACTACATAACACAGCAGCAACCAAAATTAATGCAATAGTGACAAATAGAATATGTACACAAACACATATCAGCTCATATGCAAACAGTTCAAAGTCGAAGGCTTAACACATATGTTGAACAAGACAAAGTGAGAGAACCAGTAAATGGCACAACAATCTAAATCAAAATGAACCAGATGGAACTGCAACAGCAAGAATGAGCACAGCATCCACCCAGTGAACGAAGTGCACATGAATGCACAATGAAAATTCACAAACAAGTCAAGTATGCTACAAGTTGCAAATAGGCAATAAACACAAGTGACTTCAAAGCCAAGAAATCGCAACTTTAAAGCCATTTAAATCAATGTAACAGTTTTGAACAAGTCATAAGAAACAAATTCAAATCACTGGCCAAGATAAATCAACATCGTCAAAGCAGAATCAATGCTATGATGATCAAGAAATCAAACGAGTCAGAATCGAAGTCGCGTAAATCGAGCTACTAGAAATTATACGAATTTGAACAGGTCAGTGCAAATCATCAACATTCAAGTTGAATCCAAATGCAAGCCAAAAAATTGTCAGACGAATTCAATGAGTACATACGAACGAAAATCAAGGGTTTCAAACCCTATATAAAGACCCAATCATCATCGGCTACAAGGCAATCGAGTTCAAGCAAGTAAAAACAGTAAAACAAAAGTAACAAATCACGTACCAAATTGTTGAATCGAACTCGATCATCGAAGCAGCTAAAATTGGGCAACGAAGAAACGATCGATCAACAAATCTACACGCAAATATCCACTTGATTGATCTACAAAGTTGGCAGCTTCGAAAATAATCACGAAGCCCTAAATTGGAACGAACGAGAACGAGCACCAAGAAAGGCACCATTTTTTTACTAGGAATCATGCCGATTGCATAAGAAAAGAAAAAAGGGTTTACTTATTTAATTTGGGGACGGCCTTGTTACATTTTGGGCTTTCATTTTTTTAAGGGCTTTGTGTTAGTTCTTTTGTTTTAAAATTTGTATTTCTCTTTTAAACGTTGTAATTACTAGTCGTGTGACTAGGGGACAAACTACGTGGTGTAGTTTGAGAATTCGCAACTCAGTGGCTGAGTTGTGGTAGGGTTTTGAGCGTAGAGTTAGGTTAGTCAATAGCGGGTGTCGCGAGTTTACGTGTGTAAGCGTGTGACTAATTAATTTCTAGTAGAAACCTTGGAGGCAGCACGTAGGCAGGGTTTTGCCGAAGCTGGGTAAATTCTGTGTCGTTCTATTTCTGTATTTATTATTCTGCTATTATCTGTGCTGCTCTAATTTCGATTTATCTGTGTTGAAATAATTTTATAAGCTTCCGCAATAATTTTTATAATTATCAGTATCACCCTATTCACCACTCCTCTAGGGTGAAATCGATCCTACAAGTGGATCGGAGCTAGGAATAGAAGTCAACTTTTGTTTTTAAAAAAATTTGTTTTTCAAAAACCAATTTTTGTTTTAAAAATTTGAATTTTTAAAATGGCTTCTTTTAATACTGCTTTTGCTGAGGGTCAGTCCATAGTTAGACCACCAATGTTCAAAGGTGAATACGCCCACTGAAAAAATAGAATGAATTTTTTTCTGAAAACCATTGACGCTTGCAATATTTTTGAGACAGGTTATAGAGCACCAACTGTAATTGTAGATAATTAGGAAATAGATAAACCAAAGGATAAATGGACAGAACTAGAAAATAAATTACAAAATGCTAATGCTAAAGCTATGAATTCTATTATCTGTTCATTGGATCAATTTGAATTTAATCGTTTTCACATTGTCTAACTGCACAGGAAATATGGCACACACTAGAAGTGACTCACGAAGGAACATCTCAAGTCAAAGAATCTCGCCTTGCCATGCTAAGCAGCGAATACGAGAATTTCACAATGACGAAAGAAGAAAATGCCAAAGAGATGTATGGACGACTTTCCAATATTGTATACAAATCAAAAGCTCTCGAAAAATCATACACGGAAGTGGAAATAGTCCAAAAATCCTCAGAGTCCTTCCACGAAGATTTGAAGCAAAAGTGACTGCCATTCAAGAATCAAAGATTTAAAACAAATGAAAGTTGAAGAACTCATCGGAAATCTCACCACTTATGAGCTAGAAATGAAATTCAAGGAAGAGCGTGAAGGAGGAGATACTCGAAAGAAATCAATAGCTCTCAAAGGAACAACCGAAAGTGATGATGATAACGATGATGATGATGGAGCTGCAGAGCTGGCACTACTAATGAAGAAATTCAAAAAGTGGAATCACAGATACGGAAATCCAGCTCGAAAAAAAAATTGAAAAGCAGAATAGCCAAAGCACTAGAGTACTCAGAAGAATGGAAGATCATTTGTCACAAGTGCAATCAACCCGAACACATTAAGCCTAATTGTCCTCAAAACCAACGCGACTTTGAAAAGAAATCAAAAAGGAGAAGTTTTGCAGCCACGTGGAATACAAGTGATGAAGATAATCAAAGTACTAGCAGTGAGAGTGAGAAAGCAGATATGTGACTTTAAGGAAATATGACTGATAGCAATGATGACAAGCCAAACGAGATATCAAAACTCACTCACTCACATCTACTTATATATTTCCACGAACTAAATGGCTGTTTTGAATGACTTAGGGAGAAATATGCTAAAATTGAATCACAAAGAGATAGTTTGATTGAACTAAATGAACAACTTGAACAATTAGTTAAAAACTATCAAAATAAGTGCCCTAAGTGTGACAAGTGTCCATTGTTTGAAGAAG
This sequence comes from Allium cepa, assembly GCA_030765085.1. Classification (NCBI taxonomy): domain Eukaryota; kingdom Viridiplantae; phylum Streptophyta; class Magnoliopsida; order Asparagales; family Amaryllidaceae; genus Allium; species Allium cepa. The sequence goes on along the minus strand of CM060932.1, from coordinate 861,990,095 downwards.
AAATTAAAAAATTAGAAATTAATATAAAATCACTTGAAAATGAAATTCTGATTTTGAAAGAGAGTGAAAATACTAGAAGAGAGAACTCTATTAAAAAGTGCACACAATTGTTAAACGAAAATGAATCTCTCAAAACAAAAGTCCAACAATTGTCAACGACTTTAGATAAATTTTCAAAAAGTGAAAAATCATTAAATATGCTATTAGGAAAGCAAACTGTTAATACAGTTAGACAAGAACTTAGATATAATCAATCTGAAAATGTTAAAAACAAAATTAATCAAGTCAATTCTATGTGTACAATTTGTAGAAAATATGGACACAATCACAATAGTTGTTGGTATAGACCCAAACACGTAAAAACCATTCCAATTTGGGTTCCAAAAGGCACAAATACAAAATCTCTTAAAGTTAAACAAATCTGGGTGCCAAAAGGAATATATAAATAGTTATGGGTCTTCACAAAATTACTTTTCAAAATATTCTGCCACTAACAATCATGGACTTATAAAAACAAGTAGGTCACAAAAATCTTTCATTGTGTAGGTATGGTGGCAGGCTAAGGAACAACAATAGTGTTACTTGGATTCTGGCTGTTCCAAGGACACAACGAGCGACAAAGCAAAGTTCCTTAGCCAAGTATATAGGTGACAGAATCACAATGGACAACAACGAAAAATAATCGTAAAGGTAAAACAGGTAATAGTATATTTATTTGAACAATATATTAAAAGTGATAATCTGCACCGTAATTTGAGTTAAATCAGCCAATAATGAGATGATGAAATAATGATGATTTTGGTTCTGACTTATTCAAAATTGTTGGCCAATTATATTCTTATGCCAAGAACACTATAAAAGTATGTAGAGTCTTTGAATTACTTCATATATATTGGTTTGGATTAATAATAGTGTTTTATTAGATGATAATATATTTGGTTATTTTATGGCTAACTCTATATTCACGGTTTTTGATTATTTACACGGTTTCAATTCAAATTCAAGAGAAGGTCATTCTAAAAAGCTATTAAAATTGATTTTGAGATACTTTGTTGCACACTTCATGGTCTGGTCTATCAAATTCAATTAATGATAATTTTAAGTGAAAAAGAAATTCAGATGCAGATTGCACTGGTAATCTAGTTGATAGAAAAATTACTAGTGGAACGTGATTTGTTGAGACATTTAGTAACTGCATCGTTTTTCAAATAAAATATCTGCATATTTTTCATTTCAAATAATTTTCAAATAGCAAAAATTTTTCTCATATAACCCCTTCTAGAAAATCATTTTTGACCATGTTTTCAGATCAGTCATTTTGAAAAATTGATTTCATAATTATTTTTGAATTTGATTTAAATGACTACTTTGACTTATCTGACTTCCTAATAATTATTGAAAAGATAAATAGTGATTGAAAAAGTGATAAGTGGTGATATTTATTATAAATTATGACTCGAGACGGTATAATTAGTAAATTTCTTTAGAAATTTAAACAAGAGTTATAAAACTTTTTGTTGGTAAAACTTCCATGACCATCTCTATTTCTATCATATTTCTAACGACCATCACTCATCAAAATTCTATATAGTCTGTCAATATGTGGTACTTTAAACAGGAATCATTCGTTTTTCATTTTATATTTTTTCTAATAAATAATAATAATAATAATAATAAAATAAAATAAAATAAAATCCAAAGTATTCACTCTCATTTAAAAGTCCTCACGGTTATGCATGGGTGAATTACTTGGAATTTGTTATGTGCTTCCATGCTCATTTAAAAGTCCTCACGGTTACGCATGTATGGAACGCATATCAAAATTGATTTTTAAAATAAACAAGTTGATTCTAATCTCATTTAAAAGTCCTCACGGTTATGCGTGGTTAGAAGATACTTGAATTCATTTTTTTTTTAAAATTTAGAATACTACTAATCTCATTTAAAAGTCCTAGCGGTTATGCATGGTTGGTAGATATTCAAATTCCTGATATAAATATACCACTAATAGACACAACTGTATGGTTTTATATGATGACACCATTTCCATCATTCTAAAAGTGGAATATGCGCCTAACAAAGTATTTATGATTTTTGTTTGATTTTTTATTGAAATTTAATATTTATATTCAATTGAGTTTTAATGTTGGATTAATATCTATCACTTTATCTCCATTTTTTCTAACACTATTATTCTTTTGCTGATAACAAAAGGGGGAGAAAAAAGTTAAGATTTTGTCAAATAAAATCAAGCAAAGGTCATATATTTTCTATTCGCATCTAGGCTCATTTGCATATTTTTAATTGTATGCATATATGAAGGGGGAGCTTTATGTAGAGAGGAAGCATTTAAATAAGGGCAGCAATTAGAGTATATCAATGATCAAATACATTTAACATATTCAAAATCTTAAATATATGTTTGTTATCATCAAAAGGAGGAGATTGTTGAATATGCGATTATATGATTTTTCTTTGATGATAATAAACATATATATATATATTCATTTAAATGTATTTGTTAATGTACTATTTTATTATTCATAGATTAAATAAATATTTGCTAAATAAAATAAATAACACAGAATTTGAATTCAAACAGAAATTTTATTCAAACAAATATTTATTACAATTTCTGAATAGTACAAATCTCAAGCTCTCACTATACATATACAATTTCAATTATAATACAATTTTGATTGCATCACAATTTCACATTTACATTGCACCTCACTACATATCACTCATTCACTCAACTCGTACTGATCTTCAACTTCATTCCAATGCGAATCCAGCTTCTGAGCAATCTGCAGAAATATACATTGACGCTGTAAAATTGAAAATAAAATATTTTTGCAGTATAAAATAAAATGTGGATTTTGAAAATAATATTTGCCTTAGTTATTTGGGTTGTTCGTCATCATTTAATTTTGAATTCATCATACACGAACAGCTTGTGACATACACAATGTATCACTGTATATGCCACAAGGCCGTGCACACCGATATATACACTTGATAGAATTACAGGGACAGTGAGCACAGGTTAAACCCAAAACGCCGGGTTCAACTCAAGTGCAATAAAAATAATGTCACGAACAAGCACAAGGTCAAACTCGAGCTTTAAGCTGGATTCAACTCAGGTGCGCTACAAAACATCATAAAACTGTCGAGCATAAAATTCAAATACAAACAAACGGTGCAGTGATGGATATGCAACCAAATGCCACCAAGTGAATATGATAACACAACACATCAAATAAAACAGTTACAGCATAAGTAAGTGAGACAAGACTACACATTCAAGTGCATGACAATCGAACTAAGTCAGAAACCCACAGTAACAAGTTCAACATGAAGGCCAGAGTGTACATGAAACAAATATGCAAACTGCCTCGAATGGTACAAGTTAAAGACTGCAACACTACAGCAACTACAAGTGACAGAAGTGTGAAACTAAACCACAAAGAAGTCAATGCAAATGCAACATGCATGCTACAGGTCTGAAACTCAAAAGCAATCACAAATGTCAACTAAAACTCCAAAGTAAAAATGAGGTATACAAGAAAAACTCAAACCAGAGGCAATTGGCAACAACTACAACAATGAACCAGAATTACAAAACCAAAACATCAACTAAGTTCAAATGGTCAAGACAGCTACAACACAAATGCAAACTGCCTTACATATGCTCAATACATGAACAAAGTAGTTCAGGCATGCACAACTGAGATAAGCAAGTGCATCACTGACCATACAACAAAACCAACACTAAAGTGAAGCCACTAATAAAACCAAACACAAATCAAGCAAGTGCAGACTCAAGTGATACAAGTTCGAACAAAGCATGCACAACCAGAGCTCAATACATGTGAACTCAACTGGACAGTACAAGTTAAAGACATGAGCAATGCAAGCGAGACAAGGCTACGAGTTCAAAAGCAATACAATATGAATCATATTCAGTGAACATATATAAGCACTGAAACAAAACTAGGCTACTACATAGCACAGCAGCAACCAAAATTAATGCAATAGTGACAAATAAAATATGTACACAAACACATATCAGCTCATATGCAAATAGTTCAAAGTCAAAGCTTAACACATATGTTGAACAAGATAAAGTGAGAGAACCAGTAAATGGCACAACAATCCAAATCAAAATGAACCAGATGGAACTGCAACAGCAGGAATGGGCACAGCATCCACCCAGTGAACGAAGTGCACATGAATGCACAATGAAAATTCACAAACAAGTCAAGTATGCTACAGGTTGCAAATAGGCAATAAACACAAGGGACCAAAGTCAAAGTACCAAAATAATTCAAAGCCAAGACATCGCAACTTCAAAGCCGTTTAAATCAATGTAACAGTTTTGAACAAGTCATAAGAAACAAATTCAAATCACTGGCCGAGATAAATCAACATCGTTAAACCAGAATCAATGCCGTGATGATCAAGAAATCAAACGAGTCGGAATCGAAGCCGTGTAAATCAAGCTACCAGAAATTATACGAACTTGAACAAGTCAGTGCAAATCATCAACATTCAAGTTGAATCAAAATGCAAGCCAAAAAATTGTCAGACGAATTCAATGAGTACATACGAACGAAAATCAAGGGTTTCAAACCCTATATAAAGACCCAATCATCATCGGCTACAAGGCAATCGAGTTCATGCAAGTAAAAAAAGTAAAACAAAAGTAACAAATCACGTACCAAATTGTTGAATCGAACTCGATCATCGAAGCAGCTAAAATTAAGAACCGAAGAAACGATCGATCAACAAATCTACACGCAAATATCCACTTGATTGATCTACAAAGTCGGCAGCTTCAAAAATAATCATGAAGCCCTAAATTGGAACGAACGAGAACGAGCAACAAGAAAGCCACCATATTTCACAAGGAATCAAGCCGAATACATAAGAAAAGAAAAAGTGGTTTACTTATTTAATTTGGGGACGGCCTTGTTATATTTTGGGCTTTCATTTTTTTAAGGGCTTTGTGTTGGTTCTTTTGTTTTTAAATTGTTTTTAAAATTTGTATTTCTCTTTTAAACGTTGTAATTACTAGTCGTGTGACTAGGGGACAAACTACGTGGCGTAGTTTGAGAATTCGCAACTCAGTGGCTGAGTTGTGGCAGGGTTTTGAGCGCAGAGTTTGGTTAGTCAGTAGCGGGTGTCATGAGTTTACGTGTGTAAGCATGTGACTACTTAATTTCTAGTAGAAACCTTGGGGGCAGCACGTAGGCAGGGTTTTGCCGAAGCTGGGTAAATTCGGCGTCGTCCTATTTCTGTATTTATTATTCTGCTATCATTTGTGCTGCTATAATTTTGATTTATTTGTGTCGAAATAATTTTATAATCTTCCGAAATAATTTTTATAATTATCAGTATCACCCTATTCACCCCCCTCTAGGGTGAAATCGGTCCTACACATGTTAGATAGTTGGACTCTCAGCTTGCCTTACCTTTTGGTTTTCACCTTAGCTTTGGATATGGCTAGTTTTTGTGTTGTAGTCTTTTTGTTGGCAACATGTGATGTATATTATTTTGTAGGGGATGTATATATACATATAAATAGTGGTCAGTTCCCATTTGTGACGTGTTGTATGATATTTCATGTATGTATATGTATATCATTTATGTATTGCTATTCTGTGTCTTGTGATTGTTGTAGTTATTATATTTTGTTTCTGAATTGATCCTACAGCCACCATAGTAGTGTATTAGGTAGGAATAAAGTATGTCGCATACTCGAGATGAAAAAAAGTGCCAAAACCGACATACTTAGCTCTTCTAATGCAAGACTATGTTGGTCGCCCTTAACCAGCCCTATTCTCCGCATTAGCAGACGAAATTACCATGTAATTCTCTTTTTTAATGTGCATCTTGGGGTGAGGCATTACAATGTACCCATCGATTGTTTTTCAAGGACCCAAGGAGTCATTGAAGGGGTTCTTAAATCAGTTTAAAATTGTTATAAAGGAGGTTAGCATTTTGAATGGAGATCCGATATTTATGGCTTTGGTCTGGGATATACACCTGAACACTGGCTTTGGTAGATGGATGAGAATAAAATAACCTATGACTATGGAAGAGTTCTATCAAAAGGCTAATCGATTTTTGTGGTAAGAAGAAGCCAGTTTTGCTCTAGGAAAGAATGATGATGGAAAGTCAAAGTAAATAAGCCGGAGAAAGTCCTTTCAATGTAGGGATTAATGTCAAAAACTCTAGCAATTAGAAGAAAAGGAATCAAGGCTCTGGTGGTAGACATAACAAGATCAAGAAACACACAAGAAACATGAGATTGGAAGACTATACACTTATAAATGACACATTAGAGAACATATATCTTGCTACCTAGGGAACACAACGATATAAAAGGCCGCTTAGGAAAAGTTGAGTGAGAAGGAAAGGCGCTCAAGAAATTGTTGTTGTTTCCATGAAATCCGTGGATACAACACAAATGAGTGCCAACATTTGAAGGACCTCATTGAAGAATTGATAAGGAAGAATAAGCTTTAACAATAAGTCAAAGAACCACAAGATAGCGGTCCATCTGCGAGACCCTAAGGGTCATCTACCCAAGGAAATTAGCCTGGACCCACCGAAGAGGGCCTAAGCAAAACTGATGGAAAATTGATTACAACCACGATAACATAAGGACCTCGTCTAATGGAGAAAAGATGGAGGGAGATGGAATGGTACATGAGCTCAGTAAAGCATATACCTCAGGAAAGTTACTACGTCATCAAAGACGGAGTTTCGTCCAAGCAATAAAGGATGAAAATGGACGACATAGTGTTTAGAAATAGGGATTCTAAAGGGCCTGATGTTTAAACTTTCGACCATATGGTAATAACAATTAGAATTGGGCTGCCAATGGTGCATTATGTTTTGGTGGATAACAAAAGTTCCAGTAAACATTCCATTTAGAAGAACTTTGACCAAATAAAAATTAGCATTAAGGACGTAATTGCTTGCAAAAATAAAAATCGAGGATTCATGGGTGAGGTTAAATAACCAATCAAGATGTTTGATTTGCCCATAGAATTTGGCGAAGGAGACCGTAAGGTGGTTCAAATTCAGAAGTTTTTTACCGTAGATGAGTTTTCAACGTATAATTCCATCTTAGGTCGACCAACCTTGGCTGACTTTAAGATTGCTTTGGCTCCATGGTGATTAGTGATGAAGTTCCCTATTGAGATTAGGGTAAAATTAGTATGAGAAGACAATGGTGCTTTGTAGAGCCGAGCTAAACAAAATGATAAGAGAAAGGTAAGAACATGGAGAGAACTCTCCATATTTGGGATCTACAAGCATAGCAACTAAAGCATGACCCCTGCTCAAGAACCATAGCAGGTTTGATAAATCTATGGATCCCAGGAAGAAGTTAAGGAAGTTTGAGTGGCACTGGCTGAGCTAACGTTGAATGTCCAGATCAATATAGACGATCCAACTCAAATTCTAAAGATTGGATCTCAGCTCAGCACGGGATTAAAGAAGGAATTGGTTAATTTCCTTTCAGGGAATTTGGACATGTTTTCTTAGGCACATTCAAATTTGTGTGGGATATCACGGGAGATAGTATGTAATGCAATGAATATTGATCCAAAGTTTCCACCAGTAAAGCAAAAAACCACAATCTGGATCCAGAGCGATCCACTACGTTGAAGGAAGAAGTGGATAAGCTAATAGAAAATGGCTTTATCCGCGATGCGCTAAACCTTGAATGGGTATCAAAACCCACGTTGGCCAAGAAGTCAAGCGAAAATGGCAGATGTGCGTTAACAACTTGGACTTAAACAAAGCAATGCCTTAAGGATTGCTTTCCACTGCCCAGGATTGATCAACTTGTTCTCAATATACTAGATCCAGAAAATGGTAGCTTATAACGGACTTGGGATTGTAATTCTATCGAGTAATATCATTTAGTTTGAAGAATGTCAAAGCTACGTAAAAGAGATTGGAAAATTCTATGACCCGGAATCAAATCTGACGGACAATGGAGGTATATGTAGATGATATGCTTGTGAATTAGAGAGTATCTAAGAACTATCTAGATGACCTTTCGAAGGCGTTCGAGGTTTTATGGAAATATGGAATGAAGTTAAACCTACTGAAATGTTGTTTTGGAGTTGCATTAGGAAAATTTTGGGATTTATCATAAATGCAAAGGGTATTAAGCTAAATCAGAGCAGATCGACACCTTAACGAATGTCAGAGCCCGACCACAAAGAATGAGCTACAGAGCTTGAAATGGGAGGACCACTGCTCTGAGTTGGTTCATTTCAGGAGCGATGGATTAGTGCGTACCGTTCTTCGATGCTCTTAAAAAGGGTAAGAAGCATTTTGAATGGAATTAGAAATTTCAAGTCGCCATCAAGGTGTTATTGAGGCACATGGAAATACCATCTGTTTCGTCCAAATCAATAGGCAGAGAGGGCCTATTCGTTTACTTGTCAATGTATGCTCATGCAATAAGCCCAGCGTTTGTACTTAAGGAGGCAAGGACTCAATGACCCATCTATCACATTGACAAGATGTTTACTGGAGCTGAAAAGAATTAACCACAATTGAAGATACTTGCATATTTCTTACTGATTGCATCGAGGAAGCTAGGTCCGTATATTCAAGCTCGCCTGATCAAAGTTTTAATGGATCAACCATGAATAAATTATTGTACTTACTCAAGATTTTGGAAAGATTGTAGAAATGGTATATCAAGTTGAGTCAACTTGATATAACTTACCATCCAAGGAGAGCGATAAATGGCAAGGCATTGGGGGACTTCGTCGCTAAGTTTACTGCATGGGATGGTGAGGAGGAGGGCAATAAAGTCACTGTTTCTCATTGGAAGTTGTTTTCTGATGGTACTTCAAATGAATATAGCTTGGGCGCAGGAGTGTTACTTGAAACGCTGAAAGGGCGATCAATTTGTTATGCATTAAGACTAGAATTCCCTGCAACTAATAAACAAGAGGATTACAAAGCGTTGTAGTGGGATTGAAGATAGAGAAGGAACTGGAGATAATGACGCTGCATATATTCAACAATTCCCATTTGGTAGTTTACCAAGTTGGAAAGGAATATCAAGCTAAGGGTGCGAGACTTTCTGCTTGCCTATCAAAGGCACTGAATAGATGGAAGACGTAGAGCACTATAAGTTAATGTACATCTCCTGATAGGAGAATATGAAAGCTGATTCACCAGCTAAACTTGCTAGTGCAGAGGAAGCGCAGCTGATGGGTTTGATTTGAGTAGAGATTCTAATGTCTTCGAGTATCGATCACATGGACACCGGCTGGATTCTAAAGACATTGAAGAAGTGGAGTCGTGGATGACTTCCATCAAGGACTATTTATTAAGGTAATTCTCCCTAGAGATAGGAATGAACAAAGGAAATTCCTTTGGAAAGTGCCATAGTTCATGATGCAAGAAAGAGTTTTATATAGAAGAGGATTGTTACCCCTTGCTTTGATGTGCAACCAAGAACAATGCTAGGAAAATCCTCTTGGAAGTCCATAAAGGTAGTTGTGTTGATCACACTAAGGGGGTAGACATTGGCAAAGAAGGTACTTTGCTATGGATATTTCTAGCCGACATTAAATCGAGAGGTTGTAACTACACCAAGAGATGCAAGCATTGCTAGAGATTTGCAAAGATCCTACGAGCCCCATCTAGGGCTGTCAATGGATCCCCGAAAAATTTGAAATCCATCCGCATCCGCATACGAAAAGAGGTAAATATCTGATATCCGTAAAAAATGGATGCGGATGCAGATATGAAGACATCCGCAGCCGAAAATTATCCGTCCTGTATTTTTCAAGTTTATAGTATAAATTACGTGTATTCTAGTACAATGAAAGATATTTATTTTTGGTTTTATTAAGTTAGAAATTTATATTATGCGAATTAAATTCATATTAACTGCTCAAAATTATTTATTACCATTATATTTGTTTATTTTTAACACTTTTACAATCAGTGAGATTGAAAAAAGTTTGTGTTAAACTAAAATTTTCCATTTATATTTTGTGATCTATTGTGCGTTAGAGGATATGACAATTATCTGATATCCGTCTGTATCCGTGGATGCGGATATCCGATATCCGAAAATGATTTCACATGCAGATGCGGAGATGGCACTATTCGCATCCGAAAGTATCTGTTGATAGGTCTAGCCCCATTAATAGGACATACGCAAATAGCCGGTCCTTAGCCATTTGCATTTGGGGAATAGATATTATTGATATGCTACGGATGTCCAAAGGAGGAGCTAAATAACACTTTAATTTCGGTGGATTATTTCATGAAATGGGTTGAAGAAGAATCGCTTCCTATGATAACGATGATGAAGGTAATCAATTTTGAAATGATGACTCAATTGTTGGTTTGAACTACCCTAAAAGATCAACGGACAACAAAACTCGGTTTGGGAGTGTCAAGTTCAAAGATTTCTACAACCGATATAGAATTGAAAAGAGCTTTTCCATAGTAGCATACCTACAGGTGAACGAAAAAGTGGAGGCGGTGAACAAGATCATCAAATCCACCTTGAAGAAATAATTAACTAGAGCCAAAAGCAACTAGGTTGATAAGATTCCACTGGCACTATGCGATTATAGGATGACCCACAAGTCTACGACAGGGCATACGACATTCAGTCTGGCATATAGATCAAAAGCTATATTCCCTGTAGAGCTGAAAGTCCCTTCTCAACGTGAAAAGCATTTTGATCTAAAAATAAACGAGGAAGTCTTGCTTGAGTCCCTCAATTTGGTTGATGAGAAACGCAAAGAAGTAGAATTTAGGATAGCTGCCAACTAGAAAAAAGTAGCATGACACTTCAACAACAAAGTGAAACCATACCTTTTAGTTGTGGGATCTAGTTTTGAAATAAGTTCTCCCAGACATAGGGGACATGACCCAAACTAGGAAGGACCCTATGCAATTGATCAAAAGCTAGGAGATGGAACGTTGATGCATGCAACTATTGATGGAATCCTAATCCCTTATGTCTGGAACATTAATCGGCTGCATCACTATAATTTCCACTATAATACGACCCAACTTTATAGGTTGATCGAATAATTCGATCCATCTTTCGAGGCTGGTCGGAGAATTCAGACCAATCTTCCAAGGTTTATAAGTTAATTTGGACCCATCATTTAGGATTGACCGGATAATTCAATCACAAACATTTTGGTGCATGGATAACAGCACTGACTCTATCGATCTAGGATCAGAACCAAGGAATGGAATTGTAGGGGTCGATCGGATAATTTGACCACAACCTTCGGGAAGTTGACCGTTGCTCATAATTTGGCAACATCAACAATGAATGCTTGGAATTGAAAAATCAAAGTGCTAGTTTTTAGAGATAGAAACTAATGCACGATAGGATTTCCATGCTGTGCTGGAAGCCTACCGGGACACGTTTAGCCGAGGATAGCGAGGATAATCGTTGAAAAGCAAATGCAAGTATTATCAAACTTTCTCAATCCGGGATCAAGATGTAAAAACATGATCGGAATTGGGGCAATCAAATAATTTCCACAATGTTTCCATTCCCCTAATACCAGAATTTTTGCATTCAGAATAATAAGTATCTAGAAAAGGATTAAGAACACTGTGAAATTATGAAAAAATAAAATGAATGTTCCAAAGGCTTCTCTGCGGCAATAAGGAGCAGCACAGTTTTTAGAGTATTCATGATTAGTGATTGGCTAAAGGATATTCGACTAAACATGAATATGAATAACCACAGGTTTGGTTAAATAACAGTTTTGTTTCACCTAGCAAAACACTTTGGCAACTATAAATTAGACAAAACTATGGTATATATCAAAAGCAATTGCGGGAATTTTATTTATATGCACAGACTTGCAGTAAATAAGGTGTTGCATAGAAACATATATATATATATATATATATATATATATATATATATATATATATATATATATATAATATAGGTAAATTATAATACAAGCAATTATATTATATACACAGGCAATTGGATATAGGAAAGTATAGGCTGAGGGTGTGAGAATTTCCTCTTACCTATTAAAGGCACCAGAACTGCTGGAAGACATGGAGCACTACAAGATACTGTGCATCTCTCGATACGAGAACATGAAACCGATACACTAGCTAAACATGCTAGTTCGGGGGAAGTATAGCTGACGGGTTTGATTTTGCTCGAGGTTCTAATGGCTTTGAGCATCGATCACATGGACGTCGACTAGGTTCTGGATAAATAAAAGAAGTGGAGTCGTGGATGAATCCCATCAAGGACAATTTTCTTAGAGTAATCCTTCCTAGGACAGGAATGAACAAAAGAAAATCCTTCGAAAAGCACCACGGTTCATGTTGGAAGTAGTATTACACAGAAGAGGAAAATCCTTTGAAAAGCACCACAGTTCATGATGTAAGAAGGAGTATGACGCAGAGCAGGATTCTTACCCCTTATTTTGATGTGTAACCAAGGACGATGCTAGGAAAATCCTTTTAGAAGTCCATAAGGGTAGCTATGGTGATTACACCGAGGGAGTAGACATTGGCAAAAAAAGTACTTTGCTAAGGATATTTATATCCACCATTAAATAGGGAGGCTGCTGACTACACCAAGAGACGCGAACATTACAAAAGATTTGCGAAGATCCTAAGAGTCTCATCACCATGACTTATATAAATAGTCGGTCCTTAGCCATTTGCAATTTAGGGAATAAATATTATCGATGTGCTATCAATGGCCAATGAAGGAGCAAAATACGCTACGTTATGATGAATTATTTCATGAAATGCGCTGAAGCAGAATCGCTTGAGATGATAATGACGAAGAAATTAATCAATTTCGTAACGATTAACATCAACTGCAGGTTTGGAGTACGTCAAAAGATTATAACAGACAACAAAACTCAGTTTAGGAGTGCTAAGTTCGAGAATTACTGCGGTATTAGGGCTGTTATGGTAATGGTTATCGTTGCCATTTCACAAATATCGTTACCGTACCATTTTTACTGGTAAGCGAAAATTGCTTACCGTTACCGTTACCGATAGGCTAGTATACCGAAGACTGGTATACCGATAATCTGGTAACCGTTACGTTGGTAATGGTATAATACCATTTGTCAAAAAAAGTTTAGTAACATAACATGTATTCACCACAACGGTGCTTCATTATACAATTTATAGTGTTTAAAAGACATAAATGACAAACAACTGAAGTGTATTTAACATTATTTTACCTTGTTAATAAACTAAATTTAATTATTTGCTTGGTTCTAAATACCTATAATAAAGCGGGGTATATAAATATACATGTATTATAAATTGACTGGTAAAATTACCATTATCGCTGGTATTGATGAAATGTTATCAATGATTTACCGTAGAAAATGGTAAATTTACTGTTACCATTCCAGTTAAACTAGTATACCAATTTCACTCGAAAATGGTAACCGATTGGCGGTAATGGTAAATTTACCATTATCATAATAGCCCTAATTGGTACAGAATCGAAAACAGCTTTTTGTAATAGCATACCCATAGGGGAATGGAAAAGTGGACGTGGTGAATAAAATCATCAAATCCACCTTGAAGAAATAATTAACTAGAGGAAAAGGCAACTGCGTTGATAAGCTTCCACCGACACTATGGGATTATAGTATGACCCACAGTCTACAACAGGACATTCAACATTCACTCTGGCATATGGATTAGAAGCTATATTCGCTGTAGATTTGGAAGTCCCTTATCATCGTAAAAGACATTCAATTCAAAAATAAATGGGGAAGTCTTACTTGAGTCTCTCGATTTGGTTGATGAGAAACGAGAAGAAGTAGAATTAAGGGTAGCTACCCACTAGAAAAGGGTAGCATGTTACTTCAATGATAGAGTCTGAAACCACACCTTTGAGTTATAGGATCTCGTTTTACTCCCAAGCATGGGAGTACATGACCCAAACTAGGAAGGATATGCAATTGGTCAAAATCTTAGAGACGGAACATTCAAGCTTGCAAATGTTGATTGAATCCCAATCCCCAATGCCTAAAACAACGATCTGCTGCATCACTGCTACATTTAATCTTTTTTAGTTTATTTTCGCAAATAAGCTACTTAAGGATCATGGGGGTAGTGTGATAACATAGGGCATATTGAATTTCTTGTCCATAAATAAAATTAGCTTCTTGAACCATTGTAATGGTGTTCTTATAAGTGAAATTCTCATACTGCATGATAAGCAGAATGGTCGGTAACATACTCATCTGGCTTGGGATAATGGTAGGGGAGTATGATCTCGGGTGTCAATCAGATAATTCGGCCTCATTATCTTAACAAAAATTTCTCAGTCCTGCAATAATGGTCGGGGAGTATAAACCTAGGTCTATCGGATAATTCGACCAAATCTTCCCAGGTCAATCAAATAACTCAACCCAACCTTTCTAAGTTAATCAGATAACCCAACCCCATCTATTGGGGTCGATCGGATAATTCAATCCAATATTTCTAGGTTGATCAGATAATTCAACCTAATCTTTCAGGGTCGATCGGATAATTCGACCACATCTATCTAGGTTGATTGGATAATTCAACCCAATCTTTTAGGGCTGATCGGATAATTCAGCTCAATCTTTTAGGATCGATTAGTTAACTCAGCCCTATCTATTAGGATTGATCGGATAATTCAATCATATACATTTAGGTGCACAAATAATAACACTAGCTCTATTATTCTAGGATCAGGGCCAAGGAATGGAATTATTAGGGTCGATCGGATAATTCGACCTCAACCTTCGAGAAGTTGACAATTGCCTAGAATTTAGCAACAAAAAGGAATGCTTGGACTTGAACAATCAAAGTACTAGTTTTTGGAGATAGAAACTAATGCATGATAGGATCTCCATGATTATGCTAGCAGCCTAATGGGACATGCTTGGCTGATGATAAGTGAGGATAGTCGTTGAAAAGCAAATGCAAGTATTATCAGACTTTCCTAATCCAAGTTCAGGATTGTAAAATCATGATCGGACTAGGGCTGGTGAATAATTTTCCCCATAATGTTTCATTCCACTAATGCTCATAATTTTGGCGTTCGGAATAACAAGTCTCGAGAAAAGTATTAAGTACATTGCGAAATTAAGAAAAATGAAATGAACATTCTGAAGGCTGCTATTTGGCAATAAGGAGTAGCATAGAACTTAGATTATTCACGATTATTGTTTGACCAAAGGAAAATCAACCAAACACGGATAGGAATAACTACGAGTTTGGTTAAATAACAGTTTTGTTTCAATACGTGGAACACTATGGTGACTGTAAATAGGACTAAACTATGGTATATAACAATGCAATTGTTTATATGCATAGAGTTGTAGTAAAAAAAGGCGTTGCACAGAAACAAGAATACATAAGATAGCTAAATTGCAATACAGGCAATTACATTATATAGACAAGCAGTTGCATATGGGTAAGTTCATCACATAAAAGTAAAGAAAAGTAAAACTAAACAGATAATTGGAGAACAAAATTATTTTTCATTAGTTAAACTTTTTTGTATAAGATTCGTGGAGGCCGCTTCCTCATAAGCATTGTAAATTTACAACAAAAAGAAAAATTACGAACGCTGCAACAAAAAAAGCCACCCTTTCAACAAGCTTTGAAAATTTTCTATTTGTCTTCCCCCACTTGCTACCCCTGTTGTTGGTCTTGCCAGTTTTCTTTTAATAACCTTGACCACTATTGGATTTTCCTTCTTTGAGAGTCTCACCCTAAGATCGGACTGTCTCGCCTCTAGTTACGGTGTAAGGCTCATCAGATTTCTTGGTAGGAGCCTTGGAAGGCTTGATTTTCAAGGGATTTAACTTAATCAGGGGAATCTTGGACGTAGGGCTTATAGGCATGGAGATGGCAGGCTTTTCGGTACCAGGCTTGGTCTTGACTTTAAGTTTCGAGAAGTCGGCCTTGGACATCTCCGCCATGGAAGTATGATCGGTTGGGTATACAATGCTAGTGAAAACAATGTCTTCCTCCTAGGTCAGGAATACTTTCTCTAGGTTCTCTAAAGCACCTATCTTTTCGAAATTAGGTTCTGGGTTGGAGATGGAGAGAGGAACAAATGTAATAAGTCTCGTGGAGATAGTGGTCGACATAGTGAAGATAGTCTAGAACTGAAGCCCTGAGTGACCGATGGCGGAAGAGGAAGGTGCAGATGACCTACAATTTGGCAATAAAATGGTAAAGATTAGAAATAGACTTGGACGGGAACCGAAGTTTCTCAAAAATAGGATAAACAAGCAATATACCTATGCCTGCACCATGCTCGATGAGAGATTTGGAGATTTCTCCCTCCTCGGGTGTATGTTGAAGGGTTGATCTACGAGGGTGGAATGTAGGGCTCAACAAAAGTTGTCGTAGCAGATGTGGGAATAGTGTGGGTGGTTTTGGAGCAATGCCCATAGTCGCGAGAATGCTCATCGAAGGCTCTCGAGATATTGGAGTAAGTGATTCATGCTAAGCTAATGAAATTGAGCCAGCTAAAGCTTCAAGGGTAAAAATTGTAGTAGCAACTGCTAAGAAATCAAATCTACGGTTTCAATGACAACAACTATACAATGGAAATCGAATATGCACATATATTTCTATATACAGGTACTTGCTACAGCAACATAACCAGAAAGAAAAGAACAAGGCTTAAAGAACGTTACAAGAGACTACAAGTGATAGGATCAAAGAAGCAACACAAAAGATGCACAAAAAGGACATGCACAAGTTTCAAACATCTGGGTGCACAAGCCAGATGTCTAGAAAAATCCTCTGGAATAACAAGCAGACAGAACCAGACGTCTGATAGTTGCACTCAGACGTCTGAATATCTACTATGTACAAATATATATAGTATCATACGTCTGATATAAATACCAGACGTCTGATTTCAAACTCGGATTTTAAATTTAAACTTCAACTGTCAGATTTGAATAGACATCTTCACTTCTCTTCACTGCAACTCTTCATCATCAACAGAAGCAACTGTAGAGCACTTTTTAATGGATGCAACTACTCAAGGAACCTCTCTACAACTATATAGATCATCAAAAATCAAGAGAACACTTACTTAACCTTACTGACTTACGCTCTCTACTTACATACTCTATTATATTCTTCATCTCTAGCAATCTATACTTGTATTTCACTCTTCCATATATTCAGTTCTTCACAGACAATAACTTTTAGATATATAGTGGAAGTATTTGTATTATTAGTCAATATCCGTGTTATAGAACACATATTTGACAAGAACAAACTTTGTAACCTAGCATGTTCCTCCGGGCGAAATGAGGGTGTTTGATGGTCGAATTCTGAAAGGGAGCTACGGGACTGGACGTAGGATGGGAGGTCTGAACCAGTATAAAATCCTGGTGTGCTTATACTATAGTTACCTAGATTATTGCCGTTTTAATTGCATCATATATTTTGTCACATATGCTTGCATATACACTACACGATCCACCCTGTAGACTTACAATTGGTATCAAAGCTAGGCTAGATCAAAATACAGTAACACGTTTTTTGAATCACTGTAATATGGCAAGTACTTTTCAAGAAGGTCAATTCACAACAAGACCCCCACTTTTTAATGGTTCTAACTATGCATATTGGTCAACACGTATGAGAATTTTTATGGAAGCTAATGGATTAGAATTTTGGTCAGCTACCCAAAATAAATATGAACCACCTGACACAGCTATGAACACATGGACTGATGCACAAAAAACCGTAGCTTCTAATAATGCCAAAGCTATGAACGTTTTATTTTGTTCATTAGATAAGAATGAATTTTCACGTATCATGTTATGTAACACTACATTTAATATTTAGCGTGCCTTACAAGTTACACATGAAGGCACAAACAAAGTTAAACAAACTAAGATTTCAATTTTACAAAATCAATTTTTATCATTTAAAATGAAACAAAATGAATCTATAGTAGACACGTATTCTAGATTTCAAACCATTCAACATGACTTAATGGCACTTGGAGTCAAATTCATAAATTTTGACTTAGTATCTAGAATACTCAATTCTTTAACTCCAGAGTGGGAAAGAAAAGTATTAGCCATCGAAGAAGCTAATGATCTCTCAGCACTCTTAGTTGAAGCATTGATAGTAAATTTAATGTCCTATGAAACTAATTTGCAGGCACGAAAAGAACAAAATTCAAAAAAGAAGAACATATCATTCCTAGAAATAAATGAAGACTTTGACTTAGACAAAGAAGAATTTGTATTTATTGCCAAAAACTACAACAAATTCAAGAAGTTTAGAAAAATGACTAGATTTTAGAAAGGAGGAATATCAAGCTCAACAAATCAAACATCAATCAAATGCTACGAATGTGACCAATTTGGATATATGAAGAAAGACTGTCCCAAGCTTAACAATGATAAAAAGAAGAACAAATTTGAAAAATTCAAAAAGAAGAAAGCTTTCAAAGTAACATAGGATGACTCGGATTCCTCATAATCATCAAACAGTGATAGCGATAGTGATGGAGAGTAAGCTAATGTGTGCTTTATGGCACAAATTGATGATGTATGTCCCGAACATAGTTATGATGAATTATTAGAACTTAGCATGGAATTAGATGATAAATTTAGAAAAAATAAAATTTTTAACAAAGAACATATAGCCAAAATAAATAGATTAGAACTTGAAGTAGGAATGTTAAAAGATGAAAAATTATTTTAGAGGAGGAACTAGAATTATCTCAAGAAAAAATTAAAAATAGTTTAATTGAAAATGAAACTATAGTTATAGAATTTGATAATACTAGACTAGTAAAGGAACTTTTGTTAAAAGAAAATATCAACTTGAAAAATAATGTTGAAACATTGAAAATTGAAAATTTAGAATTAAAAGAAAAATTATATAAAATTACAAATAATGTTTCAAAATTTAATAAAGGAAAACAAGATTTGGAAAATCTTATCAAAACTTCAAAACCATCAGATAATGGAAATGGAATAGGATTTAAAAATATTCCTAAACAAAAAGGGAATAATATTAAGAAATATAATTGTATTTATCAAAAAACTAAAATGTCAATTAAGTCTAAAGCGAATACCAGAAATATAAAAATTTGGATTCCTAAGACAAATAATAATTTGATAGATTAGACAAAAAATTATTCATAATTTTTTAGAAAGTGTTGTCTGTAGTAAAAATTATGTTCATAATGGTACCAAACCTTATTGGGTATGGCTACCTACTACTCCTAACATCTAGGACCTTAACAAAGTATATGGGTACCAATTAAATCATCTTTTATTTTGCAGGTACCCAAAATATAAAATAAGGAGAAATGGATACTTGATAGTGGATGCTCCAAGTATATGACCGAAAATTCAAAAATTTTATCAAATATAGCATACTTCTGGTGGAACGGTAACTTTGGAAGATAACTCAAAAGGATACGTCGTGGGCATTGGAGAAGTCATCAACTCTGGTATTTCTATCTCTTCTATTATTACAAATGTTTTGTTAGTAGAAAATCTAAAACACAACCTACTTAGTATCAGTCAATTATGCGATAAAGGTTTTCAAATCAATTTTGAAAAAGATAGACGTAATATTTTCGACAATAACAAATAACTTATATTTGAGGGTTTTAGAAACAAAAATATTTATGTTTTAAACATGAATATAAATCGAAATTCAATTGTGTTTAACCGCCAAACATGACGATCCATGGTTGTGGCATAAACGATTTTTTCATGTTAATTTTAAATATATTAATAAATTAGAAAAATATGAGCTAGTTAGAGGTTTATCTAAAATAAATTACAAAGTAGAAAATTTATGTGACGATTATCAAAGTGGAAAACTAAAGAAAAGCTCTTTTAAATCTAAAAATAATATTTCTACAAAGCAACCGTTAGAATTATTACACTTAGATTTATTTAGTCCAACTCAAGTACGATCTATAAATCACACCAATTATGTTTTCGTAATAGTTGATGATTTTTCAAGATATACATGGACTTTATTTTTAAAACATAAAAGTGACACCTTTGGTATGTTTAAAATTTTTGCTAAAAGAATTAAAACACAAATGGATTTGAAAATTAAAAATATTCGAAGTGATCTTGGTGGAGAATTCGAAAATGATTTTTCACTAATTTTTTTTAATAAAAACGGTATAAGTCATAATTTTTCTTTTCCTCGCACACCTCAATAGAATGGTGTAGTAGAAATAAAAAATCGTACATTACAAGAATATGCACGAACACTATTAAATAGTAGTGGTCTATCAAAACATTTTTGGGCTGAAGCTATTGCCATGGCTTGTTATGTTTTGAATCGAGTAACCATATGACCTATGACTAAATAAACTTGTTTTGAAATATTTTTTGGAAGAAAACCTAAATTATCGTACTTTAAAACTTCCGGATCAATTTTTTTTATATTAAACACAAAAGATAATTCAGGAAAATTTGACCCAAAGGCCGACGAAGGAATCTTTGTTGGATATTCGGATCGTAGCAAGGCATATAGAATCTTTAATAAACGAAATAACACAGCCGAAGAAAGTTTACATGTTTCGTTTGATGAAAATCCTCTTAACCATCATACTAATGACGATGAAGACCTAATTCCAATAACAAATACAACAAATTCTTTTAATAATGAGACAAATGAACAATATAATACCTTAGGATTATCTCCTAGAATTCTTAAAGATCATCCAAAGATAATATCATTGGAGATCTCAATTCTAGAGTAACTAGAAATCAACTTAACCAAATAAGTCATATAGCATTTCTGTCAAATTTTGGACCAAAAAATTATAAAGAAGCTTCAAATGAAAACATTTGAATAATCCTATGCAAGAAGAATTAAATCAATTTGAATGTAATAATATTTGGGAATTAGTACCGGGACCAGAAAATCAATCGGTTATAGGAACAAAATGGGTATTCAAAAACAAAGTAGATGAAAACGGAAATATAGTTAGAAACAAAGCACGTTTAGTTGCTCAAAGTTATAATCAAGATGAAGGTATCGACTACGATGAAACCTTTGCTCCAGTAGCAAGACTGGAGACCATACGTACATTACTTGCTTTTGCAAATCATCACAATTTTAAATTATTTCAAATGGATGCCAAAAGTGCTTATTTAAATGGTTTTTTTTAAAGAAAATGTATATGTTGAATAACCTTCATTGTTTGTTCACGAAAAATATCCCAACCAGGTTTTTAAATTACAAAATGCGTTATATTGTTTTAAACAAGCCCCCTGTGCCTGATATGAATGTCTTAAAAATCATTTAATTACATCTGGTTTTCAAATAGGTAAAATCGATACAACTTTATTTATTAAACGAGAGAATAACGATATTTTAATTGTACAAATTTACGTTGACGATATTATTTTTGGTTCAACTAACGAAAATCTTTGTAATCAATTTTCAAATATTATGAAAAATTAATTTGAAATGTCTCACATGGGAGAATTAAATTTCTTCTTAAGTTTACAAATAAAACAACTTGAAAATGGTATTTTTATTCATCAAGAAAAATATTGCAACGATCTATTACGTCGTTTTGTAATGGATAAAATTCAAGCAAACCAACATCGATGAGTACTAGTGTTCATTTGGAAAAAGTTGATAACAGGTAGCTCAGCGGATACACCTCAACGCCTTCCTACTCCTACACCAAATCAGGAACCAACATATAGGTGATCTTCCTATCACACGGGATTAAATCCCGATTACAAGAAGTCCAAACGATCTCTATTTGTTTCTCCTTACACCAAGTCGAAGATTGATGAGATACGTCACTATCAAAAGTAACATATAAATCTACAACGAGAATTATATTTTGAACAAAAATTCACGGCACGGCGACTACGTTTTTGGGAGTAAGTAGCGATAAAATTTTGTAATTCACGTAAGAAGGATGTACATGAACCACTTTTGATTCCTTGTAGCTCTTTAGATCCCTCGTCCTCGTATCGTACACCTTTGGATCCTTCACCAAGACGATTCTCTGGTTCCCTGAGAACCCACGAACATGGAAATATATGGTCTCCACCCAAGCCATTGAGGGATGACAAGTCTGAAGATCGCAATGCTCTATCGCCATCTAAATAAATTAAATTATTCTCATTGTATTTATATCTACGTATATTTGTAAATTTGTTTCACAAAAATAATACTTTGTTTTTATTAATAAAAGGTCAAAAAATAAGCAACACCCTTCAAAATTGGGCTAGTTTACAAAAAATGGTTATTTCAGACATTTGAACATTGCCCTCAGACGTCTGACACTCTGATATCACAAAATTTTTACACCAACGGGCATATATCAGACGTATGATATAACCTTCCAGACGTCTGAAAATTACCTCTGCCTAATAAAAATAGATACCAGTCTATTTCAATGTCTGTACTATGAATCAGACATCTGATAACTCTCTCCAACTATCAAATTTAAAAATCGACCAATTCCAAACGTCTATCATAACATACCATACGTCTGATTCTAAATACTGTCTTAAAACTAGGTTAAATCAGACGTCTGATTTACCTTCCAACGTCTGAAATTCAATCGACACATATGTACGCCAAGATAACATCTATTTTTTATACTCTTTACTTCGTTTCAATTAATTTCCACTACAATCTTGATTTTTTGCTTCTTAAAAATCCTTTCTCTTCCTAACTTGATCAAATTTGATGGCTCCTAAAACAAAAAAAATCCTATAATCTCTAAGCGAAAACAAGACCAAGCAACTTCCTCAAACCCTCAAGTTTGCTCAGATGATCAAATTGAACGATGGATGAATCGAGTACTGCATTCACTCAAGAGATATGAGGATATTCAGAATAAGAAACTCCATATAGGTCCATTTTATAACTTACTCAAGTTCCCAATGTACGATTCAGATGAAATGTGTGAAAATGCCGGTTTAGAAACTTTGATATCTTTCAATCCTAATAACATCCAAATTGATCAGTTAGTTATATTTCTCTTCTACGCTAATTTGGATAGCACAACAGTTTGGAACACTGAAAATGAGGATAATTGGTTTTTGTCTAGTGTTTATGGTAACACAATTAGGTTAACTCCAGGAATAATAAGCAGAACTCTCGGATGTTCCGACTCCGGAGAAGATTTATATAGTATTCCCGATATGCGTCTCAAACCAAGAAACAATATAATACATCAAATGTGGGAAGATAAAATGCCAAAATTCGCATCCAAATATCTACTACCTAAGGCGAAACTTCTAACTCGAATGATTATCAACACTATCATTCCTCGCCTTGGTAGTCATGAGAAGAACACAAAACTAGAGCACAAGGCCCTATATGCTATATTCAGTGGAACAAGGGTTAATTGGGCAAAATTTATATTTGATGAGCTCAAACACTTTTGGACACGATAACGCCCATCCATCATCTTTCCCACATATATCATGAGAGTTCTACGAGCTCACATGTCTATCCACTTTTGAAGAAATTTCTCCAAAATATGCTTCCACAAAGTTTTTCTTACTAATGTACCCACCAGAAAATCCTTCTGAGTTTATATCATTTGAATAGTGGACGCAATGTCATCAAGACAGACAAGCTGGTCCTCTACCTCAAGCACACCCTGAACCATCACAAGAGGTGAAACAACATCGTGGGACTACTCCTCCTCCTCCTGCACCATTTGATTATACATGCAACGATGATATATTGGAGACTCAAACAGAGACGAAACCAAATGAAAGTATCCGATACCTCACTCTTCAAAATCAGCATATTTTATCTTCAAATCAAAAAAGTTTTGGTTAAGCGCATTGACAGTTTTGAAATATTTTTCTACACGCCTGGCCACAGTTGAAACATCGCTTTTAACTGTATTATCGGTTCTAAAAGAGGTTCTTCAAAGGGTTAGTGGTCTTATACCACCTTCAGAAGATTGGCCAACCCCAGTGCCTTCTCCTCCTTCAAAACATTCCAAACTTTTTGAGGATAACGAACCCCTAGAACAAGCTCCGACATCTCGTACAAAGCAACCTAGTTCTTCCAAAAATGAAGATAAAAGAGATGATCAGGAGAAAGCTTCCCCAAAAAGACTCGTAGATTTTTACAACTCCACCATATGTAAAATTGATAAAAATCTATGGATATACTCGATTAATGTACTTAATGAAATTTCTCTTTTGGTGTGTTATTTCTGTGTATATTTCTGTCATACAACAATTGGTAGATATTTAATAGTTTCTACATTTAAAATATTTATTATTTAGGATAATGCCAAAGGGTGAGAAATAATAAAGATTACAATAAATTATGGAAAGCACATATTCAGAGGGAGATTTATAAAATTATATATAAGTACATTGTATAGTTGTCATCATCAAAAATGGAGAGATTGTTAGGTAATCAAATCTACGGTTTCGATGACAACAATTATACATTGGAAATCGAATATGCACATATATTTCTATATATAAGTACTTGCTAGAGCAACATCACTAGAAAGACAAGAACAAGGCTCAAAGAACGTTACAAGAGACTACAAGTCGATAGGATCAATGAAGCAACATAAAAGATGCACAAAACAGACATGCACAAGTTTCAAAAGTCTAGGTGCATAAGCCAGACGTCTAGAAAGTCCTCTGGAACAACAAGCAGACAGAACCAGACGTCTAGTAGTTGCACTCAGACGTCTAAATATCTACTATGTACAAAAAATATATAGTATTAAACGTTTGATACAAATACCAGACCTCTGATTTCAAACTCAGATTTTAAATTTAAACTTCAACTCTCAGATTTGAATAGACATCTTCGCTTCTCTTCACTACAACTCTTCATCATCAATAGGAGCAAATGTAGAGCACTTGTTAATGGATGCAACTACTCAAGGAACCTCTCTACAACTATATATATCATCAAGAATCAAGAGAACACTTACTTAACCTTACTGACTTACACTCTCTACTTACATACTCTATTATATTCTTGATCTCTAGCAATCTATATTTGTATTTCACTCTTTCATATATTCAGTTCTTCACAGACAATACTCTCTAGATATATAGTGGAAGCATTTGTACTTATTAGTCAATATCCATGTTATAGAACACATATTTGATAAGAACAAACTATTGTAACCAAGCCTATTCCTTTGGATGAAGTGAGGATGTTTGATAATCGAATTCCGAAGGGGAGCTTCGGGACTAGACGTAAGACGGGAGGTCGGAACCAGTATAAAATTCTGGTGTGATTATTCTATAGTTACCTAGATTGTTTTTTTGCATCATATATTTTGTCACATATACTTGCATAAACACTACATGATCCACCCTATAGACTTACAGCAATGTCTTCCTCAACTAAGAGGACCTTTACCTCCTCGAGTTTGGCTATATCTTTAGCATCGACATACTCAACAATCAATTTTTCCTTAGTGCGACCATCACTAGATGCCTTAGCTTGGCGCAGCCCTTCTTCCTATGCATCAGCGAGGGTTACGGCATATGTATACCTCAGCCATTTCAGATTCTTGTACTGAATCGCACTGGCAAAGAATTGTTGGAGAGTATCTAGCTCTTCTCTTTCCTTGTCCTTTGCCATCTTCTTCTCTTTTGCCTCTTATGCTACGATGGTGACCTCAATTTGAACATCCAACTTTTTAGTATTAACCAACAGCAAGTCATAGCTTCTTATTCTCCTCACGAGTTTAGGGATCTCAACTGCCTGATCCTTACTGGTTTTGTACCTGGCCCAAATGGTTTCATCCTTTTTAGTGAGGGTGTGGTCCTTATCGGCAATTTGAGTTTTCAACAAAGCGGCTTTTTCATGAAAGACTTTTAGCGTATTCTGCATCATGATCTTAGCATCGATATGGGCCTTCCTTATCCTAGCCATCAAGCTCTCAATGCTGGCCTTGGACTTAAGGGCGGAACCTCTCTCCACCTTCATTTTCTCCGAAGTCCCCATTATACCCTTGGATGATGTTATCATAAGTTTTCTTCTTAGAGTCAAAGGACTAGAAATTGGTATAGTTATTTTTGTTGACCTTAGGGAAGGAAAAGCATTGTTTTTTCCGTTCGTAGCCCTAGTCAATAAGCAATTGAATTTTTCGATGTCTTAGTCTACTTCTTTCTTTGGAATGTCTTTGATGTCGTGATCGAACATGACATCATGTAAAAAAATATCTAGGAAGGCATCTTGCATTCAAGATGACAGAGCAGGAGGAGCAGTGATTTCTTTGGCTTAGAGAGGCACAGTTGTAGTTAGGGAGTGAGAAGTGGGAATTTTATCATGTAAAGTTGTTGGAATGTCAAAGAGAGGTAGAGAAGCACCAGAAGATGGGTTGCGATGGTTGTGTGACTCCTTCAGACGCTTCCCATGGTCGTATGGTAGCTTCTCCTCTGCCAAGCTCTTCTTCCTCTCTCTCTCTCGATTTGACGGTTCTATTTTTCCTCGTTCTCCCTTTCTTTCCTTCGAGACCTTTCTTCATCACGGGTCTGGCTTCTAGATTCTCCAACTCCATATTGAAGTTTGTCGTAATGGTCCCTAGCTATGGTACCTGAAACAAGATGAAAATATCATATAAGCACGGAAATTTCAAGATGTAGATGGATGCAAGGATGTGTGTTGGCGATCCTAGTGAAGTTTTGTGTGTCTATGTCCCTCTTATGTGCTCTATGACCATGTTCAAAAGCAATTAATGCAAGAGCCTCACCTCCCTCGTCTAGGAAACCCCTATGCAGAAACTAAATTCTAGTGAGCCTCCCTAAAGGGGATCGCCAACGGAAAAGTGAACGTTGCTTAATAAGCCATAGACATCTCTAAAAGGGAAAGCTGGAGGAGTTGCCTCGGTTAATGGTTGTGAGCTTGGTTCATCAGCCTTTTGGAAAGTCACACCGATGATAGGCTTTGGATAAGGCAAAGTAGCTCAGTGATTTTAAGAGATGTTTGATCGAATGACTCATCTCCCTTCAGACTAGCATCATAGTGGCTATCGCTTTCATCGGCTCTCTCTTCTTCTTCAACACCTTCGCTTTTCCTCATCTCTTCCTTCCCTTCTCTCTTCCCTTCACCCTCACTCTCCTTTGGGATTGGTTGCATCATGGAACCTTCATCCCCTTCTCTTAGGACTACGCTAACGGTTGGCTTCTCGTTTCCCAATCAACGGGCTCTTCTGCATGTAACATACCCGAAGGATCTCCAACTTCCCCTTGAAGATTCTTGCCAGAGTTGCAAGCAGGGTAGAAGATCAAGTAGGCACTTTGGAGCTACTTGGCGGAGTTGGCATAAGAACAACAGATCGAGTAGGGAGAACAAACCGCACCATTGGAGGTTCTCGTTTGTCAGGAGTATGCAATGCTAGAAACTAACTTCCTTAAGAGATTTTAAACTATCAGTGTGCATGTTGCAAACATATCAAGCATGAATGTTTGCAAAGAAGTGAATAATAGGTTAGGCACTTAGACAGAGGAATCGAAGTATGACAATGGAAAAAAGAAAGGAATCTTACCTCCAGAAAGTCAATAACCATTGAACTTATATGGGAACCAGATGAAGAAATAATCATTTTGGAAGTACAAGCATTTGTTGTGGATTGCATCTATAACTTTGCACCTACATCAGGCCTCAATGATGTATGATGGCAGGTCACACCTTTACTTGAAGGTCAAAAGATAAGTTAGTTGTTTGAAAGGTGGAGGCTATTGGAACCAATTCATGAAGAGCATGTACAAGGAGCTTAGAAGAGCGTACCTAGGATGGATTTGAGATGGAGCTAACCTAAGTTCTTGAAGAACCATGCATAAGAACAAATTGAATGGTGGAACGGTGTATATCAGGCACATGTATCTGTTACATGTTGTATAGCCTGGTGGAGGGTTGTGCGCTTGTTGGACTTGAGTAGGGAGAAGCACGTCATCCTCAGGAATCTCGTGATGTCTATATAAGTCACATATCATCTTTGTGACGGTCACCCTACACATTCGATACCTAATAGACACATAAAACATGCTATGGAGGTACCCAGCTGATGCAGGACGGTAGCCAAGAATGTAAAGTTGAGTAAATACAAACACAGAATGTATAGAACATCTCATAACATGCAGACAAAATATAATATAATAACATAGATTTAAAACAAGGGAAACAGTGATATAATCAAATGAACCATAAATAAGAACATCAGAGTACCTCAGGTTCATAGACTGTACACAAACTAAAATAAAGAGTTTATACATCCCAAGTTTCCAAAATGAACTCTATAACTGTCTTTCAAAATACAAGTACTAACATAGCTCCACAATATCACACAGTGGAATATAAACGATAGTTAGCTCCAAAGTATAGATATATGAAAGCGTAGCCTCCTATTAGAACTTCGCATGGCTCTATGTGTTATCCAAACCTGTTATTCCTAATCTACTCATTTAAGAGCACTTAAGATAAAAAAACAAAGCATAAAACCTCAGGTAAGACAACAGTCTAGTGTGAGTGATACATCTTAAGTCCAATTTCCCGCAACGACTTTGAGTCAAAGTTTCGCTCGGAGAAATTCTAAAAATAGGAAATGTCACCAGTAGGTA
This sequence comes from Allium cepa, assembly GCA_030765085.1. Classification (NCBI taxonomy): domain Eukaryota; kingdom Viridiplantae; phylum Streptophyta; class Magnoliopsida; order Asparagales; family Amaryllidaceae; genus Allium; species Allium cepa. Next base: position 861,961,464 of record CM060932.1, on the reverse strand, counting down.
TTTTTCAAAATTATAGAGTCAAACGATCTCATATGAATTTAAAAATAATATTTTATGATTCTCCGATACGTAATATATGGGTCATTACAGTCTTAGCAATTAAGATAATCAGCACCTTTTTGACGAATCATACAGAACTCGTAGGCCAACCTAATCGTTTAATGGAGGAGGCTACTCTTGGATTGGCTCCATAGGAACAAAAATTCTATGGAGCACCATGGTGATCAAACACTTGGGAGAAGAAGGTGTAGAGGTGGAAGTTTGAGTCGTGGTAGACCCCGCTTTGGGAGGCTTAGATGTCCTGGCTTCGGTCTAAAAGCAAGATGTTGATGAGTCATTCTGGAAAGGAAAATTTGGCGTTTAACACGGTCTGCTATGTTTTACTTCAAATACTAAACTGTGTGACCGATGCCCAGAATCCAAAGGATGTTGATGTGCGTTGACCAATTAGAGTCCAAACATTGACCAGGGCAAGTGAAAGTGTTGATCTATGTAGTGAGGGTCGCGTGTCCCAATAGGACGAATGGACCATCTTGTGTAGATAGCCTGCTTGTGCTATAAAAATCAGCCATGCCACATGGTGGAATTGTGAAACTGATCTTACCCATTACTGTGGAATAATCGATAACTGAACTTCTGTCCGGAGCGACATAAAAGTTTTTCTTTAACAAGCACAAGGGAATTGCAGTGAATGAACATGCTTGGCATTGGAATTATTCAAGTGTTGGAATGCGCTCAATACAACATTCTTTGAAAAAGAACAATCCCATTGGAGTCAAAAAAGCGACTTGTGATCGATAACACTTGAAAAAAAATTCTTGTGCATTTTGGATGAAGTTACGCTGAGGGATAGTGCAAAAGGATAAGGCACGACCAATCACTACTCAAGTGCTCTAACAGTACATTTGCCAAAGATAAACTTCAAAGTACTTGGCACTATACAAACAATCCACCTGTAGGTCTTGAGTAGAGATTTGGGAATAAGGAGGGTTCAATATCAAGTGGCACGAGGAGTCGAAGACGATATGAATAGAGGTCAGAAGTTGATGACGGTGTGCAGGAAGCGATAGCAACCCTCTATGGTCAGTTATGATCGATTTAGCTCAAGGGCATAAAAGAAATTAGGGTCAGGTTGTCTTTAAGTGATAGCGGCAGTCGAAGATGACTTTGAGTAGCGGCGGAAAGCTAGGGATGAAAGTGGTGGTCAAACAATGTAGATAGCTGTAATCTGGCAAGGGAGCAGGATTCGCAAGGGGTTGGTATAAACTTTGGAAGAGGAGAGCTCGGTGACAAAATTATTAAAAGTGAGAGAAAATATAAGTCCAAGGTACTTATAATACTTGGGGACGAATAAAAGCACTCATTACCAAGTGAAACCATTCGGTACCGAGTGGAATTTTTAAGCCAAAAATTAGAGGAAATGCAAAGTAAAGAAAGAGCATACTTGAATAAAGCATGGAACAATGCCCAGAGCATAAATCTTGTCCTTAGCATAGCAAATGGAATTTCAGCTATTAAAGCAGTTAAAAGGATGTCAACGGAACGAAGGCAGCGCTTTGAAGTAATTCATGAACGATCAGCAAGAATATGGAGATAGTAGTTAATGCTTATCTTATTCTAAAGGACAAAAGCATACTCCGAAGAGGGTAGGTGTTATTCGATTTTTTGACCAAGCAGGTTTTCACTTGAATTAGAACGTCAAGATGAAGAAGAAATGATTCACCAACTTACAAATATACCTAGAAAGGCAGTTGGATCATACTCAAGAGGTTTCAAAGACAGTGGACCAAGAACAACTACTCGGTATTGGGCCATACAGCTTTGTACCGACCACTTCTTATTGAGCATGGGTCCACCAAAACCTCTGGTACTTGAAGCTCTAACTCAAGAGATCGTCATGGAGTTCTTTTCTCAAGGAATATAAGAACAACTCAGGATATTCAGATTGAAAGTAGGCGAGAACAAGTAGTATTAGAGCTTCTTAGGAAATGGTTAATCTCAAAGGAAATCTGGTGGAAACACAATAGATCTAGTTAGAAAGCCAAATGGAAGAAGGAAGAGAATTTCCCCCAATAAAAACCGATCGGTACTGAGTGGTCGGTACCGTATGGTTTTATTGTTGTTTAGGCCCTGTCACTCACTCCTGCATACTTGGACTTGGATCCAGAATTGATATTTTATGAACCCTCGGTTCTGCTAGATAATTTTTCTATAAATACAAACCATATGGATACTACAAAAGGAATATTGGATTTTTTTAGCTATCATCTTCTTCATCCTCTATCTCTCCTTTATTACAGTTACTTTGGAAGCTATTGTCTGCTATCCTATACTTTAGGAACAACAAAAGCATTTAACTTATGACTTAAAATCTTTCTCTTAATCAAACAATCATTAAAGATAGTAGTAGACATAAGCCAGAGATTGCCAAACCACTATAAAAATATGATGTTCTTTTATTTTCTATTTATACTTTGCCAGATCTAGTTCTGCTACAGGTTATCTTTAGATGTTGTGCCATTTTTGGCGTTAAGAAATAGATTTGATTAGATATGATTTTATCCCAACTCCTCAATTCATGCTTGGCCATTTCTGTAAATTCTTTCCTCATGATAAATTTCAAGCTACGATAGTTTATTGATGAAAAAATTACATTGCTCCAATTAGAAACTTACTGATAAGCCTCTCTCTTTCATAAGCTTGGTAGAGTTGAAAAATATTCTTTTTTGGCCATGTATAGAGCATTCAAGGGTTTTAAATAATGCATCGTATATTTTTTTGAATAGAAACTAGGTGGAGAAATACCTTGGGTGAGTGGGATGCTTAAATCAAGGAGATAGTGAAAGCTAATAATATATTGAATTCAATTATATTATAATATGAGATCCATAGGATTATGTCATGGTGCTATGTTTATCCATTGGATTAAAAAGTAAAACATTCCTAGCCCTTAGATATCAGTTTATTTAAATACCAATTATAGATCAAACCGAAATAAAGCTAAAGACTAAAATTCAATTTTTAGAAGTTTCAAATTTTAGTAACTCAGATAGCAATGTACCTGCTGACAGTGCACGCATAGTGGAATTAGCCGACGTCAGGAGCATAGTTAAGAAAGTGGATGACATGGATAAGGATAAACCTATAGAAAACGAAATAAATAATAATTTTACCATAACGTGTAGTAAGAATATTAATGAATTAGAAAATATGCTACCTACAGAGGTAAGTGAGGCATGCAACAAGAAAACTGCTATGTACAGCCATGCTAGAGAAATATTCACTAGACTTTGGGAAGGGAAAGAGGAATATATAGATGGGCTTTCAAAAGATATATATGATTAAAGAAAAAATAACACAGAAAACAATGAAAGAGCTAAAGAATTAGCTAATACTAACATGGACAAAAATGATGTACCCATTAGGTAAAGTCAGTAATATACAACATCTTATACTCAAAATGTGCATAACATACTGAATCACATACAAGCACACTCATGCTCTATGGAAAAAGAAAAGGAAAAGAAAAATTCCAAGACAATAGAGCAACAAAAAAATACTCAAGTATTTAACTAGGATTGCGGTTTATATGTCAAATAAGCATAACATCGTTTTAATTTCAATGAGTTAAAAGTCAACTCGAGCCTTGAAATTAATAAGGAAAACATAAGTTACATCATTGGATTAAAGTACAAGATTTTATGCAATAGTATTGCTTTATTATACTCAAAACTAAGCGAGGAATACCATATATACCATATGAGTCAACAATGATGACAATAGTAAATATAGTTGATTCTTATTCCCTAGTTAAATAGAAAAAATGACATGAAACCTTGACCAAAATACTTTGATGACCCTAAGCAAAGCAACTATAAATCCAAAACCAAGAACCAGCAATGAAGAGTATCCAACTCTAACAATCGAATAAATACATATGGCAAAAGCACACGAATAGAAATTTAGTTGATCAAAGAAAAATAATATACATGAGAAGCTAGTCAAAGAAAAATACTAACCACTTAAAGATGCAAAATCTTGTCATCTCCTAGCTCAGGCGTAAGAGTCTGGTTGGGCTTCACTTCAACATCCGAAATCAATCAGTAGCGTCAATGATTAGAATAAAAAATTGAAAAAATGAATCGATATAAAACATTTGAGGCAATAGGAAATGACTGGAATAATTAGTAAAAAAACTATCTAACATAATTTGAAGATTGCAATATTTGTTACAAAAATAATAGCTCTCATGTTGCAAAACCATTTACATTAATGGACTCCCATAAAGGCAATGTAATAACAACTGGTTCCCAATAAATGAGATTCCATATAATTGTCATTTTGCATTTACTGAAACTTAATGAGAGAATGCATTTAAACTGATACAATTTAGCTTAACATCATTTTCAAACAAAATATTACGTATGGATTTACCCAATTCAATATCTGCTGGAAAATGATGGGAGCATGTAAACAAATTGTAATAGTTAGTTCAAAGTAAAATACTAGCACAATTGATGACAAGGATTAATTAGTAATGCAAAAAAAAAATTAGTTGATTAAGCATGTGACCACACAAAGCAAACTGAGATAAATGAATCTTCCCCACCACATTGAACAGGACACAACGTATTATAGTCTTTCTAAGCATTATTGTTAGATCTTGCAATCTATGTCATGATTCAAGTCGAACAACGATTCCATTTTCAAACTCCAATTCAAACAAACAATATAAAGATGTTTGCTTGAATCTGTAGTTCAAATTTTATTGTTTTCCAAACAAAATAGAGATGGAACAAGTAAGAAAATCAAATTTTAGATTTAGATGTAGATGCTCAACTATAGACATCAATTTCAAATATATAGATTATTATTGTGGAAAAAAGAATCGATGATCTTATCTATTTGAATGTCACTTAATAATTTACATAGATCAAAATTTCTAGGCTACAAAAGAATGTGTGTATTAGAATATAAATCTTTTGGCTATAGAATATGTCCAATAAATCTAGTTTCGGTTTAAAGTTTTAGCTTCAATATTTACAGTCTAAATCTCATTTCAAAAACCTTATTTTATAGGTTTAGAAAACACTTTTTTTTTAAAAATAAAAAGTTAATATTATTTAAAAAAACATGGCATGTAAACCGTTACCAAAATTAAGTGTAATTCGGAATATTGACAAAAGCTCTAGAAAATACATAACCTGTTTAGTTTCACATGTCTCTTCATTATCTTCTGGCTTGAACATTTGAAGCTCTAAATAAGGAAAATATTTAACCTGTTTAGTTTCACATATCTTCTCATTATCTTTTGGTTTCAAATTTTGTTCAGCCTCAACAGTAGAAATTTGCAAACGAAGCCTTCTTGTTGCAAAAACCTATTGTGTAGGCATATTATTTACAATAACACTTCGAGGTTGTCTTGACCTGATTTCAATTCCAATATTTCCACTTTCCACGAGATTATTTTCATGGTTGTAAAAGGTAAACCGAGCATTAGATTCAACTATGTTTTTGAAAAAATCATATAGAGATTCAGATCTAGAATCCATGGCATAATTGCCCTACTTTGATTGGAATATTGCGTTTTCAAAGAGTGTTCTTTTTGAACAATCATTTGAAGCATCCGTGCAGAACAATTCGGCTATATCTATCGATGTAGTTATATTCGGAGATGTGCAGATGGTGGTACATGTGAAGATGCTTTGGATCTGAGATTTCAATTAGTTTTTTTTTTCTTTTATTCGAAAAGGGAAAGTGAAAAGAAGGGGGAAAATGTGAAGAGTAGTTGGTTTGGGCTGAATCAAAGGCTCTATTGCTTACTATATTGGTTTGGTTGTGTTAACAACCAAAGCAAATGAGTGGTCTATTGCTTCGGGTGTTAATACAAACAAAGAAAATCAACGACCTATTGGTTTGCACGGCTCTATTGCTTCGATTGTTAAGGAAGAACCGAAGAAAATGATACTATTTGTTTTGGTTTTTAACACAATCGAAGCAAATGAGACAAGGCAACAAATATATTGTGTACTAGTGTAACCAGTTATAAATAGCTACTACCATGCAATCTATGGTCTTTGAAATGACATATTTGAGATTCCTTTTGGTGTTGTAGGAGTTTCATTTAGGAATTTCCTTCCCTTGTATGAAAAAAGTTATCTTGCCACACATCCAGTTGCATTAATGAGCAAGGTAATGCAAAATTCTGGCGTGATCCTTAGGCTAGTAAAGGTTCGATCTTATCTATATGCTTGAATTATTCTTAAAGGTAGAAAATTAGCATTCTTTTGTATGCTAAAGCTTGTGAGTATATCTAGGATCCTAGTTGCAACTAATGATGAGTATATCTGGACTAACAAAGCCAAATCTCGTAAAATAGCTTCTGTTTACAAAAGCTGCGGGATAGTCTGAAGATGGCATTAAATTCAATTGGAGGAAGTAAGTATGGGATGCTCATAGTCCTCAAAACCATAATTTTATCTAGTGGAAGATTAAGTAGCAAAAGGTATCATTGTCAGAAATGGATGTATTTCTGCAATGATAAACAAAAGGAAAATTTACATTTGTCCTTTAACTGCAATCTCATTCAATAACTTTGGAAGATAATGCTAGCTAGAGTTGGTATGCATAACTAGTTTGGGATAGCAAGTAGGAGAGGAATCAAATATTCAAAGCTACAAGCTGGAAAAGCCCATATTCTGTTGGTTTGTTTATTGTTCTAAAGGTATTCACAAATGTTATGTTAGAGGCCCTTTATAGTGAATGAGATATTGTCGCACATCGCAAAAAATAAGTTAATATTCATGCTTATATAATACTTTCCTCAAACTCATATTGGCTTTTAGGGTCAGGTAATTTTGTGCGAGGGGAGGACCTATATGTCCATGAACTAACACGCGTGCACCGCCCTCCCGTTCCGTATTGAAACGGGCCGGTCCGGTTGTAGGTGCGATTCCAATAAGAGCGGACCATGCAATTTTTTACTGCATAAAAGTGAACAGTCTTTCTACAGTTTAAATTCAAACAGAAGCGACTGTTGGATTTGAATGGATGTGGATTTCCCAACGTAAATGGCCGTTGCAAACTGTATGAATGGATGCTGCTTTGTAAACAGAAATAGCCGTTGCACATGAGGAGACGTGACCATTGCAAACGAAGAGGCACGACCATTTTTGGCCGTTGCAAACAAAGAGACGCGGCTATTCCCAACGGACATAACCGTTGGGAATTCGCCTATAAAAGGAGTAAGAAACCTGATCAGTTTCATACTCCAATTTCTCTCTTCTTCCTCTTCGTTTCTGGAAACACTATAATCCGAGTGGACCTGCGTGTCACATAGAAGATCATACACACCACAATTTTGAGCAAATCACGTCTGCTATATCTTGGGAGACTTTGAATAAAGTCTTAAGGAAATTATTACGGCAAGTCTCAGACGGAGTTTTCTTCTTCATCCGGTTAGATCTCTTGTTTATTTACACACACACACACACATCATTATGTAGTCTTTCCATTTTGAATTTATGCTATTTCTACAAAGCAGTGCAACGATTGTTTATCGCTATATTATAATGCAACACTTTGTTGTTGTTATTGCTATAGTTTGTTGTTGTAAATTCATTAGAACAATAGTTATTGTTCAAAATTACTGATATACAATTTCAAGGTAGTGGAAATCTGAATTGTAAACTTGCATGAGGAGTTTATAAGTGATTCATCTTTTTTTCGTATGCTGATCGTATAACATCTTAAGACTTCCCCGTTTTCACTAAAACAGAGATGGTGGCAATTGAACTATCAGCAAAAACTGCTACCCACAACAGACATGATCTAGGAGATGGTGATGACTTCTTAACATGGCAGAATCAAATGCTATTTTATCTTACCACATTAGGGGGTACAAAATGCATTGAGGATGATGAATCAAAGCCCAAAGATGGACAAACTAGAGAAAAGACGCAGATGTTTTTCTTAAAATTGACTCATGGAAGCATTCAGACTTCCTGTGCTGAAACTACATTCTGAATTGTTTTAATAAAGTACTGCATAAAGTGTATCAGCCACACCAGACGGAAAAATCCCTATGGTGTGCACTTGCAAATAAACACAAGACGCAGAATGTCAGTTGAAGAAGTTCATATACGACAAATTTATGGAATACAAGATGGTGGATTCCAAACCATGACTAGTCAAGAGCAGGAACTCCGACTTATAATCCATGAACTTGAATTGAAAGGACATAAAGTTGGAGAGTCATTCCTTGTTGAAGCGATAATATGAAAATTACCACCATCCTGGAGAAACTACCGCAAATATCTGAAACATAAGAAAAGGAGATTTCCTTAGAAGATCTCATTGTCAGATTAAAAATTGAGGCAGATAATCGTGGAATAACACAACCCTAAGGCTAAGAGGCACTTGTTACAAAAGGGTCAAATAAGAAAGGACACTTCAACAACAAAAAGAATAAGACAAAGGAACCGAATAATCAATCCAAAGATATGAAAACCAAGAAGTTCAAAGGCAAATGTTGGGTTTGTGGAAAGATTAGGCACACAGCTAAAGATTGCAGGCACAAGAGGACGAATGACAGATCAGCGGCAAATATAGTGGAAACTTTGAGTTTAACCATTGAGGAGATGATCTTTCGGGAGTTGTTTTAGAATGCAACTTAGTACAGAACCCTGCACATAGGTGGGTAGACACAAGCGCCACTCGTCATGTTTGTTTTGATATATCGACGTTCTCCACTTACAAGAAATACGATCAGGAAGAAAAAATCTACATGGGTAATTCTACAGTTTCCATGATCGAAGGTAACGACACTGTCGTCCTCAAATTTACATCCGAAAAAACCGTGACACTAAATGAAGTTCTTCATGTTTCGGATATCCATAAGAATCTTATCTCTGGACCTGAGCTCTCAAAGAAAGGCTTCCGTACGGTCTTCGAGTCAGATAAAGTAGTTCTGTCTAAGGTTGGAATTTATATAGGAAGGGGTTATTTATGTGATGGCCTATTTAAGGCAAATGTAGCCATAGTTAGTAATAAAAGTATGTATTTTGAGTTTTCTATTAATAAAAATAAAGTTTCTTAGTTGGTTGAGCATGAAATTTTACTACGGCATGATAGATTAGGACACATAAATTTCCCAAAAATGGAAAAATTTAGCAAACTTGGGATTAATCCCTAACTTCCAAGTAGATAAAAACTACAAATGTGAGACATTATAGAAGCAAAATTGGTTAAAAAACCATTTCAAACTGTTGATAGAAATATTGAACCACTAGGTTTGGTTCACACTGATTTATGTGATTTTAAATCATTACCTACAAGAGGTGAGAATAAGTACTTTATCACTTTTGTTGACGACAATACACGATATTGCTATGTATATTTTTTGAATAGTAAAGATGAAGCAATTGCATCATTTATAAAATAGAAGGCCGAAGTAGAAAATCAGTTAAATAAAAAGATCAAGATATTGAGATCCGATCAAGGTGGAGAATATAAATCACCTTTTGAACAATTCTGTGCAGAAAATGGTAAAGTTCATCAAATAACAGCTCCATGTTCACCACAACAAAAATGGTATTGCCGAGAGAAAGAATAGAACATTGAAAGACATGATAAATGCAATGTTATTTACCTCTAGCCTATCGATGAATCTGTTGGGGGAAGCCTTAAATATGTCTAATCATGTATTAAACAAGGTTCCTCACAATAAAACAGGAACAATTCCATATGAGTTATGGAAAGGACACATACCAAGTTTCAAATACCTCAAAGTATGGGGTACTTGGTAAAAGTTCCAATTTCACCTTCCAAGAAAGTCAAACTTGGACCAAAAATCGTAGACTGTTACTATCTAGGACCAGCCCAAATAGTAGTGTCTACAGATTTTTGGTATTCAAGTCTGATATATTTGATATTAATGTTAATACAATCATAGAGACTCAAGATGCCTTATTTTTTAAAGATGTGTTTCCCCACAAAAGAAATGAAGGAAATTATGCCCTAAAAGGACAAGAGAAGAATCAAGCAAGCCACATGAAGATGAAAATCATCGTGAAATTAAGGAAGTTAAACCAAGAAAAAATATAAGGGCAAGAATGTCCAAGACATTTGGTTTAGAATTTCTGACATACATTTCAGAACACGAACCTCAAGCGTACAAGGAAGCAATGTCATCTTCTGAATCTTCATGTTGGAAAGAAGCAATCAAAAGTGAAATTGATTCAATTCCAAGTAATAAAACTTGGGAAATAGTTTATCTTCCAATAAAACCGATTGGTTGTAAATGGATCTTCGAAAAGAAAATGTAACTAGATGGCTCTATTAACAAATATAGAGCAAGACTGGTAGCCAAAGAATATCGTCAAAAGGAAGGCATAGACTTCTTGGATACTTATTCACAGGTTACACAGATAATCTCTATAAGAATATTAATAGCAATTGCATCCATATATAATCTAGAGATTCATCAAATGGATATAAAGACAATATTCTTAAATGGAAATCTTGATGAGGAGATTTACATGGAGCACCCCGAGGGTTTTATTTTCAAAGTAAATGAAAAAAAAAGTGTGTAGATTAGTAAAATCATTCTACGGACTAAAACAAGCTCCAAAACAATGGTACACAAAATTTGATAGTGTCATGATGAAAAATGATTTTCGTATAAATGAATGTGATAAATATGTTTATTATAAAAAAAGTTGGACAATCAAACGTGATGATTTGTTTATATGTAGACAATATGCTAATCTTTGGTCCAAATAGTAAGGTAATAGAGACAGTAAAGAAAGTGTTAATCAACAATTTCGACACAAAAGATTTAGGGGTTGTAGACGTTATTTTGGGAATCAAAATAATAAAAACGTGACATTATTTTGGGAATCAAAATAATAAAAACACATAGTGGAATTGAACTATCTCAATTGCACCATGTTGAAAAAGTGATCGAAAAATTCCAAAATAACGGAATTAAAGGAGTAAGAACACCTTTTAATCCATCAAAAGTATTGCATAAAAGCACTAATGAAGTGTAATGCAACTGGAATACTCTCGTGTAATATGATGTCTAATGTACCTCATGAATTGCACAAGACCAAATATAGCCTATGTAGTAAGTCAACTGAGCAGGTATACAAGCAACCCAGTGAAGGAACACTGGAAAGCACTAATGAGAGTGTTGGGATATTTAAAGAGTACCATGAACTTTTTCCTACATTATGGAAAACATATTGCCGTCTTAGAAGGATATAGTGATGCAAACTGGATTTTTGATTCAGATGAATCTAAATCAACTAGAGGTTATGTGTTCACCTTAGCAGTAGCATCAATATCATAGAAATCTACTTAACAAACGTGCATAGATCGATCCACTAGGAATTAGAGTTCATTGCTTTATATAACGTACGCGAAGAAGCAGTATGACTTTGTCATTTTTTAAAAGATATTCCATTTTGGCCTAAAATTGTACCGTCCATATGCATACAATGTAATAATCAAGCAGCGTTAAGCAGAGCACAAAACTTTGTGTATAATGAAAAATCACGACAAATTCATCAACGCCATAGCACAGTTAGGCAGTTACTCTTTAATGGAACTATTTCCATTGATTATGTGAGAACTACTAATAACCTTGCGGACCCATTTACTAAAGGTTTATCAAGAGATAAAATAGACTGCGCATCGAGGGGAATGAGTTCAAAAGCCCAAAACCAACAAGAGTTATCTTATACGGAAACCTATCCTAACGACTGGAGATCCCACGGACTAGGATCAATAGGCAAACCAGTTCTGAGTAACTCAAGAAGTAATCCATTTGGTTGGACTTAAGTCCTACTATGATGCACAATAGAATGCAAGCCTACAGAAGTATTAAAAGGTTAAAGCTATGCTTTTTAATGATGACCATACCTTGAAGTTTATAAGTGGGGTATATGTAGAGCACTCTTAATAGTTGCTATCACCTATGTTAGTGAAACGACCCGCAAATCCGTACCCCTTGAGTCAACACTATTCTACAACAATCAACTCAAGTTGCACAGAAATACGAACCATTTGGGTTAAAGAAGAAGAGGTAGAAGAAGATAATAGAAAACAACATCAGAATCTAACCATCGCAACGGAATAAAATATAATAGATAATAATGACCTTTACTCAAAATCAAATATATCTGTTTATATATTGCATCATCAGAGTACATCAATCACAGCTCAACATCAATATCATACAAATGGATACACAACAAATCAACACAGCGGAATATATACATAAACAAATACGAGAGTACGTATCGTCATCCTGCTCGTCTCCTGAACTCCACAGCATTTCCTATATCCTATAATACTCGGTCTGATCCGAGCATTACAGTCAAATAATACCCGAGTCAGTCTGGAATACCAGCGTGAGAAAATCACACCCAATTGATTATTAAAGTTTCAAAAATCCTTTGAAAACAAAAGCATCTCGAAAGACCGCGCCACAAATAAACATGTCGGGTTTTTACCTTACGATAGCTAAAACATTTTTATAGAAATCCTCTGATATTATAATAGGGTCTATATACAAATACTTATAAAATAGCCGAAATTGTTACATGATTAAATTCCAGCTACTAGCCACAAAGTGGGTAATACAAATAAAACTCGTACAAGGCTCGTAGGGAGAATGGATTTCCAAATAATGACTAGGCACTGGGGTACCACCTGTCACAGTACGGGGCCTAGATCACCGTACCGAGGAGTACGCCCGCTCCCTGTAACACAAGGCCGGGACTACCCCTTACTGGATAATCGTGAGTGAGATCAACCCGCGGTTGGGATCAGCAACCGCCCACTAAGCCGAAATAAAAAGGGACATCTAGACAGGAATGACCTCACCCTGCTTGGGTGCTACCCACCTAGCCTTGCTGCATAACCCCTAATTTTTAGTCATTCCCATTTGATGAGGCTTGAGGCTAAGCGTTACCTTTTTAGAATATACATCCCTTAGAATGCCCATCGTCCACCTGACGATGTTTCGCAAGCATTCATCCATGCAAGTCCGTCCCGAGTTCGAACGGAACCGAAGGCACTATTCCTACTACATCCATTTTAGAAATATTCTCAGGATTAGTAGCGACTAGCCCTTGCACTTCACTGCTCCATCTTCGAGTCCAAACTCTTTTTTCACGAAAACGTACAAACCGGATCGAAGTGGTTTTCGAGAAATAAATCTCGATCCCGGTCTCTTCGAAACAATCAACGCAGTTGTCCAATATTGATAGTCGGTTATTTAACTATCAATTAATACTCACAAACAACCATCCAACAATAAATAATTTCCCATATTATTTATTAACCTCAAAATATCTTTACAAGATATATTTCTATTTTCAATCCTTTGAAAACAGTTTCAAAACCACCTTTCTGTTCAAAATAAACTTTCCCAAATATTTTCTGTCTCCTATGAAATCACCAAGCACAAAACTAGATTTTTAAAATAATTTAAAACAATTTACTTTGAAATATACTTTAAAACATTTAAGTTAAAACTTCATCAATAATTTATTAAAAATACCATACTATATGAATATTTGAAAATAAGGTTACTTAATAAATATAAAAATAGATTTATACTTTTAAAAACATAATATTAAGTCGTTCTTTAAATAATTACTACTATAATAGATTAAGAGAAAATACTTACTTTAGAATTTAAATATTAGAAATAAGAAATTTTCCAAAACTTGCTTTTTAAAACAACTTTAAAACCTTTAATTTAAATTAAAATTTTACTTTGGAAACGTACTTGGTTACCCAGGAAGAAATTTTCAATCTCAATCACTTAAATCAATTCTCCAAATTGATTTCCAATTTACTTCATTTATTCGAAAATCTTTTAATTCAGATTTTATTCCTTAATTATGATTTAAAATATTGTTAACTGAAATACCAATTTAGACTAACCAATTTACTTCTTATTCCTTTAAATAAACTTAAAACTTTAAATTTTGAAATGATTCTTTATTCCTTTAAAATAATATCACTTGATTTTACAGTTCAATAATTACTATTTATTCAAACCCTTTTCTTTTAATACTCGAAGTTATTTATTAGTATTTAACATACTTCCATTTCTTTTCAATTCATTCTAATTTTATTAAATTTCTAAGATTATTTCGTTTACAACTTTATTTCCTTATTTTCTTTCCAAAATCCAATTTATATATTTTTGGTAATTCATTATAACCAATATATCCAATCCAATCATATCATTCAATATCCCAATATATTCAACATAGAATATCAAGTAATCACATCAGAGAATACTAAATAATAAATATTGAGGGGTCCAGTTGGATCCCTCCAACATGTTTTCTCTGCATCCACAGATGTTAGCACAATATAATATGCCCATTTCCAAAATTACCATACTACAGCACATCAATCAATTTCCACAATTCAACAATTATTTAAATTCAATTATTTAAATTTAAATTTAACTGAGTGAGATTAGCTCACCTTTTAATTTTAGTTTGCAGTCTATTCCACTCCGGTTCCATTCCGAATTGTATCTTCTCGATTTTAAACCTTGTATAACATTATATGATTTTGTCAATATTCGAAATAAAGTCGAACAATTTATTTTCATTTTTTAAATTTAATAAACCAATGATTCTATTTTAAACTGATAAATTTTAGTTTGAACTAATTCCCCTTTAATAAATTATCTTTAAAATTAATCTAGCTGGTTATAATATGTATATTTAATTTATTATTATATTATTATTTTTTAGAACTATAAAATAACCTATATAAACAAAGGTCCAATTTCAAACATACACTATCCAAATCAAAAAAATTTAAAATTACTTTCTAATCCTATGTCTCTTTAGTAAATAAATTTAATTTTTCTTGTTTACTGTATATATTGAGATATGTGTACCTATATATCTATTTACTAGTTTAACTACATATTAAATTCTAATAGATAAAATTCCTTTTTATCCCATATGAAAAGTATATATTAAATTTTAAACAGATTTTTTTATTTATTTTTATTTTGAATAACTTATTGTAAATATATTATTTTACTTCCTATCTGAACAATTTCTGTTTCCTGCTTCTGAATATACACAGTTAATCTTTAAGTTAAATGAAAGTAAATCGAAGGATACCTTTCTGACTCACCGCCTGCAACAATCCATACCAACAAACGTGCCATCGACCCCATGTGCTCGCCTCCCTGCCCTAGGTGTCACCGCAACCTACTCGCTATCGAGCGTTGACCTGACGTCTCCTTTGCCACCAGTCCTTGAATTCGCGCAACCCCAACATCTCGTAATCCACCTCTCCCTTTCCAATCACACCCACCACCCTGTTCGCGAACGACAATTAGACGAAACCCTAAATCACTCACCCTGCTCCTTGCCGTGTTCTAGATCCCGAGCTCGAGCTTCCCCCATTATTGCGAAGTCGACGACGAACTGGAGGACTTGAATGAAAACGAGACTTCGGCCGATAATTTGATTTTTTTTATACGATGCGGCCATTCGATTCACTTTATTTTGAAAATGGGGCTTCGGCCGATAATAATTCCTTAAGCAAATGATTTTTTATAAGTGAGGAGGGGTCTCGAGAGTTCAGAAGACTGACATTGATAGGGAGAAAGGAGGCGCGATTTGAAGTGGACGACGGCGTGTTTGAATGAAAGGGTAACCACGATTTGAAAGAATGTGGGCTGATGTTTTGGCCTGATTAGATTTTGATTTTACATATATGTATAGAATATAAACCAAAATATCTTGAATTCAATATAGACTTCAACGCATTTATATGTTGTACGCTCACACCATAACTCTGATCAATACGAAATTTGAAATCCGATAATAATACAATACTACGGACCCAATGGAACTGGTTTCATCGAATTCCGAGACTGTGCCTCGGAAGGCTATTTTTAAATTCAATTTAAACTATAAAATTTTAAAACTGAACAAACCACTATTAATTTCAATTTTACAACTTCTATTATTTTCAGTGTTATCAATATAAATTTTACAAGCCTTCAAATTATTTTTAACAGGCTTAAAATCCCAGACTTCATATTTTACCCGATTTTAAATTATTTAATTCAATAATTAAATTATCAAATATTAGTGATATTTGAATTCAAGTTAAAAAAAACTTACCTTTAATTATTTCAAATCAATTAAATATTCCAATTTAATTTGCTTAAAAATTCCGGGTCGTCACATTCCTTCCCCCTTAAAAGAATTTCGTCCCCGAAATGACTAGTTAGGAAGAATGGTCCAATACCCGTTTACCTTTTTTTCAAAGCCAAGCTGTTCAACATCCTATCCACTATCTTTTTATAAAAGACCCATTACCATTTTTACTAATCTTTCCCAATTTTCCCATAGTTTCTAACAATATTTCTTACTCGATTCTTCAAATTTAAAATTATCAGAATTTTCTCAAAATTTTTCTAACTCTCTAAATTTTCGAAAAATTTCGCCAGCGTCTCCTTTGCGCGGCTAGCTCGGTACAACTACAAAATGGCTCTACGGCCTCCCAGATCCAAAAAGAAAACAAAAAGCCAAGTGGCTAGATCCAAAAATCCCAATCAAATTTCACATAAATTTAAACACATACCTTTTATTCGGGCAATTCTAATTTATTATCTGAAATCAAAACCAATTGTCCTTTCCCTTTTTCATACCTGCATATCCTGTTTAGCAATAATATCCAATCACAACATTCAAAAACATTTTATTGACTTCTTTTACTCATTTCGAATATTTATTTTACATAAGCCCGTACGATGTACCTATATCATTTGTATGCAATACCGAATCCGATCGCTTACTCGATCACACAATCTCACTTCCGAACTAGTATCGTCCACCCGACTTCCTAGTGCGGACTCAGATCTGGTTTCTTGATCAGAAACCGTCATTCCCCTGGCATAGTCATAACTATGATCGAGAATTTCTAGAACCAATCAAAATTCAATATCCAGGTTCGCCGTTGAAACTCGAGTGAAAAATCCTAACTCGGATCGATATAACTATATCGAAATTCTATGCTCGAAATCCGGATCAAATAGCTATGCTGTCACGACCCGGCTTCCAAATACCAGGAAGCCGCACCGTGAATTAAGAAAGAAAGGGATAGAAGAAGAAAAGAAAGAAGAGAAGAAAGAAACAACACAAGAATCTCAACAGCGGAAACGAATAAATTATATTAATAACAAAGTATTACATAGTATACATCAAATATCAGAGTACACAGACATATACAACACATACTAGACAGTTATAAACACCTGTCTAGTTATTACAACTCAATACAAAACAGAACACTCAGAGGTACAAAACACGGCGGAACTAAATAACTATACGCAGAAGCCTCCTGCTCCATATGCTCCTCCACAAATCGTCAAAGCCAATCCTGATTCCTAACCTGAATTCCCTTGGCTACTCGTAAAAATTTGAGTACCCAAGAGTTAAAGAAAAACAGAAATAACTCCGGGTCAGACATGGGTCTGGTGTGAGTAACAGGTTAAAGTTGCTTAACTTTGAAAAACCTTTGAAAAGAAAAGGTATCACGTAAGACTTCCCACACATAAACATGGAAAAGTTTTTACCTTACGCTAACCAAAACATTTGATAGGAAATCAGATGATATTATAATAGTGTCTAGGGTTTTCAAATAAAGTACAGAAATAGCTGAAATGCTTACATCTCACATTCCAACATAGTTGGGCACAACTAATACGTACGGCACTTATTGGATTTTGGATTCCATCAATGGCAGGGCTACTGGGGTACCGCCCGTCACAGTACGTGGCCTAGATCACCGTACCGAGGAGCCACCCTAACTCCCCTACAACACAAAGCCGGACCCGTTCCTTACTGAACAGTTCCAAATAAGACAACCCCGACGGTTGTCATGATCAACCGTCCCACACAGCCGAAATATAAAGGGACCTCTAGACAGGGGTAAATCTTACTCTCAAGTGGGGGCTACCCACGAAGCTTTGCTGCACCTCCCCTGTTTTAGCCATTCCCGGTTGATGAGGCTTGAGGTTACGATTACCTTTATAGAACACAACACTTAGAATGCTCATCGTCCACCTGACGATGTTCTGAAAGCATTCAATCCATACAAGTTCGTTCCGGGTTCGAACGAAACCGAAGGCATTATCTCGTTACACTCGTATTGGAATCACCCTCAGAGTTAACGACAATAACCCTTGCACTCTGATTCACCATCTCGAATCCATAAGTACTATTCCGTCAAACTCATTACGGAATCACCCACAGAGTTATACTGACGTATAGCCCTTACACCTCGAGTCTTCACTTGCTCCACTTAGATTCACGACCTAACGTTATTTGGAATCGATGTGGTTTTCGGATGTCCAAATATGGAAACCCGATCCCGGTCTCATCGAAAACCAAAGCGTGTCTTTTAAGGCCAAGTTGTTTTAAGTTTAAAACAATTCAATTTATTATCTAAATACAGATAGATAATTCACAACACCACAGATAATCAACATTATCATTATCAACAGATAATCATATCATAATCAGATAATACATATTATCATCCAAAAGCAACCAATGCATCCATATCACATACTCTATTCATCTCATAACTGAGATTACAAACCATACTAAACAATCAATACCATTCATCAAACATAAGCAAATGATCTACTGATCTCACTTTCTATAATTAATTTAAAATGAATTAAATTAATTACTCAATCTCTAATTAATTTAAAATGAATTAAATTAATTACTTCATCATAAAGATTCTGCTTATCTTAACCATCAATTGATTTCAAATCAATTTATAAATCATCTTAATATTTATTTCAATTAATCATTATTGATTAATCATCTCTAATTACAATAAGTAATTAGCTTATAAGATTATTTACACAAGTTAATTATATTAAACCCTACATATATATTAATCACCCTTGATTAATAGCCATTCAGTAATTAACTACATTAATTACTCAACCCAATAATTAATTACTCTTAATTAATTATCTAAATTAATCCCCTTGATTAATTTCAAAGTAACTTAAATCCAAATTACTTCTATAATAAATATCCTTAATTACATTCTGTAATTATTAATTAATTACTTCCTTAAGTAATTACAAATTCCTAAATTACATAAAGTAATTATCAAACAATCCACAATTGTTTAAATTAATTAAACTTAATTAATTAATCTAAACAAATCACATAATCCTTAATTAATTACATTAAGTAATTAATTCACTAATTACTTTCATAAGTAATTAAAACTTAAACAATTGATTATTAATTAATTAATCTAATTAATTACCAAAAATTAATCACATTAATTAATTGTTAATGACTTCATTAACATTTCTTAATTACTTAATTAAGAAATTAACTTATACTAATCATCATTAATTATTAAGTAATTAATATTTAATTACCATTTAATTAATCTCTAATTATTAATTAACTAAGTGTTAATTAAAATCTAAATTATCATTAATCACTTGATTAAATAAATCTTAATCATAAATTAAAATTTAGTTAACCATCCTTAATTAAAGATTAATTAAACTTAATTAATTAATCTCAAATTAAATTAATTATCATTAATTATTTAATTAAACATCCATATTATTAATTAGTTAAATAATTAACATTCATCTTAATTTCCTAAATAATTAATGAATCCAATCATTAATCTTTTATTTATCTTTTAGATAAATATTCCTTATTTAATTAAACATTTAAAACAAAATGTTTCTAAATTTCACTTTAAATTCCAATTAACACTTCTTTTAACTTAAGATCCAAATTTATTTAAAATAAGATTTTAAAACAAAACAAACTTAATCTTATATGTTTACAAGAAAAATAAACTTAATTAATAAGTTGAAAAGGATTTAAATTCAATTCAAATCAAATTCAAATCAATTTAAAAACATCTTTAAATTTCAAAATTGAAATATAACTTCCATTCTCAATTTAGTTTTAAATTCTTTAAAACTCTTTCTACAATTCATACCTACAATTCAAATGTAAGTCATTTAAAAGCAATTTAAATTTAAATCTTTAATTTAAAAACTGAAGTCTAAATTTTAAATCCAGATTTTAAACTCAGTTTTGAATTCATTTTGAATTTCTAAATTAAATACTTAACTTTTTAATTCAAATGCAAAACAACAATGCATTTACACTTGAGAGTTAAAAATCAAATTTAAATTTAAAAACACAATATGGTTTCAAATTTCAGACAAACAAAATTTGAATTCATTTTCAAATTTCAAACTTAACTTAGTTTAAATCTCCACCCTAAAAATATTTAAACTTATCTTTTTATTTAAACAGAAAAACAGTTTTCTGTTTATTTAAAACTTAAACTTTGAACTTTTTTCCAGAATTTAAACTATTTTCAAAAACAGAATTTAAACATATTTAAATTCATATTCAAATTCAGGTTATTAAAGCCTAAGTCCAAATTAAGTATACAATTTAAAACTTTCACTTTCAAAACTGTAAACAGTTTTCCTGTTTCTTTATATTTTTTTTTTTAAACCAATTTGAATTCTGCCTTTACATTATTTCAAAATAGAATTCAAACTGTTTGAATCCCTCTACAGATTCAAGTTTAATACTAAGTTAAATTTCAGATTTTAAATTTAAACCTTACTCTTTAAATTCTAAAAACAGAACAGTTCTTTTATGTTAAACCTGAAACAAAAGTTCTCGAGCAAGCTAAAATTTACTTCGGGTCAAAACAAAAATGCTTCGGGTTATTTCCCACTTTTCCCCGAGACCAACCCGAGTCAAACATCTCTGCAACCCAAACATCAACCCCCTGCACAACAGACCAAACCTGAAACAAACAAACCCAATACCCCTAAATCCTGTCAACACCATTATCCACCATCTCCGACCACCATCATCGACCAAACTCCGGTGATAGCTTCATCACTACACCATCCACCATCACCCACAATAGCTTTGAACTCGAATCACTGAGGAGTTCAAAATCAACCCAAAACTGTAACCTAATATAAACTAGGGTTCATCACAGAAATGCCACATTTCAGCCTCAGATTTGAATTGTAAATCAATTCAATGATTTTCCTGTGATCAATGATATATAAACTACTTCCAGAAAACAATTCACTCAATTCAAATGCAAGGATCAACTGATCTTGATCAAAAAGTAAAATACAGTAAATTTCCAAAACTGCATTTTATTATAACACTGTAAATTTTAACTTTTGATCTAAAATGCTTGAATTTAATTACTGATTCTATTGATAAACCCTGAAACATTAACTTATAACATATGAATTTTTACTCTAGGCAAATTTGATTTTGTGTAACTATATTTTTTCAAGCTACAGACAATCATATGTAGTTCATAAACTTTTAGAGTTACACCATTCTAAGCAAACCTAATTTGTTCATTAATTCAAGTCCTAAACAGCAATCAAGACAAAGGAAAATTCAGAAATCAACATAAGTTTGATATTTTTGAAGGTCACACATGCACAAGCATTTACTGACACATACTTGCAGGTCATTTCATACATATTTAACTGTAATTTATAAGCATGCACAACTACCTATTAAACAATTTATAAAAGTTTGAGTTACTCACAGTTTTGAAAATTGCAGAGCACATTCCAATTGCAGAGTATCAGACTTGAAAATTAATGCATGCAGGCTTGTATTTGTAGTTTCAGATCCAAACACATGTTGCAGATGCAAAGAAATGTAGGCCCCTTTGTTTAAAAATGATGCTTGTTTCAAAATGATGCATGCAGGCCTCTGAAATGCAGAGCCTCTCGTTCCAGATTGAAGATTTCATGAATGCAGATTCAAATGGTTGCATGCAGGCCTTCTACTTGCAAATGAAATGCAGGGCTTTTCATGTTGATGCAGGTTTGTTCTTTTTTTTTTTTTTTTTTTTTTTTTGTAGTTTCAGATGCAAGAACATGCAGGGCTTTCTTGCATTTCCAGATTCAAATGCATGTTTGTATTTTGAAAAGAGGGATTTGTTTGTGTTTCAGATTTGAAATGCAGGTAGTAATTTTGGAAAGAGTAGTTGCATATTTGAATTTTGAAAGAGGAGTTGCATGCACATTTAACAGGTTTGATTGTTTGATGCAGGTAGTAGTTTGGGATATGCAGACTTGAATATTTTGGGAAAGAGGAGTTTGTTTGATGCAGAACTTGAAATTGCAGAGCTTCAAATTGATGAAGATTTCATAAATGCAGATTTGTTTTCATATGCAAAGAAATGCAGGCTTGAATTTTGGAAAGAGGAGTTAAATGCATATGTCATCAGGTTTGAGAAATGCAGTTTTGAAGTATTGCAACATGATTATGGATGTGGAAGAATGAAATTTGGTGTATGCAGATTTGTAAATGGTTGAGAATGGAATTTGGTTTTCTTTTATTAAGGAATGAAACCAAAAATGCAAATGAATAAATAAACAAGCTAATATGAATGAATGTAAATTTTCAGATTTTAAATGAATTAAAAGAAAATGAAAATGAAATATTGACACTTGTCTTATAAAATGAATGATAAGTCTACACATGTTAGCTTTAAGTTTTAATATTTACAAACACTTGTCTTTATGAATTAAATTGATGTTTAATTAAAGTTAAATAAGTATTAAACCTAGTTAATTAATTCCTATACATAATTATGAATATAAATAATTTCTAAAGAAATAAACAAAGTATTATTATAATATACAAGTAGTTCATTTGAAAAAAAGATACTTTTAATACAAATTTATAAAAGAGTTTGTAACATAATTTAATATACAACTTGAATTAAAAATGAATTTGAAACTAATTAAACATTTGTCTCATTTTAAAATCATATAGTTATTTAATTAAATATTTTTGAAAAGCTCAAATCCAAAAATAAATCATAATTTCTATTTTTAAAACATTAAAAAGATGCTATACTAATTTAAATAAAAACAACTTGTCTATTTAAAATATATACATAAATACATATACATTATTAAATAGAAAACAATTTATTAGCTCATTAAAATAATTTCACAGATTAAATTATTAAATAAAGAAGATTATTTAAATCAATATCAAATTTATTAACAAAAATATCATTTCAATATAAATTTAAATCCAGATTATTAAATTTATATTGTCCAAAATTCCGGGATGTTACAATCCTTCCCCCTTAAAAGAATTTCGTCCCCGAAATTTAAAACAAAGGCAATTTAATAATCTATTTACAGATTTTATTTTAAAACACAGCATATGTTAAACATATGCCAACAACCAAAGCAACCAATTCACACAATCAGAACAAATCTAATTATCCAAAAGAATTTTGGATA
This sequence comes from Allium cepa, assembly GCA_030765085.1. Classification (NCBI taxonomy): domain Eukaryota; kingdom Viridiplantae; phylum Streptophyta; class Magnoliopsida; order Asparagales; family Amaryllidaceae; genus Allium; species Allium cepa. Next base: position 861,938,069 of record CM060932.1, on the reverse strand, counting down.
AAACTTCACGAGTTTCCCCGGTATATATATATATCGGGATACTCGCTCTATAGAATACAATCAATCAATACTACTAAGCTATAGAGCTCCTAGCAACAATTCTATACAGAATATCAGACTACAAACGAGTCTGACACAATAAACAAACCATCCTAAACTGCTAGTTCTAAAACCAGAAATATCAAACACGAACTCCCTCAGAGATACGTGAAACACCCTGAATCCCAGTTATCCAAACTGGCAATTCAACTCCAGAAAACCAAACACTGATCTTACCAATCACAGAAGAAACCAAAACACTATGGAGCTAGCTTCCCAAACTTATAGCTCCTTGAATCAGAGAAAAACTTAACCAAAATCAAATCTCCAATTCCAGAATCCAAATTCTCTGTCTCTTATCCATAAAAAAAAAAATTTCGGACGATCCTGGGCTTACCAACATCCAACCTAATCAGCTCAACTCTTGCTGATTCCATCAGAAACAGACTGAAGCAAAACAATCCAATGATCTCTTCAAGATCACCCAAAAACCAAGAACACAAACCCTGCTTCTCAACAACAGAAGAAAGAACAAACTTCTCCTTATCCGGAAAAGAAAACAGAAACACCCCCAAACTGCTTCCGCTGCCAACTCTGATCCGAAACAGAAGAAAATGCTGACGAAGAGCACAAGCACAGACCAGACAACCCAGCACAGAAATATGGTTCCACATATCCATTAGAAAACTCAGATGTTCCTCCCAAACCTGAGTTGCTTCACCAACTTTTACCTCAAGGAACCATCCATCTACTAACTGAACCACTAGTTCCATCCTGGAAAGAAAACTCGATCTCCAGATGCAGACAAACTTCTGTCTTCCTGGAAGAAATCCGGACAATCTCCAACAAACACAAGAGAACATACTATCGCAAGTCACTTTTGCGATCAACTCAGCCTAAATCCATAGTAACTGCTCTTTCTTTACCAAACAGAAGAGCTTATGCTGGCTTAGCCAACTTACCAGAGAAAAGATCCACTCTGATGCTTCTGAACTCCACTTCAGAAAAACTACCCAGCCAGAAGACTCCCTATCAACTCAGAATACTCTGCTAAACTCAGCCACATCACCGTGCTGACTCACTTCTTATTCTTGTTCCAAAGAAAACATCTTCGGAAACATCCATAGTCACTGCATCTCATCACGCAGCTACTAATTCCTGAGATATCAAGATACCATCACTTGCTTGCTTCTGCTCAACCGACAGATCAAAACTCAATTCAACACTTCAAAGATGAACTCCGAACCTTAACAGGTTACCTTCAGAGATCGATGAAGTCCTTCAACCAAGAAAAACTTACTCGAGACAGTATTAGATCTACGGTCTCGACAAATACACTTCCAACCTCATCCATCAAACAACAACCAATGGTAGTCGTGTTACACACACTTCTACCTCATCTACCTTTATAACTTACATCGGATAAACCCCGAACAGGTAATCCAACAAATAGGTAGAACCAATAAATATATATATATATATTAAAAATACAAATACGCTCTCTCAAGATAGACACCCTACAGAGCCTAGGTATTCACTCAACCTAACGCTCCCTAAAGAAAAATACACTTCAGAGCCTAGGTATTCACTCAACCTAACGCTCCCTAAAGAAAAATACACTTCAGAGCCTAGGTATTCACTCAACCTACAGCTCTGATACCAAAATGTCACGACCCGGCTTCCAAATACCAGGAAGCCGCACCGTGAATTAAGAAAGAAAGGGATAGAAGAAGAAAAGAAAGAAGAGAAGAAAGAAACAACACAAGAATCTCAACAGCGGAAACGAATAAATTATATTAATAACAAAGTATTACATAGTATACATCAAATATCAGAGTACACAGACATATACAACACATACTAGACAGTTATAAACACCTGTCTAGTTATTACAACTCAATACAAAACAGAACACTCAGAGGTACAAAACACGGCGGAACTAAATAACTATACGCAGAAGCCTCCTGCTCCATATGCTCCTCCACAAATCGTCAAAGCCAATCCTGATTCCTAACCTGAATTCCCTTGGCTACTCGTAAAAATTTGAGTACCCAAGAGTTAAAGAAAAACAGAAATAACTCCGGGTCAGACATGGGTCTGGTGTGAGTAACAGGTTAAAGTTGCTTAACTTTGAAAAACCTTTGAAAAGAAAAGGTATCACGTAAGACTTCCCACACATAAACATGGAAAAGTTTTTACCTTACGCTAACCAAAACATTTGATAGGGAATCAGATGATATTATAATAGTGTCTAGGGTTTTCAAATAAAGTACAGAAATAGCTGAAATGCTTACATCTCACATTCCAACATAGTTGGGCACAACTAATACGTACGGCACTTATTGGATTTTGGATTCCATCAATGGCAGGGCTACTGGGGTACCGCCCGTCACAGTACGTGGCCTAGATCACCGTACCGAGGAGCCACCCTAACTCCCCTACAACACAAAGCCGGACCCGTTCCTTACTGAACAGTTCCAAATAAGACAACCCCGACGGTTGTCATGATCAACCGTCCCACACAGCCGAAATATAAAGGGACCTCTAGACAGGGGTAAATCTTACTCTCAAGTGGGGGCTACCCACGAAGCTTTGCTGCACCTCCCCTGTTTTAGCCATTCCCGGTTGATGAGGCTTGAGGTTACGATTACCTTTATAGAACACAACACTTAGAATGCTCATCGTCCACCTGACGATGTTCTGAAAGCATTCAATCCATACAAGTTCGTTCCGGGTTCGAACGAAACCGAAGGCATTATCTCGTTACACTCGTATTGGAATCACCCTCAGAGTTAACGACAATAACCCTTGCACTCTGATTCACCATCTCGAATCCATAAGTACTATTCCGTCAAACTCATTACGGAATCACCCACAGAGTTATACTGACGTATAGCCCTTACACCTCGAGTCTTCACTTGCTCCACTTAGATTCACGACCTAACGTTATTTGGAATCGATGTGGTTTTCGGATGTCCAAATATGGAAACCCGATCCCGGTCTCATCGAAAACCAAAGCGTGTCTTTTAAGGCCAAGTTGTTTTAAGTTTAAAACAATTCAATTTATTATCTAAATACAGATAGATAATTCACAACACCACAGATAATCAACATTATCATTATCAACAGATAATCATATCATAATCAGATAATACATATTATCATCCAAAAGCAACCAATGCATCCATATCACATACTCTATTCATCTCATAACTGAGATTACAAACCATACTAAACAATCAATACCATTCATCAAACATAAGCAAATGATCTACTGATCTCACTTTCTATAATTAATTTAAAATGAATTAAATTAATTACTCAATCTCTAATTAATTTAAAATGAATTAAATTAATTACTTCATCATAAAGATTCTGCTTATCTTAACCATCAATTGATTTCAAATCAATTTATAAATCATCTTAATATTTATTTCAATTAATCATTATTGATTAATCATCTCTAATTACAATAAGTAATTAGCTTATAAGATTATTTACACAAGTTAATTATATTAAACCCTACATATATATTAATCACCCTTGATTAATAGCCATTCAGTAATTAACTACATTAATTACTCAACCCAATAATTAATTACTCTTAATTAATTATCTAAATTAATCCCCTTGATTAATTTCAAAGTAACTTAAATCCAAATTACTTCTATAATAAATATCCTTAATTACATTCTGTAATTATTAATTAATTACTTCCTTAAGTAATTACAAATTCCTAAATTACATAAAGTAATTATCAAACAATCCACAATTGTTTAAATTAATTAAACTTAATTAATTAATCTAAACAAATCACATAATCCTTAATTAATTACATTAAGTAATTAATTCACTAATTACTTTCATAAGTAATTAAAACTTAAACAATTGATTATTAATTAATTAATCTAATTAATTACCAAAAATTAATCACATTAATTAATTGTTAATGACTTCATTAACATTTCTTAATTACTTAATTAAGAAATTAACTTATACTAATCATCATTAATTATTAAGTAATTAATATTTAATTACCATTTAATTAATCTCTAATTATTAATTAACTAAGTGTTAATTAAAATCTAAATTATCATTAATCACTTGATTAAATAAATCTTAATCATAAATTAAAATTTAGTTAACCATCCTTAATTAAAGATTAATTAAACTTAATTAATTAATCTCAAATTAAATTAATTATCATTAATTATTTAATTAAACATCCATATTATTAATTAGTTAAATAATTAACATTCATCTTAATTTCCTAAATAATTAATGAATCCAATCATTAATCTTTTATTTATCTTTTAGATAAATATTCCTTATTTAATTAAACATTTAAAACAAAATGTTTCTAAATTTCACTTTAAATTCCAATTAACACTTCTTTTAACTTAAGATCCAAATTTATTTAAAATAAGATTTTAAAACAAAACAAACTTAATCTTATATGTTTACAAGAAAAATAAACTTAATTAATAAGTTGAAAAGGATTTAAATTCAATTCAAATCAAATTCAAATCAATTTAAAAACATCTTTAAATTTCAAAATTGAAATATAACTTCCATTCTCAATTTAGTTTTAAATTCTTTAAAACTCTTTCTACAATTCATACCTACAATTCAAATGTAAGTCATTTAAAAGCAATTTAAATTTAAATCTTTAATTTAAAAACTGAAGTCTAAATTTTAAATCCAGATTTTAAACTCAGTTTTGAATTCATTTTGAATTTCTAAATTAAATACTTAACTTTTTAATTCAAATGCAAAACAACAATGCATTTACACTTGAGAGTTAAAAATCAAATTTAAATTTAAAAACACAATATGGTTTCAAATTTCAGACAAACAAAATTTGAATTCATTTTCAAATTTCAAACTTAACTTAGTTTAAATCTCCACCCTAAAAATATTTAAACTTATCTTTTTATTTAAACAGAAAAACAGTTTTCTGTTTATTTAAAACTTAAACTTTGAACTTTTTTCCAGAATTTAAACTATTTTCAAAAACAGAATTTAAACATATTTAAATTCATATTCAAATTCAGGTTATTAAAGCCTAAGTCCAAATTAAGTTTACAATTTAAAACTTTCACTTTCAAAACTGTAAACAGTTTTCCTGTTTCTTTATATTTTTTTTTTTAAACCAATTTGAATTCTGCCTTTACATTATTTCAAAATAGAATTCAAACTGTTTGAATCCCTCTACAGATTCAAGTTTAATACTAAGTTAAATTTCAGATTTTAAATTTAAACCTTACTCTTTAAATTCTAAAAACAGAACAGTTCTTTTATGTTAAACCTGAAACAAAAGTTCTCGAGCAAGCTAAAATTTACTTCGGGTCAAAACAAAAATGCTTCGGGTTATTTCCCACTTTTCCCCGAGACCAACCCGAGTCAAACATCTCTGCAACCCAAACATCAACCCCCTGCACAACAGACCAAACCTGAAACAAACAAACCCAATACCCCTAAATCCTGTCAACACCATTATCCACCATCTCCGACCACCATCATCGACCAAACTCCGGTGATAGCTTCATCACTACACCATCCACCATCACCCACAATAGCTTTGAACTCGAATCACTGAGGAGTTCAAAATCAACCCAAAACTGTAACCTAATATAAACTAGGGTTCATCACAGAAATGCCACATTTCAGCCTCAGATTTGAATTGTAAATCAATTCAATGATTTTCCTGTGATCAATGATATATAAACTACTTCCAGAAAACAATTCACTCAATTCAAATGCAAGGATCAACTGATCTTGATCAAAAAGTAAAATACAGTAAATTTCCAAAACTGCATTTTATTATAACACTGTAAATTTTAACTTTTGATCTAAAATGCTTGAATTTAATTACTGATTCTATTGATAAACCCTGAAACATTAACTTATAACATATGAATTTTTACTCTAGGCAAATTTGATTTTGTGTAACTATATTTTTTCAAGCTACAGACAATCATATGTAGTTCATAAACTTTTAGAGTTACACCATTCTAAGCAAACCTAATTTGTTCATTAATTCAAGTCCTAAACAGCAATCAAGACAAAGGAAAATTCAGAAATCAACATAAGTTTGATATTTTTGAAGGTCACACATGCACAAGCATTTACTGACACATACTTGCAGGTCATTTCATACATATTTAACTGTAATTTATAAGCATGCACAACTACCTATTAAACAATTTATAAAAGTTTGAGTTACTCACAGTTTTGAAAATTGCAGAGCACATTCCAATTGCAGAGTATCAGACTTGAAAATTAATGCATGCAGGCTTGTATTTGTAGTTTCAGATCCAAACACATGTTGCAGATGCAAAGAAATGTAGGCCCCTTTGTTTAAAAATGATGCTTGTTTCAAAATGATGCATGCAGGCCTCTGAAATGCAGAGCCTCTCGTTCCAGATTGAAGATTTCATGAATGCAGATTCAAATGGTTGCATGCAGGCCTTCTACTTGCAAATGAAATGCAGGGCTTTTCATGTTGATGCAGGTTTGTTCTTTTTTTTTTTTTTTTTTTTTTTGTAGTTTCAGATGCAAGAACATGCAGGGCTTTCTTGCATTTCCAGATTCAAATGCATGTTTGTATTTTGAAAAGAGGGATTTGTTTGTGTTTCAGATTTGAAATGCAGGTAGTAATTTTGGAAAGAGTAGTTGCATATTTGAATTTTGAAAGAGGAGTTGCATGCACATTTAACAGGTTTGATTGTTTGATGCAGGTAGTAGTTTGGGATATGCAGACTTGAATATTTTGGGAAAGAGGAGTTTGTTTGATGCAGAACTTGAAATTGCAGAGCTTCAAATTGATGAAGATTTCATAAATGCAGATTTGTTTTCATATGCAAAGAAATGCAGGCTTGAATTTTGGAAAGAGGAGTTAAATGCATATGTCATCAGGTTTGAGAAATGCAGTTTTGAAGTATTGCAACATGATTATGGATGTGGAAGAATGAAATTTGGTGTATGCAGATTTGTAAATGGTTGAGAATGGAATTTGGTTTTCTTTTATTAAGGAATGAAACCAAAAATGCAAATGAATAAATAAACAAGCTAATATGAATGAATGTAAATTTTCAGATTTTAAATGAATTAAAAGAAAATGAAAATGAAATATTGACACTTGTCTTATAAAATGAATGATAAGTCTACACATGTTAGCTTTAAGTTTTAATATTTACAAACACTTGTCTTTATGAATTAAATTGATGTTTAATTAAAGTTAAATAAGTATTAAACCTAGTTAATTAATTCCTATACATAATTATGAATATAAATAATTTCTAAAGAAATAAACAAAGTATTATTATAATATACAAGTAGTTCATTTGAAAAAAAGATACTTTTAATACAAATTTATAAAAGAGTTTGTAACATAATTTAATATACAACTTGAATTAAAAATGAATTTGAAACTAATTAAACATTTGTCTCATTTTAAAATCATATAGTTATTTAATTAAATATTTTTGAAAAGCTCAAATCCAAAAATAAATCATAATTTCTATTTTTAAAACATTAAAAAGATGCTATACTAATTTAAATAAAAACAACTTGTCTATTTAAAATATATACATAAATACATATACATTATTAAATAGAAAACAATTTATTAGCTCATTAAAATAATTTCACAGATTAAATTATTAAATAAAGAAGATTATTTAAATCAATATCAAATTTATTAACAAAAATATCATTTCAATATAAATTTAAATCCAGATTATTAAATTTATATTGTCCAAAATTCCGGGATGTTACATATGCGAATAAAATAATATACGTACATCCTACATATTTGCCCCAATTGATTATTAACTATATCAATTTCCTTTTTATTCACATTTATTTTGATTTTCATACACTTATGCACAATTTTCCCTTGTCACTACTTCCAGTTTTAAATCTCTATTCAATTATCCACTTAGAATAATTTTCTCAATACTAAATTTACTTAAGAATCTCACCATTCACTTCTTAAGTTCCATATAAATATTTTATATACCTCTTGAATTTGTTTGCACTTTGTTAATTAATTCCAAATATAAATACTTCTTCCCAATTTTACTTGAATTTAACTCATTTTCCAAACTTTGAATATTGAATTTTGATTCACTCTATCTCAATCCATATTTAATTAACCATTTCCTTTATTAGTTTACTTACTAATTTATTTAAAATCTCAAATAAAAGTTTATTTGCAAACTTTTTCTTCTTTTAGTTTCTTTGAACAATTCTTCAGTTCATCACACTTTACTTATACAATTTAAATTAAATTTCAACATTTAGTTATAATTCTATTTGCTTAACAAACTTTAATTCATTTGTCGTTAGTGAAAATTTTCAAAAGATTCAAAAAGTTTCTAACTCCCAAAATTTTCGAAATTTTTTGGCAGAGTCTCCTTTGTACGGAGGAGCTTTTGCAATTTGACAAGAGATATAAATATATATACATCGACCCACACGGTCGGAAAAACAGAAAACAGTTCATATTTCCTATTTGTATTGCGTAGGCGTACCTTATTTAGCATTTTTAAAGCAAACAGCTATTTATTTAAGCAATTAGCGCAGTCAAAACCAGTCAAACGGCTTCCAAAAACCTGTACTTACTCAATTTAAACATGTCAGTGTCAAATATACAAAGTTTATTAACATTTCACTTATTATAAATAACTAAAACATGGATTCTATAAACAGTGCATATTATATATTTCCATAAGCACATATGGAATATTTCGACACTTATTTGAATACTTCCAAACAACATTCAAACCATCCTGTTTAATTTAAATGATTTCACAACTCTCTTATTTAACTTAAATTCATTTTAAGTCCAAGCAAACTCATTTAAATTGAATTGATTTCCAAAAGCAATCTAACTCCCATTTTTATTCGTAGTCAAGTTCTCATTAATATAACTTAATTTAATTAACTCAATTACTAATTTCATTCACCAAACAAGTTTTATTTAAAACCATTTCATAAAACTTGACACAACTATTTCACAATTTTTACTTAAATCAAGCTTTTATTCAAATATTATTTAAGTTATTTTATTTTCCTTCAACATATTTCAACTTCAAAACTCAAGTTATATTTTGTTTTTATAAACATTTCCCAATTTAAATCCTTAATTTGATTTTCAATCATCAACCAATTTCATCTACTAACTAATTTAAATTAGTTCATTCAGTCAACCATTTGAATTTCATATTTTCAATTATATCCAATTCACCAACAATCCAAGCTGAACTCATTTACACTCCATTGTTTACATTCAATTTATTTTTCAACCAAACAAACCCATATTTATTACAATTGAATCAAAAATCAACTTCATTGGCAATACTCTCAAACCTATAGAATTTACATAATCTCGTTTACGTCAAACGACAATTATTTTTTTGCAAATTCAGTGATATTTACTTAAAAGAATACTCATTCCAGTTTATAACTATTTTAAATTAATACCAATTCAATCTATACTTAATTTGATTTCATTTTAACTGATTCCGTTCAATTTATTTTGCATTCTATATTCATTTGCAATCATTTAAAATTTATTTTTACTCACTTGAATTTTATTTACCACTCAAACTATCACTATTTCAACTCTATTTTGTTTAATTTGAGTTCATTGCCAGCTCCATTCGTTTAAATTAAATTAGTATATCTCATTGAATCAATATGAATTTTAATTCACATTCAATAATTTATTTCTGAATTCCCCTCATCTTATAGCGAGACCATTTCCAATTTATCTCTACTTAGATTTTTATTTGCAATATAAATCATTTTTATGTTAATTCAATTCCATTCAACTTCAACTCAAATTCAATTCACTTACAATTTCAAGTTGAATTTCTATTAATAACTCAAGCTTCACTTTCAATTTCTATCATTTATTCACAAATCAAATTTTTATTAACCCATTTGAGTTCCATTTCCATATTCCATTAATTAATCAAGTAGTCTATTAAAATTTTACCCAATATTTGATTTTTATTCCAAAATTCACTCTAACCGTTTTACTCGAGTTCAATCTATTTTATATCAAAAAAATTTGGATTATATTTATTATCATTACAAACAATTTTATTTGGCCTATTTATTTTGCTTCCAAATTTTATAAATCACAACTTATTCATATTCATATTCATATTTCATCTATTTACAATCAATCTCATTCACATTTTACTTTTTAACTCGGAATTATACCTTTTGTTTAGCCAATATATTTTTATTATTCCATAAACATTTTAAACAAAATTCCAGAGTTAAACAATTTTCCAAAATTTCAATATCACCTTAGAATTCAACTATATCCAAAATTCGTTGGCAAATTCATATATTCCTTAATTTCAAAACCAAACCCAGTTCGATAAAACAATTCCGATTTAAAACAACTTGGTAGCAATTTCTCTTCTAGAAACTCGAAAATGAACTTCGATGATGCTGCAGTCATCACCGACATTATTTTCCAGCGATCGAAAGAGAACTAAATGCTTTTATCCCTTTAAAGTCCCTTTTAATATTTTTAAATTCCAAATCTCTCCATATTCAATTCCAATTCAAAAATATTCCCGAAATAATACCACTATTATTTTTCCAAAACTTTTGAAAACCATTTCCAAATCTAAAGGAATTTAAACCCTTTTCCAAAATTCCAAATTTGAAATCCTTCAAATTTATATTCCGACATTACTCTGGGACTTTATTTCCAATGTTAAATCACATTCATAGTTTATATTTACAAATTTATCTATAGGTTTATTTCAATTTATAAATTACATTTATAATCTATATTTCAAATTCTATTCTGTTATATAAATTTATTTCCTTAACTTTGGTTATAAGTTCCAATTTCTTATTCAATTTCTACACAATAGTGTTAATAATTTATTATTATCATTCTCTAACAACCAAGCATCCAAATACTATAATAATTTACAAAAATTATTTCTTATATATACAAAAATAATCTGGGTAAAATTATTTCATTTACCCTACTTTAAAACAATACTGTGTCGAATTGTTCTATTCAAGTGTTTAGAGATCCCTATCAATAACGTTAATTAGTCGTATTGACCAGAATCCATAAACTACTCAATAAACCAATCAACCCAATATAAAATCATTTTAATTCACTAACAAATACGCGCTCATATCTATTAATATGCTCAAACTCAGTCTAGAGTACTATTGACTCTATTTCAAAGAGTAATTCCCACCATAACCAAGGTTATCGCTAACCTATGCTCTAATACCAAGTGAAACGACCCGCAAATCCGTACCCCTTGAGTCAACACTATTCTACAACAATCAACTTAAATTGCACAGAAATACGAACCATTTGGGTTAAAGAAGAAGAGGTAGAAGAAGATAATGGAAAACAACATCAGAATCTAACCATCGCAACGGAATAAAATATAATAGATAATAATGATCTTTACTCAAAATCAAATATATCTGTTTATATATTACGTCATCAGAGTACATCAATCACAGCTCAACATCAATATCATACAAATGGATACACAACAACTCAACATAGCGAAATATATACATAAACAAGTACGAGAGTATGTATCGTCATCCTGCTCGTCTCCTGAGCTCCACAGCATTTCCTGTATCCTATAATACTCGGTCTGACCCGAGCATTACAGTCAAATAATACCCGAGTCAGTCTGGAATACTAGCGTGAGAAAATCACACCCAATTGATTATTAAAGTTTCAAAAATCATTTGAAAACAAAAGCATCTCGTAAGACCACGCCACAAATAAACATGTCGGGTTTTTACCTTACGATAGCTAAAATATTTTTATAGAAGTCCTCTGATATTATAATAGGGTCTATAGACAAATACTTATAAAATAGTCGAAATTGTTAAATGATTAAATTCCAGCTACTAGCCACAAAGTGGGTAATACAAACAAAACTCGTACAAGGCTCGTAGGGAGAATGGATTTCCAACTAATGACTAGGCACTGGAGTACCACCTGTCACAGTACGGGGCCTAGATCACCGTACTGAGGAGTACGCCCGCTCCCCTGCAACACAAGGCCGGGACTACCCCTTACTGGATAATCCCGAGTGAGATCACCCCACGGTTGGGATCAGTAACCGCCCACTAAGCCGAAATAAAAAGGGACATCTAGACAGGAATGACCTCACCTTGCTTGGGTGCTACCCACCTAGCCTTGCTGCATAACCCCTGATTTTCAGTCATCCCCATTTGATGAGGCTTGAGGCTAAGCGTTACCTTTTTAGAATATGTATCCCTTAGAATGCCCATCGTCCACCTGACGATGTTTCGCAAGCATTCATCCATGCAAGTCCGTCCCGGGTTCGAACGGAACCGAAGGCACTATTCTTACTACATCCATTTTGGAAATATCCTCAGGATTAGTAGCGACTAGCCCTTGCATTTCACTGCTCCATCTTCGAGTCCAAACTCTTTTTTCACGAAAATGTACAAACCGAATCGAAGTGGTTTTCGAGAAATAAATCTCGATCCCGATCTCTTCGAAACGATCAACACAGTTGTCCAATATTGATAGTCGGTTATTTAACTATCAATTAATACTCACAAACAACCATCCAACAATAAATAATTTCCTAAATTATTTATTAACCTCAAAATATCTTTACAAGATATATTTCTATTTTCAATCCTTTGAAAACAGTTTCAAAACCACCTTTCTTTTCAGAATAAACTTTCCCAAATATTTTCTATCTCCTCTGAAATCACCAAGCACAAAATTAGATTTTTAAAATAATTTAAAACACTTTACTTTGAAATATACTTTAAAACATTTAAGTTAAAACTTCATCAATAATTTATTAAAAATACCATACTATATGAATATTTGAAAATAAGGTTACTTAATAAATATAAAACTAGATTTATACTTTTAAAAACATAATATTAAGTCGTTCTTTAAATAATTACTACTATAATAGATTAAGAGAAAATACTTACTTTAGAATTTAAATATTAGAAATAAGAAATTTTCCAAAACTTGCTTTTTAAAACAACTTTAAAACCTTTAATTTAAATTAAAATTTTACTTTGGAAACGTACTTGGTTACCCAGGGAGAAATTTCCAATCTCAATCACTTAAATCAATTCTCCAAATTGATTTCCAATTTACGTCATTTATTCGAAAATCTTTTAATTCAAATTTTATTCCTTAATTATGATTTAAAATATTGTTAACTGAAATACCAATTTAGATTAATCAATTTACTTCTTATTCCTTTAAATAAACTTAAAACTTTAAATTTGGAAATGATTCTTTATTCCTTTAAAATAATATCACTTGATTTTATAGTTCTATCATTACTGTTTATTCAAACCCCTTTCTTTTAATACTCGAAGTTATTTATTAGTATTTAACATACTTCTATTTCTTTTCAATTCATTCTAATTTTATTAAATTTCTAAGATTATTTCGTTTACAACTTTATTTCCTTATTTTCTTTCCAAAATCCAATTTATATATTTTTGGTAATTCATTATAACCAATATATCCAATCCAATCATATCATTCAATATCCCAATATATTCAACATAGAATATCAAGTAATCATATCAGAGAATATAAAGTAGTAAATATTGAAGGGTCCAGTTGGATCCCTCCAACCTGTTTTCCCTGCATCCACAGATGTTAGCACAATATAATATGCTCATTTCCAAAATTACCATACTACAGCACATCAATCAATTTCCACCATTCAACAATTATTTAAATTTAATCATTTAAATTTAAATTTAACTGAGTGAGATTAACTCACCTTTTAATTTTAGTTTGCAGTCTATTCCACTCCGGTTCCATTCTGACTTGTATCTTCTCGATTTTAAACCTTGTATAACATTATATGATTTTGTTAATATTCGAAATAAAGTCGAACAATTTATTTTCATTTTTTAAATTAATAAACCAATGATTCAATTTTAAACTAATAAATTTTAGTTTGAACTGATTCCCCTTTAATAAATTATCTTTAAAATTAATCCAGTAGGTTATAATATGTACATGTATATTTAATTTATTATTATATTATTATTTTTTAGAACTATAAAATAACCTATATAAAAAAAGGTCCAATTTCGAACATAAACTATCCAAATCAAAACATTTTAAAATTACTTTCTAATCCTATATCTCTTTAGTAAATAAATTTAATTTTTCTTGTTTACTGTATATATTGAGATATGTGTACCTATATATCTATTTACTAGTTTAACTACATATTAAATTCTAATAGATAAAATTCCTTTTATCCCATATGCAAAGTACATATTAAATTTTAAATAGAATTTTTTTTTATTTTTATTTTGAATTACTTATTGTAAATATATTATTTTACTTCCTATCTGAACAATTTCTACTTCCTGCTTCAGAATATACACAGTTAATCTTTAAGTTAAATGAAAGTAAATCGAAGGATACCTTTCTAACTCACCGCCTGCAACAATCCATACCAACAAACGTGCCATCGACCCCACGTGCTCACCTCCCTGCCCTAGGTGTCACCGCAACCTACTCGCTATCGAGCGTCGACCTGACGTCGCCTTTGCCACCAGTCCTTGAATTCGCGCAACCCCAACCTCTCGTAATCCACCTCCCCCTTTCCAATCACACCCACCACCCTGTTCGCGAACGACGATTAGACGAAACCCTAAATCACTCACCCCGCTCCTTGCCGTGTTCTAGATCCCAAGCTCGAGCTTCCCCCATTATTGCGAAGTCGACGACGAACTGGAGGACTTGAATGAAAATGAGACTTCGGCCGATAATTTGATTTTTTTATACGACGCGGCCATTCGATTCACTTGATTTTGAAAATGGGGCTTCGGCCGATAATAATTCCTTAAGCAAATGATTTTTTATAAGTGAGGAGGGGTCTCGAGAGTTCAGAAGATCTGACATTGATAGGGAGAAACGAGACACGATTTGAAGTGGACGACGGCGTGTTTGAATGAAAGGGTAGCCACGATTTGAAAGAATGTGGGCTGATGTTTTGGCCTGATTAGATTTTGATTTTACATATATGTATAGAATATAAACCAAAATATCTTGAATTCAATATAGACTTCAACGCATTTATATGTCGTACGCTCACACCACAACTCCGATCAATACGAAATTTGAAATCCGATAATAATACAATACTACGGACCCAATGGAACTAGTTTCATCGAATTCCGAGACTGCGCCCCAGAAGGCTATTTTTAAATTCAATTTAAACTATAAAATTTTAAAACTGAACAAACCACTGTTAATTTCAATTTTACAACTTCTATTATTTTCAGTGTTATCAATATAAATTTTACAAGACTTCAAATTATTTTTAACAGGCTTAAAATCCCAGACTTCATATTTTAACCGATTTTAAATTATTTAATTCAATAATTTAATTATCAAATATTAGTGATATTTGAATTCAAGTTAAAAAAAACTTACTTTTAATTATTTCACATCAATTAAATATTCCAATTTAATCTGCTTAAAAATTCCGGGTCGTCACAGTTAGTGTGAGCTGGGTTGGCTCTATGAGAATATTAAAGGCTTAAATTCTCTAAAATACTCGTAGAACCAAATTTTTTCAAGAACAAAATGAACACAATCAAGATATTGGATGTGATGGAAAATAATGCTTTGTAAAGCTTATTGTCTGGTTATGCACAAACGATCGACGGTTCAAGATGAAATAATTCACCGATTAGCCAAGTATGTCTGATAAGTTTTAACTAGGAAAAGTTCAAAGTGAAATATCCATATATCCTCGATATAGCATTATTTTTATATGAACTGTGTGATATTACCATTTGTGTGGGGGAGACATATGTCATCATTCATGTGGAGGATTGTTAGAGGCCCTTTATAGTGAATGAGATATTTTCTTACTTCACCAAAAATAAGTAAATATTCATGCTTATATACTACTTTCTCAAACCCGTATTGACCCTTAGGTCAGATAATTTTGTGTGAGTTGGAGAGACCTATATGGTTATGAACTAACACACACACACGTGTGTGTGCCACCTACCACAAAAGTGAACCGTTTTTCTATTGTTTAAATTTAAACAGAAGCGACTATTGGATTTGAATGGATGTAGATTTCCCAACGGAAATGGTCGTTGCGAATTGTTTGAACGGACGCTGCTTTTCAAACAAAAATAGCCGTTGCAAATGAAGAGATGCGACCGTTGCAAACGAAGAGGCGCGACCGTTTTTGGCCGTCGCAAATGAAGAGACGCGGATATTCCTAACGGAAATAAATTTTTGGGAATTCGCCTATAAAAGGAGCAGAAAACCTGATCAGTTTCTTACTCCAGTTTCTCTCTTCTTCCTCTTTGTTTCTGAAAACACTATAATCCGAGCGGTCCTACGTGTCACACAGAAGATCATACATACCACAATCTTGAGCAGAACTCGTCTGTTGTATCTTGGGAGACTTTGAATAAAGTCTTAAGGAAATTGTACGGCAGGCCTCAGATAGAGTTTCCTTCTTCATCCGGTTAGATCACTTGTTTGGATATATATGTGTGTGTGTGTGTGTGTGTAGATCATTCTATAGTCTTTCCGTTTTGAAGTTACGTCATTTCTATGAAATAGTGCAACGATTGTTTATCGCTATAGTTTAACACAGCTCTTTGTTGTTGTTGTTGTTGTTGCTATAGTTTGTTGTTGCAAATTCATTACAACAATAGTTATTGTTTAAAATTACTAATATATAATTTCAAGGTAGTGGAAATCTGATTTGTAAACTTGTGTAAGGAGTTTATAAATTATTCATCTTTGTTTTCATATACTAATCTCACTCAGTTAAATTTAAATTTAAATGATTAAATTTAAGTAATTGTTTGAATGGTTGAATTGATTGATGTGCTATAGTATGGTATATTTTGGGATTGGTATTTTAT
The DNA here is from genome assembly GCA_030765085.1 of Allium cepa. Lineage (NCBI taxonomy): Eukaryota > Viridiplantae > Streptophyta > Magnoliopsida > Asparagales > Amaryllidaceae > Allium > Allium cepa. The sequence goes on along the minus strand of CM060932.1, from coordinate 861,921,077 downwards.
GTTGTGCTAACATCTGTGGATGCAGGGAAAACAGGTTGGAAGGATCCAACTGGATTCCTCAACATTTATTTAAATTATTTAGTATTCTCTGTTGTGATTATTTGATATTCTATGATGAATTATATTGGAATATTGAATGCTATGGTTTGATTGAGTATATTTGGGTATAATGAGTTACCAAAAATATATAAAATTGGAGTTTTGGAAAGACAATAAAAGAATGGAGTTTAAGTAAAATAATTATAGCAAATAAATTAAGAATGAATTGAAAAGGAATGGAAGTGATATTAAAATACTACTAAATAATTCCGAGTATGGGAAAAGAATTTTGAATAAAACAGAAATTAATGAATTGTAAACTTAAGTGATATCAATTAAAGGAATAAAGAATTGACTTTGGGGGTTGGTGGTTCAGTCGAGAGGCTGGCCGTAAAGGCAGAACACAGGTATCAATGTATGCTACGGTGGGTGTTACCCCACTAGCGCAGCCCGTTACATTTGGTATCAGAGCTATGATGCCTATCAGTAGGCTTTGAAGAATTTGAAATTCAAATTTAAATGAAATGTAAGTCAATATGGTTTATTTTACATAAACAATGCTTTGATGAATAAAACTTGGGTTTTTAATTTATGTGAGTTAATTTATCTCATAAGATGTTATTTCAACATATTGATGGTTGGAATAAATATAAATGAGGCAATGTTTATTTGATGATGTTTTATGATGGTTTTCTAATGTGGCATCAACTAACGATTATTAAACCAATAGGAAGTGAGATGTGGTATTGGCATTAGTTAGAAATGGAAGAAGATTTTAAGTTTGCTGGAACTGTTAAGTTTTGTTTGACATTTGTTAAGAATATATTTCAAAGTCTACTTTCCCTATTGACCCATCTACCCTTGATGTTACTCTAACTGACATTCCACCTGTGGTTATTGAAATCCCTCTAGATGTGCCTGTTAAGCTGCCTACAATATCGCAGACTTGTTTCTGTCTCATAATAGTTATTGTGACACTCTTGGTTGACCTGAGCAATCCTTTAGCAAAATGTTATAACGATTAATATTGTCTTATTATTTTAACGAGGTTATAAAATTCAAAACAATGTCATATTTTGCAGAGATGATGCTCATAGCATTTAATATTGTGTAACCCAAAATATGATGGAGGTGCTCCAAAAGAGGGGTGTCATTGAATCTTCCTTGTATATATGGCTATGACTATTGAGCGTCCCCCACCCCACTATCCTTTTTTCACACCCCCGCATATCATAATTGTTTACATTTTTGTTATCAAGTAAACAACCTTATCCCTTGTTCTCCTATTTAATGAATTTGCCTTTTTTTGAGTATATAATGTCCACATTCTTTTTGTATTACCTAGGGCTGTTACGATTGAACCATCAACCGTTCAACTGTATTAACTGTCCGTGCGGTTACCATCTATAACGGTTACGGTAACGGTTGAAGAATTAGATAACCGTGGTTAATCATACCAACCATACATGATTGCTTTGTATAATATTTAACATTAAAGTATAAAAATTTGTAATTTAGGTTAAAAGAATAGCTTGAACATTAATAATATATACCTGCGTGAACTAATAATATGTACATGTATATTGGTCGTTTTATAAACAAATAAATAAATTTACGAAAACAGTTAGAGATATATTAATTCATCATCAATACTGCATATAATTGAAAATATACATACTTCATGCTTCAAAATTGAAAATATGACTGTTAACCATTATAGACGGTTGCGGTAACGGTTATAAAATTTAATGACCATCAACAACGGTTACGGTTATGGTTGGTGGTAAAAATGACGGTTACCGCAACCGTGACACCGGTAGTATAACTGGGGATATAGAAACCAAGATCTACCATGTGTTATTTGTTTATAGTTTCAACTTATGCGCATTCTACTGTTTACCTATGTCATCTTGCCATTTGAAGTTTAAATCAGAGAGTAATTCAATGGTTGAGATCACTGTTCTACCGGCTTGTGTTTAGTAAACTTCATATGTATAGATGATTTATTCTGTCAATGTGGCTTATCCCCTCACAAATATACTCAACAGAAGCAATTCACCTGAAAGCTACACCGTATAAAAGTAAAAGAAAACAAATTATATGTATATTATTAATTATTCTGAATGTACATTGTTCAGATAAACTTGTATCAAAAATAACACATCATCTATATTTCAGTGGACTTTAAAACATTCTCATGATGATCTTTGCTTCTTCAAAGCTGAAAGTTGGCTGTGATCATTAGTGCAACCAAAGCATCGATCAACATCAACTGATATGCATGATACATTTGCTTTTCTCTTCCCAAGCATAGTTTCCCTACTCACTGGACCAAAATATGGGGACACTATGTACTCTTTCATCAGCGACCAACACATCTCTCTCTCCTCGTTATTCTCACTTGGAAGTAACTGCTCGAGTGCAGAGTAGTGCTGCGCAACAAATTCAAACGGTATCACTTTCTCAACACTGCATTGCACTGCTGCTACAGCAATGGCAATCGCACTGCAATGCACAAGCTTATCTTCTAGTAGCCCTCGCAGAAGTAACTCCATAATGTGTTCCTTCAAGGTAGAATGATGAGAAGTACTAATTTTATGAACTAGAATGTCCACATAAGAGCAACTTGTTACGCAGATAAGTTTGTAGTCCAGGGCTTTGAGTACTCTCAACTCCATACTTTTGATTGCGGTAGATTCATACGCATGTTCTTCATCTCCTGTCTGCATATATAAGGTTTTTCAAACTAAGTACGAACTATATACACAACATTATTATTTATATGTTAAGCAAATTTAGCCATGATTATTGATCAGTACCTGGAAAAGATGTAATTTTGGAGCAGAAACCTCATCAACTTTGCATGCAATAGAAAGACATGCAATCGCCGTCAACTCAGCCATCCACATTTCCCATGTGTTCTACAATGCGCAGGAAAAGAATTATATTATACATCGTTCATAAATTAAATAGAGAGAAGAATAATAAGAATGTGCTTACAATGTGCAAGTGCATAGAGAGGAAGCGATCAACGTAATTCACAGCAGCAAATGCAGTCTTATAACGCAAGTTTAGTTTGATACGGGCTTTGATGATCCAATCAACAGCTTTGTATCTGGCAGCGCAGAAATCAGTTGAGTTTTTGAGTTTCTCCATGTATCCATTCAATGGCTTGAAGTTTTTCTCTTTGTTTAAGTAATTCAAAAACGCAGAATCATATTCTTCTTCATCTATTAATGTTGGGTTTGCAAATGTCGAAATTGTTGAATTGACTTGAAGATCGTTGATGACATCGTTAGTAGAATGAGATGGTGTTGGTGATGGAGTTGAAAATGAAATTACCTCATTGCACATCAGAAAATCCATTTTGAAAATTGGAGGACTGAGGGTAGACGTAGGATAATTGGAAATTTGGTACTTTAGAATTGGCGCATTGTTAGATTGCTATTTATACCAAGGAGTTCACCATTGACAAATAGGCGCATCCTTTGAGAAATGAATTAATAGACGGGCACAACTCCTGATTAATAATTTGACACATATATTAATCCTCTGTAAAGGGCGTCATTGAATTTGAATTGCAAGTTTAGCGGGAGAGAGATCGCAGTGTTTCAGGATACGAAATACATCTTCTCTTCTCCGCTTTTAACCACCCTGCATAAACCAAACAACCCAACCCCTCCCCCCACCCCCCCACCCCCCTCAACCCCCCCCCCCCCCCCGCCTTCCCCCAAAACCAACACCCCCCACACACAAAACCACCAAAACTCTATCTTTTAGTTTTATTTAAAACAGATATTCGTTTGTATGAACTTATGCTCTTTGGATAGCAGACTAGGTCAAATTTTTATGGGCGTCCAAAAAAAATTTGTATACGTTGATACCTATAATGTTGAGTTCCAAATCCAAACTGAAATAAATTCAAGATATCTGATATGATCACTTTAACCTTCTTTGTGACCTCAGGACCTTACGCTTAATGATTAACAGCACCAAATAGAAGAAATTTATTTCCTTCTTCCAAGTAGAAAGGCTCAATAGCAGCACATTTATTTTAAGGGAATCAAATCATCACTTTCCAAGTTACCTGTCCTCATGTACCCACCTGATTTCAGCCATTGATTTATAAATCATCCGCCTTCCATAGAATACAATGGGTTCTACATAATAATGGAATTATGATCATCAGCGAATAGAATTAAAAGGGATACATGAGACAGAGAATTCGAAAACAGAGGATTCGATATCTGTTTTAAGTACCTCGAATGTACCCTTATTTGGATCATTGATTTACAACCATGAGAGGGCAAGAAGGATAAAAGAAAAAACAAATTTTATTGTCTTTATTCATTTGTATTCATTTCATCATTCATGGATTTATGAATCCAATGACTCAGATTAAGTGCAATTTGGGTGCTTAAAAGAGGGATGTTATTGAAATAAGGGTAAAGATCTGCTGAATATTGATAATTTTAGCGTTACATGATCTGAAATGATACAAAAATTCAAAGGTATGTTTTTACATGATTTAAGATCACCTTTATACTGGTTAACTTGGATATTTCTATCATATCCATAATAGTATATCAAACTAACAATTAGAATAAATGTTTTAGTGTCTAAAATAAACTTAACATTTCAAACATGTTAAAAGTCTCGAGATCATCTCATTTTTTAAACAAGATGTTCATAGTTGTGCAGTCAATTCCTCGAAATTGCCCCGGTATATCTCCGATATATCTTGTAGCGGACTTTTGGGGCAACGATATTCCAATATAGCGGTTCAATATAGCGGATCTGTTGTTATCCTCGATATTGCGGCAATAATCCGCTATATCTCCGATTTTGTTGCCCCGCTATATCCCCTTTCCTATAAATAAGCATTTTTCTTGATATCTTGCTTTTAAGTTTTATGGTAACTTCAAAGTTGATGTAACAATGATATACGCTGTTGGTTATAATAACTAGTTCTAACTTTTAAAGTGCTAACTTTGTTTATCTTTACTTTATTATAACTTGTTTTGCTTGGTGGGAAATAATAAGTAATACTTGTTCCTCTTTTTAATGCAGAATGTTCATCATTCATCTTTTTATAGTCGTCTGCTTTATCCTGCTATATCCCCGATATATCTCTGCTACAACCTTTTGCAACTCAAACGCTATGGAGCGGTAGGGCGCTTTAACTGCACAAGTTCATAGTGTGCCAAAGTTTTCCTAAAATTTCATTTGATTCAAATTATTAGCTCTAAAATCCGTAGGGTGTAGAATGGGTATAACAAAAGTGAGTTATAGCTGATCCTTACGTAGGCACACATATATAATGTCAAAAAAATTGGAGGAAAAGATCATAAAATAAGGAAATGACAACAAGACACAACTGCTTTTAGAACTAGGGAGATCAACACAATTCGAATCATATCTTTTTCTGCATCAAACTGCAATGCTAAGCAAAACGCTCACACATACGTACTTGGAATGATACGACAAAAAGAAAAAAAGGAATCAATGCACCCCGAAAGAGACTTGAAGTTTACCTATCACCATTGAAGAGTTGTGCATTCGTTCTTGAGGAATTATTTAGTAACTGTAAACGAAAATGGGAAATGCACTGACAGCTTTTGTATTCGATCCTCGACGATTTCATGAACATTTCAATAATTATGTTGACCAGAAATGGAAACCTGATGGTAATTATAACTTACACACTTAATCTAATGATTTCTTCATGATACAATTTGATCTTATTGATGAGTGTAACAAAGTTTTAATGTTTGGCACTTTAATTATAACTCCAAAGTTATCATCATTATAAGATGGAAGTTTGAGATAAAATTCAATCAAGATTATCTCTCAATTACCCTGGTCTTGGTCAAATTACTAAACATTAATATTGAACAATGGGATAAGGAGGCTATTTGCCGAGTTGCAATCATAATTGGAATACCAATCAAACTAAGTTATTTTACAGGAACTAAGATCAAAATATACTTTGCAAAAGTCCTTTTTGAAATATGTTATATTCCAAAATTTCTAGAAGACATGGAAGTGGTGGTATGTAATATATATTTGCCATACACAAGGGTTTCTTATGATTGTAAAATGTCTCTGTAAAGACTAACTATTTATAACAATACGAATCACTGTATACATAAACTCCCAACCAAAGAATGCTATGAATAGAAAGTCTGAAAGGTATAATCTAATATGGAAGAGCAATCTATCACAAATTAAATATATCAGATCTCGCGGTCGATGGATAGAATATAATATTAACATATACATGCTCAAGTCATGATAAATGCCCTATGTGAGACGTAATTTACGAAAACTGATAACCACATCAAAAGTCATGGTACATCGTGTAATATGATGTCCTCATACTTTTATAAGAGTATAACTTGTAACCATATACAAAACAATAAATAGATGGTAACAGTGATGACGTAAACACTAGAAGTGTTGGAACCGGGTCGATCTACAACGGGTTAAATAGATAAATTTCAAAAGCATTGCTTTTTTTTTATCATAGCTAGCTTATAAAATTTACTAGGTTATACTAGATCCAATCCAGATTATTTGAAAATCCAATTTTATTTAATTTTCTAATTTAATTAATTAATTAATTTGATTAATTAATAATAATATGATTTATGAGTATACCATAATATATTCATGTGTGTATGTCATGCGTGTGCAACATATATCAAAGAGTACATAGTCGATGCGTTAGGATTTACATCTACAACATATAAATTCGCCATTTATATGTGTATTGAATGTCTCAAAATATTATTTAATACTTACATAGAATATTTAATGTGTGTGTATCTATGTGTGAATGTATATAATTTGTAAGTTTCAAAGTTAGGTACATTAAATAAATAAATGAAATATCCAAGATTAGTTTTGACTTAGCCAAAGAGATTTAAAATTCAAAACTTAAATTTAAAATATGAGACGAAGACTTACTAAATATTTCAAAATTCAAAATAAAGATCTAAAATTATATTATTTATAAGATTATAATAAATATATGTACATAAAATTATTTTTCAGTCGAAAATAAAAATATATTTATATCTAATATTAAATTGAATATATATAAATAATTAGTTTACACATATTATATTATGAAATAATATTTAAAAAAATATACAAAATATAAAAGCTTTTCGGCCAGTAAAGTAAATACCTTTTAGAAAAAACTTTTTTACTAATAATTTTATGCATTATTATTATTATTATAATAAAGTGATGTTTTAAAATAATTAAATATGTATGTATTTATTAAAAAATAGATTTTGATCGAATGAAAAATAATTCTTTTTTTATTTTCCAAAACTAATTCAAATTTAATGTTATACATACATACATACATACTTATATATTAAAATATATGTTCATGGAATTTAGATTTTAAAGTTGATAAACAATTAATTAAAATACTAAATTATGTATGCATAGTATTTAAAATAACATATACATATATATTATATAAAGTATATCGATGGAAATAAAATTCCATTTTTCTGAAGTGGTATTACTATACTAAAACATGTATATTAACTATTCTTGGTAACAAATTAATTACAAAGTTAGGTGAGATAATATATACACATATAAAATTAGATCTTCCATATGGTAACAAACTAAACTAGAGTATATCTCTCGAAGATAAAGCCGTTGAATGCACATTAGTCGAAGATAACTCCTAAACCCGCCTTAAAGCAATCTCTAAACCTTGCAACGATCTACAACACCACAACCTGTATTTGATTTAATGTATTATTGAGCTTCGACATTTTCGGATAGGTGTGAATTGGAGTTAGGGTTATGCCGACCAAAGATGAGGGGTTTCAAGTAGAGACTAGTGAGCGGTTAGGTTGTTCTATATAAAGGAGGAGGGGTAGACATATTTTCCTCCTTATGCTTACTTTTCTCTTACTAATTCTAAAGTCAAATCTAGAATTCAAATCATAAATATCTTATCCCTGCTCCTCGTTATATACGACCAAAATAAAGGCTATTTGGGCCTTTGAATAATCATAACCTGTTTAAAAATTAATGAAATTCAAATTATATTTAAATGCATGTCGATATTGTACATCAATACGTTGATATAAATGTGTTTTATACACAACTAATTAATTACTAATGACACCCATAATATGCTAATGACATCTATTACATATGATAAATAATTAATTAACATTTCATAAATTTAATTAATTTATAATAGTTGTAAATCAGTTAAATCAACTTGTATTTTAGAGAAATCAACAACGTGGTTGTGAGACTCATAATTTAATTCATCATAGAGTTAGGGGTATGTCCTAGAGTCAATTATGTAATTTATTGTAAATTTTAATTAACTCTGTAATCAATTCTCATTTGTAATAAAGGTTTTTTTTCTTTTTGTTATATATTTGATATTATGCGTTATAAATATTAACTAAAGTATATTTAATACGAAATCCATAAATTGTGTATTTGTGATAGTAAATAGTTGTAGTCATGAGTGTTGTATCACAATATTGTATAACACATCATTTTAAATGTTCTTAATCAAGGTGCATTCAGACTGGATATCGATGTATCCGTTAAGACTAGAGTACATGCTGCTCTCCAAATTTGTGTAGTGTGTTACTTATGACTACTAAGGGCACCTAGGATTTACGTACTGATAGTTGTTGTATAACCATGGAACGACTCACTTAATAGTTTTCTGTTAGTTGATATAACTAAGGTCAAATAGAAAATATCGATATGACTTATTTACACAGTTTTTTAGAATTGAGATAACCTTGATCTTCAATATGAAAGCTCCATCTTGATTATAGTCAACTCATGGCATAATGTCCATTGAGTGACTATAGTTACATTAAGTGGAAGTATTGGAAGTGAAGCACATTTCGAAGAGGATTCGTCTTCTCAGTTATGTCGAGTTAGTATCACGGTTAACTCAAAGTCAAAATCTCTGATCAAAGTAGTGTGGTTAATAATAATTGTTATTATTAAACCTGAACTTTGGTTTGGACTATAGAGTTAAATATGGGCGATATTGGAATTTCCACCATTACCAAAATCCATAAGTCCAAAGTGATATAGTTTGATGAATAGAATAGGTGTAAATAAAAGTCACAATTGATAACGCTTGACAAAGTAAAATTGGATTTTACCAAAACCAAGCAAGTGACAAATTTGGTCATATCACACCACCTGCTCGGTAACATATGAACGTTAATACTCAAATAGTTCAATATTGATCGCTGACCAAATTTATACTTGACGGCCATACAACCGAAATGATGAGATCTCCTTTGACCAAACAATTTAAGTAATTAATATTTATGAAATATTATTTATAAATTTGATTTTGATTTGATGAACAAATATTAACTGTATTTATAAAAGTTATAAATATATCAATTGATAAATGATATCAAAGGCGTTATACATTAGATTTAAAATGCAAAATATTTGTTGGAATCATAGATGGGTTCATGATCCAACAGATGGGCTAGTACATTTGAAAGCAATATAGGGTTATAGGCAGCTAATACATGTAGAGTTAGACTTGATTTTGGATGGTTGAGATGGAAGGAGATTGAGTAAAAGTTGTGAAGTCAAATTCTCCCCTTTCTTTTCTCCACTTAAGCATCTCTTCCTTCATTTGATATTAATCTTTTGGAACCTGCATCCCTGCACTTTATTGGCCAAACTTCCTTTCTCATCTCTCCATTTTTTCAAGCTCAAATCAAATCAATTCAACTGCTATTCGATAACTGGTGGTCAAGGGTTCAAGGGCTAGCACTCTTTTGGATTGGAAATTGTTTTAAGGAGCATACTTCATCATTTCAAGATGTACTTCAAGGGATTAGACGTAATGTATATTTCTGACCAAAATACAGTTATTCATGCTTAGATGTAATGTTTTATAATATACATATTTTATATTGTTAGTTAGGTGACGATTCTGTTATACAAATTATATTATTACAATTGTTTTGGTTGTATGTATATATATATACTTATAAAATAAAATAAAATTTTATTATGTTCATACCTATAATAGCATGACTCAGAAATTAAAAACAATTTTTATTTATTTTAATACTATATGTATATATATTTATATATTGTAAATATATGAATATAAATATAGTTTATAATTAATTACTTCATCATACATTATACATAAATGTTATATAAATTTTATATATAATGTATAATACATATTTCATATTCAGTGGTAATAAAATAATATGTATTATTAAAATCATTTAATTACATAAATTAAATATATTACTATTATATAAAATAATGTTTTACATTTTATAAAATTGTATTATAACAAAATACATGCTCGGCAAAAAAAATTTTAGCAAAGCCAGCGGCGTTAAGTGGACCTCTACCATTTATTGAAAAATAGAGACATACAAAGAAAGATGGGCATACCCATCAAAAAGAAATAAAAGAGAAAACAGCAAATAACAACCACATATCACTAACAAAACCAATAAAAAAGCCTAAAATGATCTTGCAAGCGAGAGAAACAAAGACTCTTCAGAGCAAAGCCTGCCTGTAAACAGTCTAGAATTTCATTCCATTCAAATCAAATAGGCAAACTTTTTCAACACTCTAATTAAAAGCATCCCTTGAGTATATTTCCATTGAGTAGCCTTAAAAATACTATACCATTCAACAATAGAATTCAAGTTAGGGATGTGCAACTATAAAAGGCTCAGAATTCTCTTCTAAACATACATACTGTATAAACAAGGGAAGAACATATGTTTAATATCTTCATTATCTTGACCATAAAGAAAACATATAGAAATCTGTAGCATGCCCTTGGACACAAGCTTATCTTGACTATGCAGAGAATTCTTGATAATTCTCCATAATAGGTGATTCTCACTAGGCAAAGAAGAATTATTCCAAATTCAAGAATGCCATGGGAAAGGATTCATAGCAGAAAATCCAAACATAAACTGATATAACCTGTTAATGATGTAAGGTTTACCTAACCATAACGAATCAACTTCTTCTCTGTAAAACTTATTTTTCAATAGTAGATCATAACTTCCTAATTAAAAATGAACTGGAATGAGGAAGAGATATATGCCCATCAGAGAAAAAATTTGCAACCTTTGCATTGTCAGAGATACCAGAAACTACCATGATATTTTTGTGAACCAGAGCTGATAGAATTACACCAGGGCCTTACCAAAGATCATGTCGGAAAGAAAGCAAGTTTCTTGCTTTTATGGAGTTCTGGAAAACAGGAAGAATAGAAGTTCTAGACCAGAGCAGATGCCTCCAAGCCCAACTACTGTCAGAAGGTATCATCATAGTTTAGAAATGATCAAACTTGATTAAATTTTTTCTACCCCAATTTTCCCATATATTATCATCATACTTCATAAGCTTATTAATATGAGCAAAAGGAGATGTTGCATTCCAAAGTTAAATGTTCATAATTCCCAAACCACCATTGCCTAAAGGACAACATATGAATTTGAAAGCAATAGGAATAAGTTTAGAAATGTCAGAAGGTATCATCATAGTTTAGAAATGATCAAACTTGATTAAATTTTTTCTACCCCAATTTTCCCATACATTATCATCATACTTCATAAGCTTATTAATATGAGCAAAAGGAGATGCTGCATTCCAAAGTTAAATGTTCATAATTCCCAAACCACCATTGCCTAAAGGACAACAAATGAATTTGAAAGCAATAGGAATAAGTTTTCTAGAAAAGGGGTTAACATACCATAAAAATGGTTTAGAGTAGAGTTAATCAAGGAGATCAATTTAATATGAAAAATGAAAATTCTAGCATAATATAAGCACATGGAAGTGACAATATGTTTGACAATAATAAGCCTTCTAGCAGTAGAAAACTTTGGAGCATGAAAAGCAGAGATTTTGGCAACTATTTTTTCATATAAAGGAAGACACTTGGTAGCTTTGATTTTGATAGTAAAAAGGGGAGGTCCAAGATATATCTCAGAACTGTCAAATTGAGAGAGGGAAGAAAGACTTATCAATGACATTTTGTTAGCTTCCTCAATACCAGCAATAAGAATCTTAGATTTGTTCTTATTTATAGAAAGTCCAGTGAGAGTATAAAATGATTCAAGCACCAGAAGAGCTCCACTGATGGATTTATGATTATGCTTCATGAAAAGCATAATATCATCAGCAAACATGAGAGTTGAAATTCTTTGGTTTTTACATAAAGGACGGACATCAATCTGCCTCAAATCCATAGCCTTATTGAAAAAAGAGTTAAGAAGCTCCATCACACAAATGAAAATGTTAGGAGATATAGGATCACCTTGATGAATACCTTATGTGCCAGGGAAATAACCAAAGTTGCTACCATTAAGACTAACAGAGTAGGTAGAAGATGATATACATGTATATAACCAAACCAAAAATGGACGAGGAAAGTTCATGGAAAACATAATATATATGATGGATTTCCATTGAATAGTATCGTAGGCCTTCTGAATATCAATTTTAAATGCACACCTAGGAGAGATTGTTTTCTATTATATCCTCTTAACAGTTCATTTGATAGGAGAATATTATCAGCTATATCTCTAGAGGGAAGAAAAGCACTCTGATTTGGAGATATGATTTTAGATAGAACAGTCTTCAATCTGGTGGCTAGAAGCTTGGAAATAGTTTCATAGATGACAATGTAACAAGCAATTGGTCTGAATTGTGTCACACTATGCAAGCTTTAAAGCATTTATACCATAGAGCATTTTATTATCATTAAAAAATTCTAAAATTACCTTAATGATATCAGTACTGTAACATCGATTTCACCCTAGAGGGGAGGTGAATAGGGTGATACTAATAATAATAAAAATTAATGTGGAAATATATAAAATAATTGCAGCATAGATAATAGCAGAAAAATAAAAGCAAAAATAGAACAATACAGATTTACCCAGCTTTGGCAAAGCCATGCCTATGTGCTGCCCCCAGGGTTTCTACTAGAAGTTAAGTAGTCAGACAGTTACACACGTAAACTTGCGACACCCCCTATCGACTAACCTAACTTTACGCTCAAAACCCTACCACAACTCATCCACTGAGTTGCGAATTTTCAAACTACAAAACCATAGTTCGTAACCTAGTCACACGACTAGAAAAAAACATAACTTAAAAATAAATTTACAATTGAAAATAAAAAACTAAGCAAAACCCTATTTATTATAATTTGAAGCCCAAATAAAAGTGATTGGCCCAACTGAAATAAAAGTAAATGTCCCCTTTGTTTCTTTTTATTTTTCTCTACGCATCCCTTTTACTTTCATTCAGTCATTTTGCCATTCATTCCTCTTTCAAAATTTAGGGCTTTGCGAATTAAAGCCTCCACTTGTTCTTTTGCTTCGATATTGAAATATGCGTTTTCTTTGGATTGATTGCTGCATTGTTCGACTTGGGCTGCTTCAATTTTTTGAGATCAAATGGTGCTTTGAATTGGTACATTTTCCCCCTGTTTCGATTTATAATTATACTAGACTGATTCAAGTTCTAGATTGATGCTTGCTCTTCGATGTTTTTCTTGAACTCGAATACATTTGCCGATGATGATTTTTGGGTATATATAGGGTTCA